>CM046875.1:204370270-204970270 GCA_025667525.1 Glebionis coronaria
AATAGGGAAGGCTTAGGGTATTTTTGGGGTGGTCAAAGGGTTTGAAACAAAGATTCTCAAAAATGTTGGAGCAAATCTGGAGTTTCAGACAAAAACCCGAAAAAGGAAGGCACTGTAGGCGGTTCCTTATCCAGGGTGGCGGTACCTTATCAATAAGGCACCGCGGTTCAAATATGGAACCGCCTGCAGAGGCAGGGTTTGGTGTTTGAAGGAAGATTTTTCAGCAAATCTTATTTTTCTAGTCTAACTTATCATAGGGATATGCTTAAAAGCAAAGATAGACAAAGAAAACATATGCAAACTTACCAAATAGAGATTTGACCAAAATACATGGATTAAAAAATCAATGTAGGAGGTGTGTAAGACAAGACTTTAAGTCATGACACAATGATCCTCCATGATTCTATCTTGTTATTGCTATGTTTGAGAGAATCATACATATGAATTATGTAAGCTCTAGATTAACAGCGAGAATCTATGAAAAATCGTTTTTAGATTGAACTACCAATGTCAAACGAATTTCTCAACCATTTTCGAAAGAGACTTTGAGAATTTTGAAAAGAAGAAGAGAGGGTTTTTCAAAAAGAATTTGGAAGACTCAATGACTCAAAGTGGCAAAAGAAAACACACAAGAAGAAAAGAATTTAAGGAAGATGTTCCATTAATCCTAGACCTAGACGCAAGTAATTAAAACGTTCCCTCTTAAGTGGCTTAGTGAAGATATCGGCTAAGTTGTCCTCGGAGGGCATCTTTTCAATAGAAATGTTCCCCTTTTGAACATTATCCCTAAGGAAATGGTGTCTAATTTCTATGTGTTTTGTTCGCGAATGTTGCACTGGATTCTTGCTTAGGTCTATAGCGCCTTTATTATCGCACATGATGGGAACATCATCAAGAGAAATCCCGTAATCAACAAGCGCTTGCTTCATCCATAGAGCTTGTTGGCATGCTTTTCCGGCACGCACATACTCGGCTTCCGTGGTGGATATTGCAAGAGCGGTTTGTTTCTTGGAGAACCAAGAAGTTAAACAACAACCCATGAAGGTACAAACTCCACTAGTGCTTTTCCGGTCCACATAGTCTCCCGCATGATCCGAGTCCGCGTAGACAATGGTTTCTACGCCGGTCCCTTTAGGATACCATAATCCTAAATGTATAGTGCCTTTAATGTATCAGAAGATACGCTTAACCGCTTCAAGGTGAGAGGTTTTGGGAGCCTCTTGGAAGCGAGCACAAAGGCAAACACTAAACATGCTATCCGGTCGACTTGCCGTTAGGTACAACAAACTACCAATCATACCTCTATATTTGGTGTTGTCTACCGACTCACAATCATCATCTACGGTGAGTTTAGTATCCGAGGCTATAGGGGTCTTCATTGGTCTAGATTCTTCTAATCCAAATTTCTTTAGCATTTCTTTAGCGTACTTAGATTGACTAAAGAAAATACGAGCGTTCATTTGTTTAATTTGGAGTCCTAAAAAGAAGTTAAGTTCTCCCATCATACTCATTTCAAACTCATCATGCATGATTTTGGCAAAGTCATCACACAATTCTTGACAAGTTGAGCCAAATATAATGTCATCAACATATATTTGTACGATTATGCGGTGAGGACCTTTCTTCTTTGTAAAGAGTGTATTGTCTACCATTCCCATGGTATACTCATGTTTAACAAGAAACGCTTTAAGTCTATCATACCAAGCTTTGGGTGCTTGTTTGAGTCCATAAAGTGCTTTCTTAAGCTTGTAAACATGGTCCGGTTTCTCAAAATCAATGAAGCCGGGAGGTTGAGCCACATATACCTCCTCATTGATCAAACCGTTAAGAAATGCACTCTTTACATCCATTTTTTGAAGCTTAAAATCTAAGGCACAAGCGTAGGCTAAAAGGATTCTAATTGATTCTAATCTAGCTACCGGTGCATATGTCTCGTCATAATCAATACCTTCTTGTTAATTATAGCCTTGTGCTACAAGTATAGCTTTGTTACGAGACACAACACCATTCTCATCTAACTTATTCCTATATACCCATTTGGGTCTTATAATGGTAGAACTTCTAGGTGGAGGAACAAGTCCCAAACATCATTGGCAACGAATTGCTTCAATTCTTCTTGCATCGCAATGACCCAACCCTCGTCCGACAAAGCTTCTTTAACATTCTTTCGTTCAATCAAGGAGACGAAACAAAAGAAGTTGCTTTGGTTTTGAACTTGAGATCTTAGGGTCCTTTGATTTAAGTCACCAATGACATTATTGAGAGTATGATCCCTAGACTCCTTAATGTTTACTTCCTTTTCAACACTAAGGTCTTCAACTCCTATTTTTCTAACCTCTTTGGCTTTAACTACTTCTAATTCATCCAAGTCATCATTAACCAATGGTGATATCTTGGGTGAATGAGGGGTTTCATCAAAGGTTACGTTGAGTGATTCTTCAATAACCCCCGAGGTTCTATTTAGGACTATGTAGGCTTTACTAGTTTGGGAATAACCTAAAAGGATACCTTCGTAAGACTTTGAGTCAAACTTGGTAAGGTAGTCTTTGGTGTTGAGGATAAAGCACTTGCTTCCAAACACCCTAAAGTAATCTAATGAGGGTTTCTTACCTTTAAGAATCTCACAGGGGGTCTTTCCTAGGAAAGGTCGAATAAGAATTCGGTTGAGAATATAAGTCGATGTGTCCACGGCATTGCACCAAAACTTTTGAGGCAAAGATTGCTCGTTTAACATCGTCCTACTCATCTCTTAGAGAGTCCTATTCTTCCTTTCAACTACCCCATTTGATTGTGGAGTGCGAGGAGCCGAGAAGTTATGGGTAATACCATGAGCTTCACAAAAGGCACCAAATTGCACTTCATTATCAAATTTCCTACCATGATCCGTCCTAATAGAAACAATTGAACATCCTAGTTGATTTTGAATTCTTCGACTAAAGATTTCGAAGTGATCGAAAGCTTCATTCTTAGATGCCAAAAATCTAGTCCAAGTGAATCTAGAATAGTCATCAACAATAACTAAGGTATAAAGGTTGCCTCCATAACTCCGTATGGCGGAAGGTCCAAAAAGATCCATATGTAAAGAGTTAAGGGTAAAGAAAGTTCAAACCAAACACCAAGGATTTATAGTGGTTCGGCAACGAAGCTCACTCCTCGTTCCTACTCCACTCCTCGAGTACTCCTTACTCGAGAGTTCACTACACAACAAGCTCCTTATGGTGGAGAAAAACGTACACGTCGCTTAACCAATTTCCGACTCTAAGCTAAAATTCGAGCCCTAATCGTAGCTAGGACCAATCTACACAACTCTACTTAGTACATACACAACTTCCAAATAGACACAACTACTTGGATCTTCACAACTATGACACAACTACAAATGTATAAAATTAGATCTTCAATGGATCTTTGGTGGTGGACTCAACACTTCACAAGGATAGTGTTCTTCTCTTTGCACTTGGAGAGGAAGGGATGGAAGAACAAGATTCACTTCTTAAACAAGTAATAATCAAACAAATGATCAAAGATTTGAGTGATTAAAGAAGGGGTTTGAATCTGGAAATAAATGTGCAAAAGAGGTGAGGTGAAAAGCTGAGAATGGTCCACTATTTATAGGACAAAGGAGCCAATGGCTATTTCTGCCCGCGGTACCTTATCTTAGCCCGTGGTACCTTATCGATAAGGTACCGCCTAGGTGCTAAGGTACCGCCGGACTAGACTCCGCTCCTTTTTGTCCTTTAGTGGTGGAGGTCTTATCTGGATATAAAAAATATCCTGAAAGGATATTCTTAACCAAATAAGAATATGCCATTTTCAAATTTCAAATAATTAATTTAATAAAACATTTTCTTAAAAAGAAAGTTTAATAAAAACTTGTCACACTTAATAAAAAGTGAGTTTTAAGAAAAGATTAAATCACTTGATCACTTGATTAAGGTTAGTACTTGTTTATCCATACCTTAAGTGAAAATGGGTAAAATGAAAAATACTTGAACTCAAGAATTCGTTTTTCGTTGTTTTCGTAAATGCTTGTTTTTACATATTGTCGTAATCAAAACAAAGCGAGACCGAAAATTCCAAGTAACGTTTTTAGGCATTTATTGTATTAACACGTTTTACACAAAAAAAATTACCACCCGCGGCGGTATTTAAATAATCCCTTTCATGATCATTAAGTCCATTGTAAAACGTGTCAATTTGATGCAAGTCGGAAAAACCGTGATGAGGACACTCATGTAACATTTCCTTAAACCTATTCCAAGTCGTTGAAAAACATTCATTAAACTCTTGTGAAAATTTTGAAATCTCGTTTTTCAAATGCGTAGTCTTAGAGGGCGGAAAAAATTGGTTCACAAACTTAGACACGAGATCCTTCCACGTCAATATAGAATTGGGTGGCTCTTTCTATAACCAAATTTTAGCAGGCCCCGCTAAGGAATACGAAAAAAGCATCATCTTAATCGAGTCATTAGAGACATCCTTAAACTTGCAAGTGGTGGTAAGACGATTTAATTGGCGGATATGGTTGTGTGGATTGTCCTTCTCATCACCACGTAATTTGTTGTTTTGGATCATCGACAACAAACCCGTTTTCACTTCAAAATTCTACACAAGGATAGCGGGAATCACAATAGCCTCTCCATAACCCTCGGTGGGTGCTTGAAGTAACTCCATCATAGTTCGATTCGCCATGGTTGGTGCTTCTCTCACAATGGGTTCGTCAATAGGAGACTCCTCACTAGAAAGATTAGGAGTAGGAGTTTTGTTTTTTCGTTTACGTGCACGTCTTGCTTGATTACGAGTAAGCATAAACGTCACGTACAACGTGGGGGTGAGCAAAGAAGATTCTTTTTGGTGTTTTGTATTTTTCAATTTTTTTGTGGTTTTTGATTGTATTAACCTTTTTTGGTTTTTGGTGAATGTATTAAGTAGACAAAAATCTACAAATCTCCTCCTTAAACAAATCTCTTGATTAAAGAAGCCTCAAGGAATGAAAACGATCACGTGAAGTGAACGCCTTCGATGACTTTAGAACGTTGGTGGAACACCAAAACGTTCAAGAGGGTTTAATCAAATGAAACCAGAAAGTATATATGATACTTAGTAATACTTTGGGCGGCAAAACCCTCGATTAGCTCTCAAAATCAAATACTCACAAGCAAGCGGGGAAACGAGGCGGCGCGAAGAACTTAGGAGCCTTTTTCCTTAGGATATATTTTATAATATCCGCCTTATACCCACCTTATAGTTTGTATTTTTCAAAATCGAGCTTCACGAAAGTATTTATCTATTTTTTGCCTTTTTCTTTGGTTTGAGATTTGAATACAATGATTGGGTAATGACCTCCCAAGTCAAGGTTGTGATTTCTCACATATTTGGAGTACTTGTGAATTTATTGTTCTACGTATACAATATAGTAATAGTATTCACAAAAAACGAAAAAATCGATAATACGTATTAGTAGAGTGCTACTAATACAAATACTATTTATGGTTAGTATATAAAAACAACAATTGACAAATCAAAACACAACACGCCTCCCTGGCAGCGGCACCAAAATGATGTTGGAATTTTTACCACTCTTTAGGAAAAGAGGGCAAAATAGGGTAAGTACGACGATTTAGGAAAACCGTGCACAAATGACCCTAAAGTGGGGTTCGTTCTCAAGGAGGCTTGGTGTGTGTGTAACGAAATGATTAACTTTGTGATTATATTGATTATGAGAAAGAAAAATAGAAAGGGGATAAGAAGAGAATGACGGTTACGAAGACGGACTACACTAAGACGAAAGAGTCGTACACGTAAAACCGTAAAAGCGCCAAATTTAAAAATTTACTATAAAAATTCCTAAAAAATTGCAATAAATCCTAAATAAAGTATTAAGAGTTTACAAAAAAACAAAAATCACCCAAACCTTTTAATTAATTAAATAGTGATTTTTAATGCTAATTAAAGCCCTAAAAATCAATTTAATTAACAAAAAGCCCAAAATGAGTTTTATCACTTTGTAAACCTCTAAAATACCCTAACTTAATTTAAAATTATTTTTGAAAATTTTAAAATTAATTAAAACTATTTAAAAACAATTAAAAACTATTAAAACTTAAAATAAATTCTAGAAAATAATTAAAAGACCCTAAAAATATTTGGAAAGTTGTAAAATTCCTAATTAAGTGTCTAGAACCTAGAAAAATGTAAAAACTTAGAAAATCAGACTTTTAATTTTTAATGATAAAATAATATTAAAATATTATTCAAAATCCAAAAATCCTAAAAAATTCTAAAAAGTTGCAAATTAGCTAATTTTAACCTAAATAACCCAGAAATGAACTTGAAATTACCTAAATACCCTTAATGGGCCTAGAAAATGGGATAAACCCAAAACAAACTCCTTAATGGGCCAAATTGAGCCCAAAATGAAAAAGTGGACAAAATAAGCCCAAAAAGCACTAATTGACTCAAAATTTGATTCTGAACAACTTTTTCCGAAGGCCCAAAAGCTGAAAATGTGAAATAAGCAAGCTTATACGAAACAGCTTATTCTTAATGGGCTTTTTGGCCCATTAAGCTATAAGCTAATGCCATAAGCTCAAATTAGACACACAATCTTCTTTTGAGCTAACTAAGACTTTTGTAAAAAGAAATTTGAAATAAGCCAAAGGAATAAGCCTGAAAATGCAAAAAGCAATCTACAGAAAATGACAAAATAGTCGTTTTTGAGTTCTAGGCTATCCCAAGAGCTGATTCAAATTGCAAAAGCTTTTAAATGACTTAAATAAGCTAATCAACAAAAAGGGTTTTCAAATAAACTGACTCAATAAGCTGGAAAAAGCAAATAAGCACTTATGAAAAAGTCAAATAAGTTGGTTTTCTAGCAAAAAGTCAAAGTCAAAGTCCTATAAGCTTCAGTTCAATTAAATGGGTCAAATAATGAAGATCTATCACAAAAAAAAAGTTGTTGCAGGTCTGGATAAGCAATTATAGCTTATTGATAAGCTGAGTGAAAAATTGCACTAGCAGGGGCTAGTTTTGGGTGTTGAGCAGTGGGAACTTTTCCCACTGCTTGACTTGTAGACTTTTTTGTCTTTGGTGACTTTTTTGGAGATTCAGGTTTCAACAAGGCACCCAAATGATCATTGGATCATAAGGAGTCAATACAAACAAATAAATCAACAATCCAACAAGCCAATTTGTACAGTTTAATCAATTAAGCACCAGATCTAGCCCAGACTTGAACACATAAGTAGTTGAGCACTTATAAGTTGTTTTAGCAATATTCAGCCAACCAAATTGCACCAAAATCATACACAAGCTATTATAAACCCAAATGAACAAGTCCAAACAGTTTTCATGCAATGGCTTAAAGCCTAAATCAAAATTCAAGCAGATGAAGGTTATTGATAAACACTAAAACATGCAGTTTTATACTTTGCTGATGCAATTGACCAACAAGCCAAATTCAACCACTCAAATCTATCACTTATGTTATATTAATGATGTTTTAACAACTTTTAACCCTAAGCATGCATAAACTCTAGGTTTTCCCAAAATCTTAGGTCAAAATCAGTTAAAATCACTTAGATATAGCACAATGTATGATTCAAGGTTTCAAACTCAAAACATGCAGCAAACAACTCTCAACCAAGCATATATCATATACCAAGCACAAATACAAACTTCTAACAACTCAATACTAAGTTATGAATCAAAGCAGGTAATCCCAAACACCCTTTTATCTTTTTAATCCAAAAATTAAACAAGTATAGGTATGATTACGTTTACCAAATGACTAATCTAGCATACTAACAACATTAACATGCAAGATTAAGCAGATTCAAGCCAAGAAAACAACGAGAACACAAGTAGAGCACCAATTCACCAAAAATCCAAAAAATTTCAGATTTTCAAGGTTTTAAGACAAACCTCATGGATGTACATCCACACCCATGAATTTTAGAGCTTATGTGCTAGCAAGAACAAGCACAAGCTTCCAATAACAACCCTGCTAAGATTCAATAGAGTTAAGAACAAAATAGTAAAATCAGAAAAGTAAAAAGCCTTGATTAATGCAACCTTGTTACCCCACACTTGATTATCCCCAAGTTATAAGCCTCACCACACCTTGATAACACAATATCAGGATGCTATGATCAGCCCTATAGCCCAAGAATTCCAAGGTTTTAACAAGAACTTAGCAAAATATCAAGCTTGGAGGAAAAATGCAAACTTTTGTACACTCCTTAAAAATAGGTTTTGAGATTCAAAATTAGCAAACCAAGAACATTAATAAGCAAATATAAATGATGGCACTTGAGCTTTCTTCAACATTTCAAACACATTTCATTAAGACTGAAAATAGATTTACAGAAAAGTGAACAACTAAAAATTCAAGAGCAAGCTAAAATGTAAAAAGCTAAGGCCTTTATATAGGCATACAATGGACTAGTGAATGCATAAAAACATAACCCTAAGCTTGATGAAGTCCCCAAATTGCCCTTTGCAGATTTTGAACTTTGAAGAACATGTGACTTGGAATTGGCGTTTTGTGGAGGTGGCATGTGTGAAAAGTTGATCAACGGGTCCAAATTTTGCTTAGGATGAAAGCTGGATTGTGAGTTGTAGATTCCCTGCTATTGTTTTGTCTTCATGCTCAAAGGTGTAGCAGGGCACCTTTCATGTGCACTCTTTGGTGATGTGGCACAAGATATTAAGGTTGGGATGTGATTATTAGCTCCTTAATCATTAATCTGGAAAAGATTAAGGGCTAGTTCATGATAATTAGTAAATGCCCAAATCTATGAAGAACATGATGAACATGTCTGTTTAATCCGTTTTGGGTTTTAAATTGTTGTTAGGCGCCATAATTAACTAACTAAATAATTAATGAGTTAAATGGGTGAGTGGGATGGTTATGTGGCGCCAGGGTGTGTTGTGATTGGTGGGTTTGGTTGAGTGGGGCACGTATCAAGCCCTTACTGGCCTATGTATCTTCCTTGTCTGGCCACTTTTAACCCCTTATCTTTCTACTTCCTTTCATTTTGTAAATAACACACCAAAATCCGGATTCCTTTGTAAATAAAGTTTTCATTTTCACACTTTTGCCCCAGATACTTTTCCAAAGTATTTTCAGGGGTATTTCTTGCCATTGTGTGATTCTTGAAGGAATGGTTTGGTATTTCTTCAAGGATAATGGTCTATACTTGTATGATTGACATCTTGGAGGACTGAAATTGTCAAATCATGTTTGATGAGGGACCATTTTTGCCAAGTCTTCAAAGTCAAGGGTCCTTTTTGCAATTTTGACATTTTCAAAGGACCAATTTTGTAATTATGTAACTTGGAGTCCTTCTTGATATGTTTGACTTTGAGGAGGATAAATATTACAATTTAGCTTTGTTGAGGGGCTAAAATTTCCAATTCTTCAAAGTGGAGGGCCCTTTTTGCAATATTGACAAACTTTAGGGACCAAACTTGTAATTATGAAGATACAAGGGTATAAAGTGTCAATTCTTCCATATTGGAGGAACCTTCTTCATAAATCTTCAAATCTTCAAGGGTTTTCTTGGGAAAACTCTTCATTAGGGCTTGGTTCAGTGTGCGGTTCGTTTCCCGTGTTCGTTTTTGCATGATTCTTGTGATCTTTTGTCATTTTCTCAATATCCGTACCTAAAATACACAAGCAACAAACACAAGCATATATATGGGTATTTTGATGATATTTAATGCATTTTAAGACCTTTTTGGACGATGAGACTATGTATAAAAGCAGTCTCATCACTTGGCATGGGGAACGTGAAACTTGAGGGTGATAAACATTCATGACACCAAAGCCCTAATGTAAGTCTTAGATTTCTTTACAAGTTTATTCCTTCTAGAATTATGTTATTTTCTATCTTTTAAATTTTCCTTAGATTCTATTTTTTAATAAAGGCCAAGGTAGGTTGATTATGATGGAGAATGTAAATCTTGCTTTGTCACTAAGCATTGCATGAGGTCATTGCAATGGTCAAGTGTAGGGGATTTGATAGTTGTGAAAACACTCATCCTTTTACCACTTAATTATAATGAAAACAAGACCATAACGTGTATTTTATGTCGTAAATGTCGGAATTATGTGTGGTTTGTGTTTTTGTTGTGTTTTAGGACCAAAAGATGAAAAAGGAAGAAAACACGGGCTTTCACGGGCTTTTATCGAAGAAAAAGACAAAAGACGAAGTCAAGAAATAAAGAGTGCAAAAAGAACGGAAGTCCAAGGCTTGTTCTAAAGATTTATCAAAGAAAAAGTCTAAAGACGGAAGTTTAATAAAGCCGAAGAACTCAAGTCTAATTTATGAAGAAAATATAAGACGAGTTCAAGTCATTCATCAACAAATCCCGAGACAAAGTCTAAAAAAATAATAAAAGTCGAAGAGTTAGAAGACTAAGGACTAAAAGAGAAAGAAAGAAAGAGAGAGGAAGCTTCCACTCTACTCCTCCTCTCCTATAAATAGACCATTATTTTTCTTCTTGTTAGCTAATTTGACAAATTAGACTTTCCACCTTTACTTATTTGCACCAGTTCCATTTTCATGTCATTTTTACTAAATTGTTCTTTAAATTCATGTCTTAAATTTCGTGCACTTTGATTCCAATTATGTTAATTTCATTGTTAATCTTTATTTTCCTTTAATCAAGCTTTATTTTATCATTCTCATCCTACTTTTCTTGTTTTTGATTTGTTACCAATTCGGATTAAGCAATCTTTTGCTTAATCTCTTTGCTTATTTGATTAAAAAGTGTATCTTTTTATCAATCCTTAAGTTTTCATACGGAATAAGCTATAAGTTTGACAATCTTATTAGCTTATTTTGTGTTTAGCTTATTTGTTTTTTTTTCTAGTTTTTCTTAAAAAATGTCTCATCATTTTAATGTTTATCTTATTAAGTTTGCTTATTTTGAGTTTTTAAAAGTCTTTAAATTCTAGCTTATTAGCTTTTACTTATACGTGTTATTATTGAGTTTTTCGTTGTGTGCTTATTTGAGTAATAACTTATAGATTTAGCTTATTTGCCTTTTTCCTTACTGTATTCCGATCAGCTCTGATCGGAAAAGGGTTTTGCATTCCTTTTACATTCCTTTTGCATTCTGACCAGCATTCCAATTGCTTGGTCGGAAAAGGGTTTTACATTCCTTTTGCATTCCTTTTACATTCCTTTTGCATTTCTTTTTCATTCCTTTTACATTCCTTTTGCATTCCTTTTACATTCCTTTTGCATTCCTTTTTCATTCCTTTTACATTCCTTTTGCATTCCTTTTACATTCCTTTTGCATTCCTTTTTCATTCCTTTTACATTCCTTTTTCATTCCTTTTACATTCCTTTTACATTCCTTTTACATTCCTTTTGCGTTCCGACCAGCATTCCAATTAGCTTTGTTTTTAATATTTTGTTTTAGTTTTATTTTTAAGTTTACATTATTTCAAGTTTACATTTCTATTAGATTGTCAAATTAATTTTTCGTCAAGCATTAAATTTTTGTCATTTAATTATTTACTTTTAAAGTTTTTAATATTGCACAATCACTTCTTAATTTAGTTTTAGTTTTAATTAACCATCATTTACTTTATCGTTTCGCAATTTAATTATACTACAACGACCAATTTATTGTTTCCCACCAAAAGACGACTGAGTCGCACTTTCTTCTAATAATCAATTCGAAAAGACTGGAACAACAAACTTTCATACTTAGTGAAAATATTAGGTATTAGGTTGCCTCACGTGTTGACCTCGTCTTTTGAAGAACCTCTTGAAATCTCTCACCGCCAATGCATACTCCTCGTCATCACTATTCGAGGAACTATCATGATCGCTTTGTGCCTTCTTGGCTTTGAGTGCAAGAGACTTCCTTTCACTCTTGGTCTTTACCAATTCCGAGCCCTTCAAAATTATCATCTCATGAACCTTCAAGTTGCCTATGAGTTCATCGAGTGATAAAGTTGAGAGATCTTTTGATTCTTCGATCGCCGTGACTTTTGCTCTCCACTTCGGATGTAAGGCCCTTAGAAACTTCCTAACATTGTTCTTGCTAGAAAAACCTTCATCAAGTGCTTTTAGACTAGTAATAATAGTGTTAAATCTAGCAAAAGCACTATCAATAGCTTCATTTTCTAAGATGACAAATTGTTCATATTGTTGGACAAGAAGATCGATATTTCTTTCTTTGACTTGGCTATTACCTTGGTGGGTTACTAAAAGAGTGTTCCAAATATCTTTAGCGGTTTCACACATAAATATCCTTTCATACTCTTTCTTAGGTAAAGCATTATAAATCACCATTTTAGCCTCATTATTTTTCGAAAGTTTCTTTTTAGTATCATCATTAGCTTTGTGAAAAGTGACCAATTCCTTTGTTTTAGAAACTTCATTAAATTGATAAGGTAAAAAATCACCATTGGTAATAACATGCCAATTATCTAAATCTTTTGATTTCACATAAGTCTCAAATCTATTTTTCCAATAAATAAAACTATCGGTTTCAAAAAGTGGTGGTCTTTGCATAGATTGCCCTTCTAGGTACTTGTTGAAATCCGTAGATCGATTCAAGTTTTAAAATACAATATACTTTAAAAAAGCTTGAGCAACCCGCTCTAATACCAATTGTAGAAACTAGAAGGGGGGGTTGAATAGTTTCTAATATTTACTTGTTAAATGTTGGTTTTCAAAAAAATCCTTTTTCTCAAAAACTTAGACTTGAGGAAATAAGTGAAATCTTCTTATGCACAATATGAACAATGATAGTGTAACTAAACTAATACTAACTAATTTATATATATGCACAAAGAATAAAGAATGTAAAGAGTTAAGGGTAAAGAAAGATCAAACCAAACACCAACGATTTATAGTGGTTCGGCAACGAAGCTCACTCCTCGTTCCTACTCCACTCCTCGAGTACTCCTTACTCGAGAGTTCACTACACAACAAGCTCCTTGTGGTGGAGAAAACCGTACACGTCACTTAGCCAATTTCCGACTCTAAGCTAAAAGTCGAGCCCTAATCGTAGCTAGGACCAATCTACACAACTATACTTAGTACATACACAACTTCCAAATAGACACAACTACTTGGATCTTCACAACTATTACAGAACAACAAATGTATAAAATTTGATCTTCAAAGGATCTTTGGTGGTGGACTCAAAAATTCACAATGATAGTGTTATTCTCTTTGCACTTGAAGAAGAAGGGATGGATGAGATAGATTCACTTCTAACAAGTAGTAATCAATCAAATAATCAAGGATTTGAGTGATTTAAGAAGTATGTTTGAATCGGGAAATTTGTGTGCAAAAAGAGGTGAATTGAAAATCTGAGAAAGGTCCACTATTTATAGGACAAAGGGCCAACGGCTATATCTGCCCGCGGTTCCTTATCTTGGCCGGCGGTACCTTATCGATAAGGAACCGCCTAGGCGCTAAGGAACCGCCGGACTAGACTCCGCTCCCTTTTTATCCTTTAGTGGTGGAGGTCATATCTGATTATAAAAATATCCAGAAAGGATATTCCAAATCAAAAGGGAATATGCCATTTTCAAATTTTCAAATATTTAATTTAATAAAACATTTTCTTTAAAAGAAAGTTTAATTAAAAACTTGTCACACATAATAAAAATTGAGTTTTAAGAAAAGATTAAATCACTTGATCACTTGATTAAGGTTAGTACTTGTTTATTCATACCTTAAGTGAAAATGGGTAAAATGAAAAATACTTGAACTCAAGAATTCGTTTTTCGTTGTTTTCGTAAATTCTTGTTTTTATATATTGTCGTAATCAAAACTAAGCGAGACCGAAAAATGAAAGTAACATTTTTAGGCATTATTGCATTAACAATATGAAAATAAGAACTTCAAACTTCGACCAAATCAGTGGTACGATGGAAGAAAAGAAAGATACTATATAATGAAAATAAGTCATGTATAAAATAAAGGATAAAGGAAATCCACATGTGTTCACATCGTAATTTAGTTGTCATAAAATTGCTTTTAAGAAAGTAGAGCATCATTTCTCAAATAATACAACTAACACGAAAAGTTTCTATTTTTAAACGTTTTCAAACGCAATCTATGTTTGCTAGTTGTAAAATATCATTTTTTAAAGTTTTACGAGCTTAAACGAACTCAAAAAATGCTTCAACCCATATTTTGAATTCTATCAGCTTTGACTTTTCAGTTTGACTTTTGGGGTTAGACCAGACCAATTGACTCGTTAAATGACATTTTTAAAACTCGAAGGCTAAAGCAATTAGGTGTAAAACGATGTTTTAAAACTCGAGAAACGGATTAAAAATAGATGAAAATGCCCCCGCATCAAATCTGTCAACAAAATAATATTTTAAAATTATGCAGGAAATAAGTCCTTAAATTTTACAATTTCAAATGGGCGTAGCTTGCTCGTTTTTAAGATTTACGGGTCGATTTTTATGTCCTAAACGAACGTCTCATCAAGTAGAAACATAATTTTATGTCTAAAGTTAATAAAAATATATTCTCGACATCGTTAAATTACATGTAACTTTTTTGCAGAAAGCATATTTTTCGACACACCTTGTAATTTAATCAAATTTCATAACGACCAAGAATTTATGTACACACATCACTTGTGGATTCCAATAAGACAAAAGAGAATAGATTGTATAATTAAGCATATAAAAAAACATAGTTGTTGGAAATACGTTTTACGTATTAAGAAGGATCGGTCACTCCATTAATAGTCCATGTAATAGCTCGTAGTTTAGTTATTTATCTTTATTTAACAAACAAGACCAAGCCTAGCCTACAACATGTGTAGGCCGGCCCAAATGTAAGCCCAAGCCCATGACAAGGGCTTGGGTATATAAACCCTCTCCTTAGATGGAGAGGGTGAGTGGTTTTCATATTTTACACATAGTTCTCATTAGTTTCTCTCTCTAGAATTGTGTGAAATCCACCATCTTTCTATCTCTTTCTCTCTCTAAAACATAAGCAAGATTTACATATCCTACAAATGGTATCAAGAGCCATGGGATGATTGTTTGGTTTTTGTATTTGTGTTCTTGATTCTCTCGCCATTTTTGATCCAATATCACACGAACCAAAAAAAATTTGTGTTTTTATGAGTTAATCTTGATATACTTCATCTTGTTACTCGTTTTAGTGATTTAGTATTGTTATTTGGGTTAAAAACACAAAAATTTTGGGTGTTTGATTCATTTTTTTGCTTAGAATCTCGAATTGGTTGTGTTATTGTACTGTCCGAGAAAAGTGGGATTCATAGTACGATCTGTGTATTGTGATTGCATAAACCTGGGGTTTCTACTTGCGATCCAATAGCACGATCACATAATACGATCACTCGATGCGATCACGAGTACGATCACAATTACGATCACTCGTTGCGATCACGAGTACGATCACACATTGCGATCATTGAGTACGATCACGAGTGAGATCTGAGTACGATCGTTGGTACGATCAAACGAGTGCGATCCAAGTACGATCGTTGGGTACGATCACAAGTGCGATCTGAGTACGATCGTTGGGTACGATCAAACGAGTGCGATCCAAGTACGATCAGAGTACGATCACAGTGAGTGCGATCACCAATACGATCTGAGTACGATCATAGTGAGTGCGATCACAACTACGATCTGAGTACGATCATAGTGAGTACGATCTGAGTACGATCACCACTGCGATCAGGTGTTGCAATCCAACATTTTTTCAAAAACGTGTTTTTGAAAATTTTTATCGTGTGCAATTTTGACTTTGATTTTTTGGTTTATCTAGGACATAATTTAGCGGATTCCAACATTATTTCTCGGCTTTAACTCACAACAACAAATACATTTACTTTCTTTCATTGACCGATCAACTTTGTACACATCTCTAACGGATAAGTCCATCCTCTCGGGTACGGATAATCGTCCACCAATGTTGGTGAAGACTATGTATGAGGAATGGGCTTCCCGAATGGAACTTTATATGTTGAACAAGGAAAATGGACATCTTATTTGGGCATCGGTGCTCAATGGACCATTGGTATATGGTAATGTGACGGAAGGTGTTGTTACTCGTCCTCGCACAATGGGTGAATTAACTAGAGATGCTAAGATACAAGACAAGTGTGATAAACAAGCTACAAATATCATTCTCCAAGCCCTTCCTCCAGATGTCTACAAACTCGTCAGCAAGCATAAAGTTGCCAAAGAGTTAAGGGATAGAATTCGTGTCCTAATGCAAGGCACTTCGTTAACTAAACAAGAACGCGAGTGTAAGCTTTATGATACTTTTGATAAGTTTGCCTATATGCCAGGGGAGACTCTCAATGATTACTATCTGAGATTTACCCTATTGTTGAATGAGCTCAATATCTATGGCATGGAAATTCCTACCTTTCAATTGAACACCAAGTATTTGAACATTCTTCCTACATAATGGAAAAAATACGTGACAGATGTTAAATTGGCTAAGGACTTGCATAACACCAATGTGGATCAACTTCAAGCTTTTCTTCAACAACACGAATGCCATGTGATTGAGGCTCGTTTGTCTAAATCTCAAGTTTATGATCCACTTGCCATGTATGCTTCTCAAAAAAACATGGCTTATACTTATCAACAACCATCATACTTGCAGCAGCCACCACCACACACCTATCAGCAACCACAACAACCATCTTATCAACCACCAATGATGCCACAGCAAGCATATCAACAAAGTGTTCATCAACAATCTTTTCCACAGCAACCACCATATCAGACATCACCATCACAAGACAACACTTCTCCAATGGGCTATACTCCTCAGCAAGGATATTTTCCAATAGAAGCACAACCAGTACAAGCTTTCTACTCTAATGAACTTCCACCAATCCAAGCACCAGTCTTTACTCCAAATGATACGCCAACTGATGTACTAAACCATCTCACTGCCTACTTGTCAAAACTTGTTGCAACTAGAGGATTTCCACCAACAAACAATCAGCTCCGCACCTCTTCAAATCCTCGACAACAAGCTTACTGTTCAAGATGGTCAAGTAACAGTGCAACCTATTCAGGGAAGGCAAAATTCATATGGACCTCCTATAAGGACTGTGAATGCTCAAGCTGTGAATTCTCAAGCTAATGGAAATGGAAGCCCCATTGGTCCTAAAAAGGTTGTGACTTGCTACAATTGCCGAGGACAAGGTCATATGGCTAGGGAATGCACTCAGCCGAAAAGGAGGAAGGATGATGCATGGTTTCGTGAGAAGATGTATTTGGTCGATGCTCAGTCAAAAGGAAAGATTTTGGATTCAGAGGAGTTAGCATTTCTTGCAGACCCAGGGGCAGCAGATACTGAAGGCATTGCAGTCGTTTCCACTTCTAATGCATCTTATCAAGCAGATGATCTTGACGCATATGATTCGGATTGTGATGACATTCACTCTGCCCAAGCTGCTCTCGTTGCTAATCTCTCTCACTACGGTTCTGATGTCATCAGTGAGGTACCCACCACAACCAATCTTGGTAATGATGATAACCAACATCAAGTTGGGCATGAAAATGACAACCTTGAACAGCATTTGGGAACTAGTAACTCAAATGATGTGGTATCCAAACCAACACATTTGAGTGAACCTCAACCAAATGCTACGACGGGTATGGAATCTTATGCTCAACATGATTTGGTCATGGTACCTAAATATATTATTGATCAAATGCATATGGCCCTCAGATAATCCATAGATACCAATTCCACCCTAACTGCTGAGCTTGCGTTGCATAAAGAAAAGGTCAAAACTTTTGAAATGGTCCCTCAAGCAGAGAAAATAACATGTTCTGAATTTGACCAATTTCGTTTTGAAAAGATTGAACACTTGAAAGAAATAGAATCATTAAAAGCTAATCTTTCCAATGAATTAAAGCAAAAGATTCGGTTGTCAATGATTTTCATAAACTTAAAATGGATTTCGAAACTCTCGAGTCTAAAAAGTTTGAATCAGAAATTAATGCTACCAAACTTCTTAAATTTAAAGAACAACAGCTTTTAAACAATACGCTTCCACAGAAAAGGTTCATCTTTTAACTAAATCATTTAAAGAACTCGAACTTAAACGTCTTCAAGATTTACCACCTAATCCTGGTTATGAAAAACAAGCTCAGGAATATATTCCGTTTCTTTATGATATGACCCTAATTGGCAAATCGAAAGAAGCACCTTTTGTTCGTAGTACTAAGGAGACACAGTCACTTGCGGAAGAAAATCATTCTAAAATGCTTTCAAAATTCCATACGATCGATTATGATCAGTATAACAAAGATCAATTGTCTAAAAAGACCCGCATTCGCTTACAAAAGGAATTAGCTGAATTGACAGTTCTTGTGCCCCAAAGTTTGTCAAATGAAAACCCTCCTAGTACGTCTCCTACACTTGTCAAAACGGATTTAACGAAGTTAATTCCACCGGTAAGTTAGGCGTCCGTTAACTTAAATGCGGTTCACCAACACTTAGCCGATTTTGAAAAGGTCATTTTGAAACGTACGACGGCTTCGGCCATAACGGAAGGTGAATGGAATTTTGGGCACACTAGAGCTGCGTTTTGAGATGAAATTGTTCCGTTTGTAAAGAATGTTAAAGCTTGTCTTAGTAATCTTGATCAAGATTTGATTTTGGAAATAGAAGAAGTTAGGCGTGTTTTCAATGAAATGGATGATGCTTATGAAAACAGTTTACTTGAAATAGAACGGGTTTCACGCCAAAATGATCAGCTTCTAAAGCAAGTGATGTCTCATGATATAGTTTCCGTCAGTGTGAATAAAAGTGTTGATAATGATTCTATTGTGCATAATGTTGAATCTGTGGATAATGTGGTAGATAGTACTTGTCACGAATCTGACGCTGAATTTTTAAAGCTTCAAGATTTATATTCTTCGCTTTCAAGACGTTTTGATGAGATTCAAACATATTGTATTTCGCTTGAATGCAAGCAACAATTTATTCAAGAAATCTTTGAAACGTCATTCGAAGGTGTTAATATCGATGATGCAAACTTTGAAAAGAATTTTCGATTGAATTTACAATCAAAACAGCGTCAGCCAAGTGACAAAGTTGCTAAATCTTTGCCGATAGACATAGAGAAATCTAAGGAGCTTAACTGTGTGAACGTACTTGATGCCGCTGAGAATTTTAAACTTGATCTAGATAATCGAGTTTCCAAGATTTTGTCCAAAGTTGATAACTTAAAACGGAAACATACACGACTCTTCGATTCAGTAAAGCCCGCACGTGCTAATACCACTGCACAGAATCAGTCTTTGATTGAACAATTGAATCGAAAGTCGGTGGAAATATCTTATTTGAGGGAACAAATTTGTGTTAAAAATCTGTTCTTGGCTGAGTTAAAGGAAACACTTCGTACTCTAAAAGGTAAGAATGTTGTGGATAACACAGCCACTGTCTTAGCATTGTCCTCTAGTGCAATCAAAAGGAACCTTATAGCCGTCACACCATTTAATAAGGGTCCTAGGACTAAACCTTCTCAAACATTGGTCACTAAAGATAAGGCGGAATCAAAACCAGCTTCTAATATTCCCATGTTGCCTTCTACAGGAGTAAGCACCACTACTAAGGCTCAAAGATCTAAGCTTAAAAGAAACAAGAAGAATGATAGGATCTTTCCTCCATCTAGTAGTGAAGTGAAGAAGAAAGTAGAAGCCCATCCTAGGAATGTTATTTCTGTTTTGAATAAAAAGAATCATGTAGCTAAACCTAAAGGCTATGCGGTTGTGCAGCATTCTAAGCCTAGTGTGAATTCTAATTTGAATGTTGGAATTGCAATGAATGTATGTTTTCTAGTCGTCATGATTCTTGCCTTATTGACCATGTGAATGAGATGTATGCCCAGAAAATGGATTAGAATGGAAACCGACTGGGAAAGTGTTAACCCAAGTTGGTTGGATGTGGCGCCCCACTGGTAGAACTTTCACTATAGAAGGAAATGCGTGCCCTTTAACTAGGATCTCTCCCACTACAGCGAAGAAAACGTGCCCTTTAACTAGGAGTACCAAGGCTACCAAAACACAAGTGTGTCCTTTAACTAGGAACACCAACACTACCGTAGGAACCAAGTGCCCTTTAAATAGGTCTACTCCTACTGTAGTGCCCGCGAATAATCCAAAACCTAAGAAAGTTGGAACAGTAAAACATGTTAGTGCTAAAACTCACATTAGAAAACGCAGGAAATCTAAGGGTCTCACAAATGTTAGCAATTCTAATAATCTTACATCTGTATCTGCTAACACTCCGGAACCAATGGTTTCTAATGCATTGTCTACTGTTGTTATTGAAAACAGGTGGTCCAAATTGTTCTCTGGTATTTGGACTCAGGTTGCTCCAAGCATATGACCGGAGATCGCTCTCAGCTCAGAAATTTTGTCAGCAAGTTTCTTGGTATGGTTCGATATGGAAATGATCATATTGCAAAGATAATGGGTTATGGTTAATATCATATTGGGAATGTTATAATTTCAAGAGTGTATTATGTGGAAGGTCTCGCTCACAACTTATTTTCTTTGGGACAATTTTGTGATGCAAATCTAGAAGTTGCTTTTCGAGAGCATACCTGCTTCATTCGTAATTTGGAAGGGGTTGATTAATTGAAAGGTACTCGAGGGAATAATTTGTATACTCTGTCTCTACAAGACATGATGGCCGCTTCTCCCGTATGTCTTCTCTCCAAAGCATCGAAGACTAAGTCATGGTTATGGCATCGACGGTTATCTCATCTTAACTTTGACGCTATTAATCATTTGGCGAAAAATGAACTTGTTCGTGGTCTTCCTAAACTTTCATTTCACAAGGATCATTTGTGTTCCGCGTGTACAATGGGGAAAAGCACTAAGAAATCTTACAAATCCAAGACGGAAGACACCAACCAAGAGAAACTTTCTCTGTTGCATATGGATCTTTGTGGGCCAATGCGTATTGAAAGTCTTAGTGGTCAGAAGTACATCCTCGTCATTGTCGATGATTACTCTCGGTTTACATGGGTGAAATTTCTTACAACAAAAAATGAGGCACCTAAATTCATCATCGGATTTCTCAAGATGATTCAAGTGCGTCTCAACACTACTGTCTGACGCATTCGTACAGATAATGGAACCGAATTTGTGAATCAAATCTTGCCTGATTATTATGAAGAAGTTGGCATATCTCATGAAACATCCGTTGCACGCACTCCACAAAAAAACGGTGTCGTCGAAAGGCGAAATCGCACACTTATGGAAGCTGCACGAACGATGTTAATTTACGCAAAGGCTCCATTGTTTTTATGGGCAGAAGCAGTATCTACAGCAGTGTACACCCAAAACTGGTCACTAATTCGTAAACGCCATGGTAAAACACCTTATGAGCTTCTCCATGGAAAAGTACCAGATTTATCATATCTTCATGTATTTGGTTCTCTTTGCTATCCAAATAATGATGGTGACAATTTGGGAAAACTTCAACCAAAGGCTGATATTTGTATTTTCATTGGTTACGCTCCCACAAAGAAGGCATATCGAATCTACAACTGTAAGTCTCGTAAGATCCTCGAAACTATGAATGTTGATTTTGATGAGCTGACAGCAATGGCTTCTGAGCAAAGTAGCTCTGAACCCGCACTTCATGTAATGGGACCCAGTAACATTAGTTCTTGTCTTGTCCCAAACAACCCTACTTCATCATCATTTACACCACCTTCTAGAACTGAATGGGATACGCTGTTTCAACCGTTCTTTGATGAATTCTTTACTCCTCCAACTATTGTTGCTCCAGAACCTAAGGTAATAGCTCCGGTAACCGAAGTTGTCGCTCCAGCAACCGAAGCACAATTAAACACATCTGCACCTACAATTGGTCAAGATATACCTTCAACAAGTAATTCTCAAACAACACATGTTTCAACTACCCATGTCATGCCTATTGATGATGAAGAGGATGATGATGATCACGATTTGGAATTCGCTCAAATGCGTAAACTTCCATTCTTTGGTGTACCAATTCCTGACCCTAATCAAGCCGGTCGTCCACCTCAGAGGAAGCTCCAACTACTGTTTACTCCAATCCACGGATTCGTGAACATGACAGCAAGTGGACAAAGGATCATCCTATAGATTCTATTATTGGTAACCCTAACCATCCGGTATCCACACGAAGTCAGCTACAAGAAAATGCAATGTTTTGTCATTTTGATGCTTTTCTCACTGAAGTTGAACCTAAGACATGGCAAGAAGCTTTTACTCAATCCTGTTGGATAGAAGCTATGCAAGAAGAACTTAATGAATTTATACGTCTTGAAGTATGGGAACTTGTCCCATGCCCGGATCAAGTGCAATTACTCACTTTGAAATGGGTTTACAAGGTGAAACTCGATGAGTTAGGCGGAATATTGAAGAACAAAGCTCGACTAGTAGCTCGTGGATACAAGCAATTATTAGGCATCGACTTTATGGAATCCTTTGCACCTGTTGCCCGTTTGGAAGCTATTAGACTACTCCTCGCTTATGCAGCCCACATGAATATGATCGTCTATCAGATGGATGTGAAGACGGCATTTCATAATGGTGAAATCAAGGAAGAGGTCTATGTTCAACAACCGGATGGTTTTGTGAATCCTAAATATCCAAATCATATGTACAAGCTTAAGAAGGCTCTTTATGGGTTGAAGCAAGCTCCACGCGCATGGTATGATCTATTGTCACAATTCCTCATTACGCAAGGCTTCGCTAAAGGCAAGGTGGATCCCACGCTGTTTATTCAGAAACGAGGTTAACATATGATTATGGTACAAATATATGTTGATGATATTATATTTGCTGCCTCGACACAAACCTTATCCGACGAGTTTGGGACACTCATGTCTTCCAAGTTTAAGATGTCAATGATGGGCCAGGTATCGTTCTTCTTAGGACTTCAGATATCTCAGAGTCCCAGAGGCATCTTTATCAATCAATCCAAGTATGCCCTTGAATCTCTTAAGAAATATAAGATGGAATATTGCGATCCCGTGGATACTCCAATGGTGGAATGAACAAAGCTTGATGCAGATCCACATGGAGTTGCTGTTGATCCGACACTTTATCGTGGAATGATCGGTACTCTTCTTTATATCACAGCTAGTCGACCTGATCTTCAGTTTGCTATATGTATGTGTGCTCGGTATCAAACTCGACCTACTGAGTTACACTTGGCCACTGTGAAACGAATCTTTCGATATCTTAAAGGAACCATTAATCGGGGACTTTGGTATTCGAAGGACTCTTCGATTGCACTAATGGCATATGCAGATGTGGATCACGCGGGTTGTCAAGATACAAGGCGTAGCACGAGTGGAACTTTGCAACTACTAGGAGATCGACTAATCAGTTGGGCTTCGAAAAGGCAGAAAAGCGCTGCAATTTCAAGTACGGAAGCAGAATACATAGCTATGTCCGGTTGATGTGCTCAAATTCTTTGGATGAGATCGCAATTAACCGACTATGGTCTAGGTTTCAACAAGATTCCGATGTACTGCGACAACAAAAGTGCGATTGCCTTATGCTGCAACAATGTTCAATTCTCCCGGTCGAAGCATATTGACATTCGCTACCACTTTATCAAGGAGCACGTGAAAAATGGAGTGATCGAGCTTTACTTTGTCCGATCTGAGTATCAATTGGCGGATATTTTCACGAAGGCTTTAGATCGCGCTCGAATGGAATTTTTGGCCGACAAGCTAGGTATGAGAACCTTCTCGCCTGAGACTCTTAAGGAACTAGCAGATGAAGCGAAAGAATAATGGTGGTAAACTATTCTCCGTATCCTTGGTGATCATCTGTATATATTGTTTATATTCTTTATCCACAAAAGCAAAATACAAAAATATAAAACCATATAAAAACCATAAAAATTGAAAAATTCATAAAAATCCAAAAATATTTTTACTTTATTTTTCAAAGGCGTGTCTTTCGGTACGATAATATTTACGGCCTTAGAAATGTCGATTAAAATTGACACGGCGCCATAAATAGAGTTCGTACAAAAGTTGTATATATTTCATAAAACATGCCTAAATGGCTTGTAGTTATTTCAGACTGCAACCTGGTTTTCACATTAAAGTCAAGTATTTCTTATGAAAGCTTTGACTCACAACGAGAATTAATTTTCTCGGGCAAGGTTTACTTTAAAACCTTGTAAGGGATCAAGTTTACTTTATAACTTGGTCTAACACAAATATATGTACGCATCAGTGCATTTATTTGTTTCAACAAGAGAAATCTTGTTTTTATGAAGCTATCATCTCTACAACCATAGCAATCTAAAATTGGTATTTACGTACTCGACGATGCGACTACTCAACCGACAACTACAGCTCTTTCAATAGAACACGGGTCAACAATTGAGCGGGAGCAATTGTCAAGCCTTCAGAATCTTCGATGCCAAACGTGCCAAGCTCACTAACTGGTGTCAAGACAACAATACCAATCGTACATGTGATGTAAAGAGATGACTTCAGACGTGACGAGGCGACCAACATATGCTGACAAGAACCATTTGATCTTATCATATGATGTCCTCATCAATCAGGTCCAACCTTGTCAATTCTTTTTAATATGGTGAATATGTGATCATGTTATAAATCGGTATCATATCTCATACATTTGGTATCATGTAGATAAAACGGACATGCATTTTTCTTCCCAAAACCTTTGTTAAAACTTCATTAAATCAATTGATATTAAAAACATCGATTGGGTTAATATTTTTAATATGGGGGAGAAAATGTGATTTAATATGGGATATTATCACAAATGGTTTGACTTAATGTGTTGGCTCATCTCGACATGTGCGAAATGTTTTCGAATATCGTGGCATATGTTAAGGGGGAGCAAAATGGATTTCATGGTGATTTATACTTACCCAAAACCCATTTATTCCACGACGATGAAGATTGTGGTGACATAAGGATGGTAGGATAGGTTAAGTCCTATGATTCTTCCAGAACCGGAGGAATCTTCCCAAGGACATTCCATAGCTAGAAATAGTAGTACTTAGGAAAGATGGAGAAAGAATGTGAACGTAGCTGAATGCCGACCAAGTACTTAAGTTAGCACTGGAACAATCACAACAAGGTGCTAGTTATGACGTATTGGTAAGCATTGAAGAGGTTGAAGAATGAAAAAGAATTGTAAAGATAAAGGGTGTAAAGAAAGAAGCCCTCTTTACAACTTTAGGCAGAAACCGGGTCAACACATATGCTATTGAGATCATTTTAATGATTCTCGATATTGAAGACAGACATCCTGGATCCAGTGATGCAATGCACAACCCATCCCAGCTAACTCAGATATCTCTCAAAAGGTATTTGTTTTAATCACACGGAGACAACGCATTATCTACTGATTTATTCACTCTGAATAAATTGGTATTGAAAAGGTGGCACTCCTCTCCAGCCTCCGATCACTAAAATCCAAAATGCACGATCGAGTCTAGAGACATTTGAGATCATTAAATATCTCATTAGGACACACTTCCATATTTCCTTGCTTCTTCACACACTGTGAAAAGTAAGATCTTAAGAGTCCTACGCAAAATATTCATGATCTTGCCTGAACATCCGAGTAATACGAAAGTATTTACAATGAAGATGGAAATCCTTCTTGAGCGAATATCAAAAAGCTCATGGTAGGTGACTTGTGCGATTCTTTATGAATCAAACTTATGATAACTGGAAAGAAATAGTGGTTTAATTCTTAGCTGAACTTAAACACGTTCCAGGCCTCTACGTAATATCTTAGTGATCTTGCCAGAACACTAAGAGTGATACCTTAGTGTTCACAGTGATGAGTGGAAATCCTTCTAGTGTTAACCTCAAACAGCACTTGGTAGGTAACTTGCAAGATTCAATATGAATCAAGCTCGTGACAACTGGAAAGCAACGATGGTGCGATTCTTTAATGAATCAAACTTGTTCCAGGAATCAGAATTGACGGCTTCAATCATGTGGATAATTTTATTCAAATGATTCACTCTTTACGTTCGCAGTCTACTTTGGACGGTCGAGTAAAGAGAACGGGTTTACCCACGAAATCTTGTCAAGGATATTTTTAATTAAATCTACCTGCCACAAGTACGATATTTTATATCGTCCAACGGTCTTCACCGACCGGAGGTAAAATGATACCGAATTAGAATGAAATGTTCAAAGCCATTTCGTTCGTGTCCACTTATGTTGCGGCATTTGAAGACGGTGGTGTTGCGGGATCCAAGAAGAAGTCGTCCCCGCATGCTTATACTTTATGCACTTAATTCCTCATCTATTTCAAGAAAGCCTAAAAGTTAAGTCTTCCGTTGTATCGAACTCTGAAGCTTTAAAGAATTACAAAGGTATAAGTATGTGGGACATGGTGTCACGAAGAGGCGAAGATCACAAGTGATGGATGCACGAGATCAAGGCAAGAGATTAATTCTCAAGATTGATATCAAAGATCATATCAACATGTTCACCAGAAAAGGAAAAGAAAAAGAAAGACGAAGACTACGAGCTCAAGACAAGCATAGTATGCTAGGTTTATCTTATTATTGTAACTTGGGTAATGCCGTTGTTTGGAGTGACCTCCCTTAGGGGGAGATTGTTGGAAATACGTTTTACGTATTAAGAAGGATCGGTCACTCCATTAATAGTCCATGTAATAGCTCGTAGTTTAGTTATTTATCTTTATTTAACAAACAAGACCAAGCCTAGCCTACCACATGTGTAGGTCGGCCCAAATGTAAGCCCAAGCCCATGACAAGGGCTTGGGGTATATAAACCCTCTCCTTAGATGGAGAGGGTGAGTGGTTTTCATATTTTACACATAGTTCTCATTAGTTTCTCTCTCTAGAATTGTGTGAAATCCACCATCTTTCTATCTCTTTCTCTCTCTAAAACATAAGCAAGATTTACATATCCTACAATAGTATAAAAAAATGGTTCAAGAATACCAACAATAATCTAAGAAATAAAAAACGGCGCGTGACCTTCGTGTCTTCGATTTCAAGATGCAATATTAATGGGTTGCACTCCCGGAGCGAGGAGGTTTAATGAAAGGGGAGGGTACAAGTTTATAGAAGTAGAATCGTATTCCAAATGCTACATAATAGAGGATGAATTAAAAGATGACGATGGTGTTTCAAAGGTACAAACGGACGTTGTAGTTCGAAGTCGAAATGTAGAATGGTCAATGAAGTAATATTTAATCAATATTCAAGTGTCGCGTAAAACGATGACGTAAAGGTCAATCAAGGTTACGAAAACCCACGATATTATTCAACATAGATTCAAGGAATGCTTTGAGATGTGTGACTCACACGGTGTCCTTTAGTCTTTTTCGAGACACATTGAGCTACACAATGGTCTATAGACTATTTTCAAGACATCAAATCGGTCGGAAAGCAATTTGGATAGCTAAATAGATATCTTAAAGAGGTTTAACAATGAAAGTAACACGCACGGTAGTAAAATGAAAATCAGAAGTTTCATTGAAAGCAACACTTCTTAATCCCAACCAATGGTATCATGAGAGTACGCACAACATACAAAAGTGAGTCGAGGAAAACAAGTGGTTCAAAACGAACGAGTATATGAGGTCAATCGTATCACACGTAAACGAAATAGCAATAGTACTCAGAAAAGTGAGTATGAAAAGTCGGCAGCATACACGCTCTGAATACAAGTATGTAATGCCATAACAATATAAAATTGTTGTAACAAGATCAAGTTTACAAGAACAAAAATTCAAGAAATACAGTGAGGGCAGATGTAATCACAGTAATATCCAATGATAATTCATGAAACACAAGGATTTGGAAAGAGATAGTAATTATCGTCATTAGGGTAATGTAATATTTCAAAATGTAATCAAGAGATGAAATACTACAACGATAATTAAAAGTAAATAATAAGGATTAGAGAGTTACCCGCGCAGATATCGAACTACAATGGCAGATTCTGTGTTTGACACTTAGAAACATTAAATGTTTGAACTTTTCGGTTATAGACTAAGTTTTGAAAGCGACTCAATTCCCTATAACCATAGCTCTGATACCAATTTTGAGAATCAAGCAAGGAAACACGTAGGCAGCAAGGGGGTGCCACGTCATGATACAAGAAACAATGAAATATTGTTGACACAAAGTTGACGTACTAAAAACATATACATTATATCATAAAAGATCAGAGTTTTTAATCAAAGGTCCCAGAGTTTTATAAGCGGAAAAATCTATTATTTAATTACGGTTTTGTAACATATAGTTACCAAGAATATATGATAAACTTCTAACAATTTTTACCAAAACCAAAGTTTAAATATATATAGAAATCTCCAAGCTGCGATAATATCATGCGGGCTCCCATCTAAGCAAAGCTAAGTATTAATACCTGAGATTAAACATGTAAAATCGTCAACATAAAGTTGAGTGATATTTATAGGTTTAGTAGTAAAGGTGTGGAACACAAGCATTCATTTATAAAACAAGAAATAGGGAAAATGGTTATGTACATTAACCATAGTCCGAAACCATTATTATTGCTATTTAGTTCATGAACCGAAGCTTAACATCAATGTAAGTTCCTCTAGGGAGTATTCAGCCCTAATACTCAAGTAACAAATCAAATGTTAAGTGCGTCAATGGTTAAACAACCGCAACATGGGACGGCGATAGTCAATCCCGATGGATCCACCCACAACATTCGCGCTTAGCAACACAAGTAAATTAACGGTTCATGATCAAGTGAGGAAACTTAAGGGCTATAGACTAAAAGCAATAATATCAATGAAAACTGTTGGAAATCATACAAGTTCTGGATAACATACAAGTTCTAGATAGCATACAGTTTTTAAATGGATGTGTTCCATCATGTAAAATCTCACCCCACGTTTAGAAACAATGTGCAAGTATTAAATAGGGGATATGAACTCACCTTAGCCACGGGGTAAGTGAATCACAGAACTCAGAAGCTGAGTAGAAATAGTGGTGGTAAGACGATCGCCGACGATATGGATGCCCGGTAAACACGAAAGCCGCAATCTACCAAATAAGGCGCGCACTTTATTAATATACCCAAGTATAAACTCATACTTAGTAAAACCAATTGAATATACTCAAAACCGTAGTATATACACAAGAACAAACCACACAAGTGATACTACTAGACAACTTTCACAAGACTACGTTATCAAGACAAGTGCTCCCGAAAGTACTCAGCCGGTACATACCAAATGTACTCGTTGATTTCCCATACTTAGACAACTAGGATTTTTATTAAACTTGGTGAAAAACTCAATTATAATCTGAATAAAACTCAGTTTAAATTTCACCCAAAGATTTATATTTTAGAACCACCTGCGCAACACATTTCTAAACTTGAAAAACCGGACAGATTTGAACACTTGACTCGTGAAGACATTTTGACCATCATAACCTTTACCATTTGTAAACTTGACAACTAAGTTTGAATATAGACTCAAGAACCCTGGTTTAGAGCCTAAGAACAGCCCTTGAATCTTTTTGAAACTCATTTTATAGTCCCCGGGATTTGACCAAATATCGACAACAATTTCGTGTTGTGGCGATACTCGCCTCCCGGTACACGAATATTCAAATTAGTGTAACTTCCTCCTAGTTTTGAGTTAGAAGGCCTACTTTATACCAAAACAAGCGTCTTGACAACCACTACAACTAAATCCATTTATCTCAAACTTTAGTCAAACTTTAACCCATGAAAAACAGCCCTAACTCACTGGTAAAAAATACACTTTAGAAAATCACATTAGATTCAACCTATATCACTTGCATGTTACTTATAAGAAAATCAAAATAAAAAATTCAAACTTTTCATCATCAAAACAAAATAATCATGGTAAGATCATTACATGCATGATCTTAAAATACTTCCACCAACCCAAGTTCATAACAAAAATTAAAACTCAATGCATGTGGGTAAATTTTGTACCAAAACATTCACCTTTTGATTTCAAGAATGGGTCTTGAATTTGGTTTTGCTAGATCAAGATCAAAATCAAAAGAAAATGGTGTTTGTGGTGTTATTTTGGGACGACAAGGGCAGAGAGAAGAAAGAAGAAAGAAAAATTTGGAGTGCGTGTGTTTTTTGTATGTAGAAATGAAAGTTAGGTGTGAAAAAAATAATTTATATAGTGGGGTTCAGGTGAAAATGGTAAATAGGGAATAGTTTTGGACCAAAATGTAAAGTATAAGTTAAAAAGTGGGAAACGACTATTAGTCAATTTTGAAAATATTCACGGGAATTGGGTTCCGTAAAAATACTTTTTCAAAAGTTAAAATGCATCAAAAATATGATAATATGGTTTCGCGACACGACTTAACACCTCATTAAAAAGAAGACATCGAAAATGTCAAACATTGAAACAATCGGTAATGAAACGTAACATATCGGGCTTTCGTCGGTAGGCGATCACTAGGAGTTCTCATTACTCGTTGATTTGAGTAAACTTTTGTAAAATGCACGCGGGTGCTTTTAAATCAAAGATTTTGATTTAAATAAATTTGGAAAAATAAAATAAAATTTCTATAATTCCAAATAAAGTATTATCAATGATCAGAAACCCTTAAAAGTATAATTTATTAAAAATATCAAGATCTTAGGATTTAGGTATAAAGAATACAAGAAAACGTAACATGTTGGAAAATTCAAGAAACATGAATAAAAGAATAAAATAATACCGAGAAAATACGAGTTATCAGAGTAGTCATATTTGTGACCATATTATTTCAAAACGTTTGTTTACTTTCTTCGATTAACACTTTGATTACTAAAACGAAACTAAGTCCAACGAACTGGTCTTACCAGTATAAACTATACAATACACGAAAGGGTATACTTTCCTGTGCTTGTGTTTTAGTCCCTTAATTGGTAATCCCTAGTAAAATAAAGTTAAGACTTGTGGAACACGCATCAAGTTTTTGGCGCCACTGCCGGGAACTTATCATCCTATTTTGTAATCATATTTTCCGTATTTCTCGGAGAATCAGCCGTTTTACCTTGGAATGAATTCCAAATTTTACTGTTTGTACAGAAAGTATGTCGCACTTACACCAAAGTGCGTCGCACTTCTTGTCGCGGTCTCAAGTACGCCGTACTTACACCAAAGTACGCCGCATTTTGATCTGTGTTACCAAAATTCCAACTCGTTTATCTTGTTGAATGCAAAACGTTCACCCGGAACCAACCCCATTCCACCATTCCCTGAACCTATGCATACCCTTAACCGAAGGTTACGTAGACAACACCATCATACCTATCAAAAGAAGGCACGAGCAACCTTAACAACCTCGTGTGGTTTATCCACCATTTCACCACCTATCCCAATTTCCATTTCTCATTCGACTCATCTAACATAACGACCCAATGTCGGACACCGTTTATGAACCGATGTGGTTCTCCGTTCGAGTTGTAGCACCAACTCCCGGCTCCGCAATCATTTTACCCGATATCGCAAATGAAATCGCTATTAATGGAAACCACTTGAACCTTGTAAAAAACAATTAATTTGATGGACAAATCAAATCCGATCCTCATAAACATGTCAACGAGTTTAGTATCATTTGCAAAAAGTCCATTTATGGAGAAAGACAAGCCGAAGCCGTTCAATTTATGATGTTTCCATCATCCTAAACTAGAGAAGCCAAATCATGGTTAGACGAACTTAACGAAGGTACCATACGAACATGGGAAGGCCTTCGAACCGATTTTATTAGTCCATTCTTTCCTATTGCCTTATTCGTAAAACTCCATGGAGAACTCCGTAGCTTTTCTCAAAACGATCGAGAAACTCTCACTGGCGCATGGTTAAGAATGAAAGAATTACTCTGAAACTGCCATGGTTATAACCTCAACAAAGGAAGTATAATCAAAATATTCTATCATGGTCTCGATGATACCACTCAAGACGCCTCTAATGTCGCAGTTGGTGGAATATTCCTTTATAAAACACCCAACCAAGCCTAACAACTTTTGGAAGACAAAGTTTTGCTCAAACTCGACTGAGCTAAAACCCATAAAACCCAATCCACTCGAAATACTATAGCTTTTATCGAGTAAAGCAACAGCCAATCTGATACTCGCAAAATCAAGGCTCGTATAGACGCCATGTCTCTTAAAATGGATACCCAATACAAAGAGATGAAAAACAAATCTCGTAAATCCTACACCCACTATGGAGGAAATCACTCTTCTTCTAATGAGTGTAATGACGATGATACACCAATGACCAAAGAAGAAAAATAAGCAAATTTCATGCAAACCTTTCGACCCACTCTTTTTTACATTGATTATCGCAATCGAGGTCGCGATAATTGGAGATCAAATGACAAACCGAGTTACAATCAAGATAACCAATAATCCAATCGATCTGATGAAAAACCTAACCTTCAAAGCAAGATTGATGATTTCATTGAATCTTAAAGAAAGAACAATATTTTCGTTAGAGATAGATTCACTGATCTCAAGACCAAGTATTAGACTGCAAACAAAAATCATCTAGCATCCATTCAAAACTTAGAGATAAGTTTGACCGCTTTGTTGACAAGCAATATGGTCGTGCTTCTGGTTCTCTACCTAGCAATACCTTACCCAATCCTAAGAACAAATATCAACTACCGTAAGCTCACAATGAGAAAGTGAATGTCGTATTCACGAGGAGTGGTTTATCTTATGATGCACCACCTAACCCAACCTAAGAACCTCAAGAACAGACCCAATTCAGCAGTGATGAAGATGATGAAGAACCACCTCCTAAGAAAACCAAACCTGTTGAAATCCCTACATCGATTCCAGAACCAAAACCTTACAAACAAAAAGTACCATATCCCCAACGCCTTCGAAAGAAAAATATGGAAGCCAAATATGATAAATTTCTCGACTTAATTCAAATTGTTAGAACTAACATGCCTCTATTCGATGTTTTGGCTGGTATGCCAAACTATGGAAAATTCCTTAAAGATCTTATTAAGAACAAACATAAGTTCGAAGAAATTTCCTCAGCTTTTCTTAATGATGAATGCTCCGCCATTATTCAAAACAAAGTTCCACCCAAACTTAGAGATCCTATAAGTTTCCTAATCCTTTGTACTTTCCATAACTCATTCTCATCCAACGCCTTGGCCGATCTTGGCGTTATTATTAATCTAATGCCATATTCTCTATATGCTAAGCTATCAAAAGATACTCTTAAAACCCATCAAAATGAGTGTTCGCCTTGCCGGTCGATGTTTTCAATATCATGTGGGTATAGTAGAAAATATGTTAGTGGAATTCTAAAAATTCATTTTTCCCGTAGACTTTTTTATCCTATAGATGGAAGAAAACAACTAATTCTTGGTATACCTTTCTTGCACACAGCCGATGTTGTGATTCGAGTCAAACAAATGTAACTCGGCCTTAGAGTTGGAGACGATAGAATGACATTTTATCTTGACGAAGCAATGAAGTACTCATACTCTAATGATGATACTTGCTTTATTATCGATGTCATTGATGAAGTCTTTGAAGCCGATTTCGTCGCTCTTCTTGATGAAGGAAGCTAAATTCTTTATTCTATCGAAGGAAACGTCCTCGAAGATGAACTCTTTGCCGAATTTGACACTTTCATAGCCGCTCACACCACTGAACCTACTCAATTACCTTAAGAAGAAAAGGAAGTACCTTTGAGTGTATAACCTTTGAAACCGAGTTCAAAGTTAAAAATATATTGAAGAACCTCCTACATATTTATAACTCAAACCTCTTCCTAAACATATAGAATATGCATTTCTTCATGAAGAGAATTTACTCCCAATAATTATCTCATTTGATCTATCTAAAGAAAGCAAATCTAAACTCGTCACCGTTCTTAAGAAGCACAAAAAAGTTTTCGTTTGAAAAACCTCAAATATTCCTGGCATATGTCCCTCATCTATAAACATGAAATCCAACTCTTGGAAGATAAGAAACCAGTTGTGCAAAAACAATGAAGACTTAATCCTAACATGAAAGATGTTGTCAAAAAGGAAATAGTCAAACTTCTCGATTCTAGAATTATTTAGCCAATCGCTGATAGCCCATGGGTTACTCCTATTCATTGTGTACCTAAAAAGGAGGTATCACAGTGGTAACTAACGAAAATGACGAATTAGTACCAACCAGAACTATTATCGGTTGGAGAGTATGAATCAACTAGCGGAAACTAAATTATGCAACCGTGAAGGATCACTTGGCTTTGCTATTCATGGATCAACAGTTAGAAAGACTCACAGGGAACAAATACTTTTGTTTCCAAGATTGTTTTTCTAGATACTTTCAAATCCCTATCAACCCTATGGATCAAGAGAAAATCATGTTTACTTGTCCATTTGGAACTTACGTGTATAGGCACATGCCTTTCAACCCCATGTTCTTTCATTATATGGAAAAACATGCCATACAAGCTCTTATATGGAATAACATGTTTGACTTGACGATATTGACCCATAATCTATGTAAAAATAAGGACTTACGATACTTAATCACATATTTTTATGTACAGGTTAACTTAAAGGGCCTAAAGTGAAAACAATCAAATAAAGACTCCTAAATTACAATAAAGTGAAGAATTAATGAAAGAACATTCCGGACGCATGAATGCGCGGCACACCAACTTAAATGTGTGGTATACAAATCAGCTATCCATTGTGCGGCAGACAATTGCATATGTGCGACACACCTTTGACCCCTGCCATCACTATAAATAGAGGACATCACCTCTCATATTTCACACACTTCTCTAATTCTCTCTATTCAAATATCTTAATTATTTAGCAACATTTTGGGTATATTTTCCATCTTCGTAGGTATTTGTAATAAGAATTTTATACTCTTGGGTTATTGGAACGATTTTACTTCGTGACACTTGTGTAAACATCAATCCATCATAATCTAAGTATGACTTGTATTTACTCTTTTCCATTTGATATCATATAGTTATTTGCTATGCTAGGCTAAGTTATTTTTTACTACAGGGTATGTAAATATAATTAGTGATGATGCTATTATATGATCTTTTCTTAAAATGTTTCAAGCTAATGTCGAAGAACCACGATACTATTTAAATTCTATCCACTTGCTTTAGCAAACTAGATTGGTTACGATAGCTAGGGGATCGAAAGGGTCAAGTTGGTATAACTAGTTTTTAAAGAACTTGTCTATGGTTTTTGAATATTTGGTTTGAGGAATCCGCTTAGATAATTTGATAAAACATTGAACTTATAGTAACTTGTTTAAGCTTAGGAGAAATCATTTGCTTATTAGACATATGTCTTGAATCAAGCCAAGTAAGTTGTAAAATGCCATTTTGACGAAAACGTATTATTACTCTTTACCTACCTTATCATATCAGAATTATTATTATCATCATCACGAAGTTATATTAGCTGTCCCATTAGTAGTCATACTTGTTACCATATTGTTTCAAAACGTTTGTTTACTTTCTTCGATTAACACTTTGATTATTAAAAGGAAACTAAGTCCATTTGAACGATGTGGTCTTACCAATATAAACTATACTATACACTAAAGGGTATACTTGCCTGCGTTTGTGCTCTAGTACCTTGTTTGGTAATCCCTAGTAATATAAATTTAAAACTTGTGGAACACGCATCAAACTCGATCGACCTATACCACACTAATGGACAGAGAACCCGATCATTTGTAGTATAGTTAGGAAACCCGGGGTCATCGCAAGAGCAAGTACATTTTAGTTTTAATCTGAAAGGTGTCACGACTTGAAAAATAATATTTTTAAAATATTAATTAAACTAAAAGCAGAAAAGTAAATATAAAGAAAATATTGACAAATATAGAACTTATATGAGAAAATGTACTATCATAGTTAATCTAGTGTTATCTAGTTGTGATGGTGTTTCAAAGTTCAATGTCTAGTTATTAATGTTTAGTGGTCATAATATCAACCGATTTTTAGTTTGTTCTTGTCCTATGTCTTCTGAATCTTAGCTACCGTAGTTCAAAACTAGCCAAGTATAAATGATTGACCACATCTACCCTTACGACCTAATTATTCAAACCATGTCACTAGGTTTATTTAATTTTTAAGTATTTAACATACTAAAGACGGTGATTGATAGGTGTGAAAACACCCATCCTTTTACCACTTAATTATAATCATAACCAAGCCAAAACGTGTATTTTATGTCGTAAATGTCGGAATTATGTGCGGTTTGTGTTTTTATTGTGTTTTAGGACCAAAAGATGAAAAAGTAAGAAAACACGGGCTTTCACGGGCTTTTGTCGAAGAAAACGAGAAAAGACGAAGTCAAAAAATCAAGAGTGCAAAAAGAACGAAAGTCCAAGGCCTATTCTGAAGATTTATCGAAGAAAAAGTCTAAAGACGGAAGTTTAATAAAGTCGAAGAACCAAGTCTAATTAAAGAAGAAAATTATAAGACGAGTTCTAATTATATCGACAAATCCCGAGACGACGTCGAGAAAGACAAAGAATTTAAATCGAGTCGAGACAAGAAGAAAGAAGGAAGAAAGCACCAACATTTTACTCCTCCTATAAATACCCTCCTAATGTGTCATTAGGAGGGGGTTAGTTAGTTTAGATTAGGAGTAGTGTAGATTTATTTTCTCTCTCTAGTTTTCACTTTCTCTCTCTAGATTAATATGTAGAATCTTTAATCTTTATATTTTAATTGTTGAATCTTATACTTTTAATCAAGCTTTTAATTAATCTACTTCTTCTTTTCTTGTTTTCAATTGATTGATCTAAGTTTTTGATTTGGTTGTGTTCTTGAGTTTTTGGTTAATTAATTAAGTGGGTTTTGATTGATTTGGTTTTTATTGTTAGTTTTATTGATTTGGTTTGATTGATTATTGTTAGTTGATGATTAGTGGTTAGTTTAGTTTAACTTTTAGATTTAATTTGGTTGCTTTTGGTTAAATTCGTGTTCCCTAAAAATAGGTTCTTATATTTTTCGTGCTGTTTACTTTTTCCCAGTTTTTACCGAACGAAGCTGTTTTTCCCGAACCAATTAATTTTCCCGAATGAGCAATATATTCCGAATCAAGCTTTTTGATAAATTTTACCGAATGAAGTTTATTTCCCGAACCAACCAAAATATCCCGAACCAATGATTTTGCACAAAAAATTCCGAACAAAGCATTTTTCACAAAAATTCTGAACGAAGAGATTTTCAAAAAATACCGAACGAAGGTATTTGAAGAGAACTTTCTGAATGAACATCTTTTGACATGCTTGGTTGCTAGGTTGTCTAGTTTTCCCCCAATTTAAGCTGTGAGCCTGGGTGCTTCCAGCTATTAGCTTGCCTACTTACTTATTTATTAATATTGTTCCGTAATCGTTCAGTTTAATCTGAAAGTTGTTCCGATTTTAATTTTGAAAGTTACGTATTTTTAGTTGAATTTTTCGTCTAATTTAAAATTAATATTTTTCGTAAAGTTCAAGTTTTATCTTCTATTTAGTACCCGCTTTAGGTTTTGCCTCGTTCAGCTTTAAAGTACCATCTTAGTTTTATTCTCTCTTTTTTCATTAAGTAAACTTTATTTTCGAGTCGATAGTTAATTTCTTCGTTTAGTTTTATTTTTATTAATTGTTTCGTTTTAATTCACGTTTTATTATTTGTTTTGCTCCTTTATTATTAGGTAATCGTTTTTAGTTTATTTTTAATACGTTTCGCATTTACCTTTTCAAGTAGAAATAGAAAACATATCTCCCTTTTTCGTCACCAAAAACAACTGAGTCACACTTTCAACCTTAATCAATTCGAATTGAATCGAGACGAACAAATTTTCATACTTGGCAAAAACCTGGTATCAAATGGCGCCGTTGCCGTCTCTTTTCGTGAAGATTAACGGTTTATTGTGAGAGACGCGTTGGATTTTGGGATCTGTTCACTTTTGAACGTTATTTTTCTTGCCAATTTTTTTTTCAAAAATCATAAAAAATAAAAAATTTCAAAAATCACAAAAACAATTAAAAAATCATAAAAAGCATTTCTTTTTCGAAAGTTTTGCACCAAAAATATTCTTCTTGCTTATCTATTGTGTTTAATGGATTCGTTTGTTGACTGTGTAGGGTGTGGAATACCATCTTGTGGTAGTCAATCCTGTCAATGGTGTTCATGCGAACGGTGTGGAATGGATATCCCTAATTGCGAATATGGCCGTTGTCTATCGTGCAATTCGATCAATTCATACTTCAATTCATTCTTCTCTTATAATGACACTATTTCACCCTCTCCCATATATGACGATCAATATCAATAAAATGCACCGGGTTTCTCTCAATACCCGTGTTGCAACAATTGTGGGGGGGGGCCTCACGATACTTCTTATTGTCAACCGATGAATCACTTTGAACCAAATCCGTGCTATAATTCTGGTTTTCACAATTTTGAGCCCCCACAATACTCCCTCGATCATCAAGCTTCTGTTGTAATGAGTGAATAAGAACGAGCCATTTTTTTGAATACACTTCAATACGTTCAACAAGAATTAGCTAGCATACGCGAAGCAAGGGAGGAGGAAAAACGACAGCAACAAGAGCAAGTATCTAATCTTAGTGATTATACTCCTCCTCTTGTGCGTCCATACTACTTTTATGATGATGACGAGGATGATATCTATAATCTCAACCCATCTTCTGAGATTACTACTCCTACTCTTGATATTCCTAATGCGTCTAAGGATAATGATAAATCGAGTGAGATTAGTGATTTTGATCTTGATAAATTCTTTGATGAGGTTTGTGATGTCCCTACTTTTGCTGAGCTTACGGACGAGGTCGCTCTTAATGATGATGATTTTTCTCCATGCTATGAGAATTTCACCTTTAAAATTTCTCAATCTCCTCCGAGAGATGAGGGCGATGTTGATTTATTCTCTCCGACTTACGAAAAGTTCGCCACTGAACTTGGTCTTGTAGATGAGGTGGAAGACGTTATTCTTCGCGACAAATTATTGAAAGTTCATCTTCTTATTGCTAAGATTGAAGCGTTGAATTCTGCTCCTATTTCCGAGTCTGTACCTCCGTCTATTACTTCAGTTGAGAATAATGATATAGCTATGGAGGAAATCTACATTCTCTCAATACCTCCGGGTATTGATGATGATGACACGGAGGAGGATATTATTTTTTATAATTTGCTGCATGAAGATATCGTCCCAAGTCCCCCTCCCGAGCACCTTTCATCCACTCCTTTAGACACCATTACGGAGGATGAGTGCTTTGACCCAGGAGGTGAAATTGACCATTCCATGATTGACACCTTTACGGCTTTTCCGCTCAGTGATAATCATATGTCTTTTGGGGATAACATTTTGATTCCTTTACCCACCCCACCTCCCGTGGATCATGATTTCACATACTTTTCGTATGTTGAGAGGACTTTTCTACCCTTTAAGACTTATCCTCCGGCCTCTCCTTTATTAATATCCTCCGGGAAGGAGGACAAAGTCTTCGATCCCGGTATTACATTCGAGGCTTCCCCATGGACCATTTAATTCGGGGACGAGTCAGACTCGTGACTCGGTTAACAAAAACAAGCGCTTCTCGGGAGGCAACCCGATTATCTCTCTATCTTTATCTGTTTTTATAATAAGTGTAGGGGGAGACCCTACTATGTGTTTGTTGTTATCTTTCTTATCATGTGCAGGGATTCGAGCTCTCAAAGATCCATTCTTGATGAATTTTGACGAACCGTGATCCCGTGTACCCGTCTTCCCGGTTTTATCCTAAACTCTTTTGATTCTCTATTTTATATTTTCCAATATTAAAATAGGAATCACTTTAGTTGTCTCTTCCTTAGCAAGATTTAAACAACGTGCACAATGTCCTAAGTGTAAGGGAGTTCACTCCCACACGCTTAAACATTGAGGACAATGTTTATATTAAGTGTAGGGGGGACTTCTATCGAAGTTAAGTGGGCTTTTCCTTGTATTTGTCCTCATTTTAACAGGAAAATTGATTTTTCGACATTTTTCAAAATTTTTAATCTATTTTGGCCTAGTTGTATAGTATTATTTTCCTTTGTTAGCGCTATTTACTTTCTTTGCTAAAATAATTTTTTTTTTGAATAAAGTGGTTTTAATTTTTTTTTTTACAATAAAACGTTGTAAATCTTTTGACTCAACCCGAGTTTACTTATCTAAGTTTACTCTAGCTAGTATCCTTAACGTGTTTAAGTCAAGTTTTGCTAGGCTTTTATATAGGGAACTTTAAAACGCGAAAGTCTTAACTCTCACGGGTTAAGAACTAGAACTTTTCGCAAGTTCCTATAATTGATCCTAGAAAGTCGTTTATCAAGGGAACTTTAAAATGCGAATTCTAAACTTGAAAGAGTCTAAGATTGCAATATCCTATAGATGACTTGAAAACCCAAAACTTTGATTTAATTGGCTAAGCATCCACGAGTCTCATTCCTTGATATTTTAAATTATGGAGAACGAGAGATGATAGAGTCAATTAGAAGTTTGGTATTCCTTCGTGATTTTATGTGAGTTGATTATAAGCTTTTCCTCCCATCGCTTGTTAATAAATATATTTGCAACAAATAAGGTTGTACGATTTGAAAAGTTACTTAGCTTCTATCACAAGATCGTTTAAAAGTTGCTCGGTATTAATTAGAGTTCATAGCCAAGGTGTAACTTATTGAAGCGGGATGCGAAGATTGGCGAGTCCAAAAAGGTCCTAACAAGACACGAGGGCTACATTTTGTTGCTAAAGATCCAAAAGTGATGTGAAGAATCATTTATCAAAAATCAAAATGAAGGATCAAGACACACGACGAAAGCAAATACTCCCCTAAAGATCATGGAGAAGTCTATCCAAAAAGACCCTAGCAAGGTATGAGGATAAATAGATCCAAGTCCTAAAAGGAGGCGGATCGTTGTATATCAAAATCCCAAATAAAGATTGGAGAAAAATGAAGAAGTCGTGGTCCAAATATGAAGAATCTCTCAAAAACTTCAAGTGAAGATATTCCTATTATGAAGAGAAGACCATTATTTCATGAATGTCTCTCAAGATTAGAAGTATGAAGTCACTGCCAAATATCGGTCCGAGAAAGGTCTCAAATCGTGAAGCAAGTTATGCCAAAATATGAACTTTATGAGGTCCCGAGAAGCAGTTTTAAAAGATTTTGTCCTTTAGCTAACTATTGATTAAATCATCCTACTTTATTTTCAGCCTAAATAACTATCGAAATAAGTCAACAATGCATCCTCGTGATCATTCAAGACAATAATAAAATATAAGAGATACACATAGGAATAAGGGAGTCTAAGTGAATAATTGGGCCACATGAATTTGTGTTAGTTTACTAACTTATAATAACAATGATCTCGTTTATAAGCTTGGTTTGGGGAACGTGAAACATGAGGATGATAAACATTCATGACAATCCAAAGCCTCAATGTAAGTCTTTAATCTCTTTATTTGTTTTTCTTCCTTTAATTATGTTTAATAAAGGCCATGGTAGGTTAATTATGATGAAAAATATAAAACGTGCTTTGTAACTAATGCATTGCATGAGGGCATTGTAATGGTCAAGTGTAGGGAATTTGATAGGTGTGAAAACACCCATCCTTTTACCACTTAATTATAATAATAACCAAGCCAAAACGTGTATTTTATGTAGTAAATGTCGGAATTATGCGTGATTTGTGTTTTTATTTTGTTTTAGGACCAAAAGATGAAAAAGGAAGAAAACACGGGCTTTCACGGGCTTTTATCGAAGAAAACGAGAAAAGACGAAGTCAAAAGATTAAGAGTGCAAAAAGAACGAAAATCCAAGGCCTATTCTGAAGATTTATCGAAGAAAAAGTCTAAAGACGGAAGTTTAATGAAGTCGAAGAACCAAGTCTAATTAAAGAAGAAAATTATAAGACGAGTTCAAATTATATCGACAAATCCCGAGACGACGTCGAGAAAGAGAAAGAATTTAAATCGAGTCGAGACAAGAAGAAAGAAGGAAGAAAGCACCAACATTTTACTCCTCCTATAAATACCCTCCTAATGTGTCATTAGGAGAGTTAGTGTAGATTAGGAGTAGTGTAGATTTATTTTCTCTCTCTAGTTTTCAATTTCTCTCTCTAGATTAATATGTAGAATCTTTAATCTTTATGTTTTAATTGTTGAATCTTATACTTTTAATCAAGCTTTTAATTAATCTACTTCTTCCTTTCTTGTTTTCAATTGATTGATCTAAGTTTTTGATTTGGTTGTGTTCTTAAGTTTTTGGTTAATTAATTAAGTGGGTTTTGATTGATTTGGTTTTTATTGTTAGTTTTATTGATTTGGTTTGATTGATTATTAATGATTAGTGGTTAGTTTAGTTTAATTTTTAGATTTAATTTGGTTGATTTTGGTTAAATTCGTGTTCCCTAAAAATAGGTTCTTATAATTTTCGTGCTGTTTACTTTTTCCCAGTTTTTACCGAACGAAGCTATTTTTCCCAAACCAATTAATTTTCCCGAATGAGCAATATATTCCGAACCAAGCTTTTTGATAAATTTTACCGAATGAAGTATATTTCCCGAACCAACCAAAATATCCCGAACCAATGATTTTGCACAAAAAACTCCGAACAAAGCATTTTGCACAAAAATTCCGAACGAAGAGATTTTCAAAAAATTACCGAACGAAGGTATTTGGAGAGAACTTTCCGAATGAACATCTTTTGACATGCTTGGTTGCTAGGTTGTCTAGTTTCCCGCCAATTTAAGCTGTGAGCCTGGGTGCTTCCAGCTACTAGCTTGCCTGCTTACTTATTTATTAATATTGTTCCGTAATTGTTCAGTTTAATCTGAACGTTGTTCCGATTTTAATTTTGAAAGTTACGTATTTTTAGTTGAATTTTTCGTCTAATTTTAAAATTAATATTTTTTTGTAAAGTTCAAGTTTTATCTTTTATTTAGTACCCGCTTTAGGTTTTGCCTCGTTTAGCTTTAAAGTACCATCTTAGTTTTATTCTCTCCTTTTTCATTAAGTAAACTTTATTTTCGAGTCGATAGTTAATTTCTTCGTTTAATTTTATTTTTATTAATTGTTTCGTTTTAATTCACGTTTTATTATTTGTTTTGCTCCATTATTATTAGTTAATCGTTTTTAGTTTATTTTTAATACGTTTCGCATTTACCTTTTCAAGTAGAAATAGAAAACATATCTCCCTTTTTCGTCACCAAAAACAACTGAGTCACACTTTCAACCTTAATCAATTCGAATTGAATCGAGACGAACAAATTTTCATACTTGGCAAAAACCTGGTATTAGTGATCGGTAAACCCCTACACTAGAATAGATGAAAATATGACGTAGTACCCTCTTTCCCAATGTTTCCTTGGTCAGTTCTTATACACGAATTATATAGGCCAAATAAGATCTTTAATACCAAACTATGAATGTTTCATAACAAGAATAAGGATATCCTAAATAGTTATAACATCAACAAGAAATAATCAACATTAATAACCATATCATAAATAGGCTAGCACCCAAGTGCTTAGCTACTCATAGAAAAACACAACAAGATTACATAACGATCATTATCATATACATCATGAAATTTTAAAGTATTCATGGAATGAAATGATTAAATAAATAGAGGTATACAAATTCCCCCTTAATAGTGGAACGTCTAGTCGAGTGAAGACATCTGGAACCCTCTAAAATTGGCCTAAGAACTATGTGTAAGTTGTGAGAAAAGATGTGTGTCGAATTGGTAAGTTTGAGCCCTATATTTTTAGTATTTGACTCATCTACGACGCTTATGTTATTTACTTCTATGTCGTAGAAAATGATATTTTTATGTTTTTCTTTACAATGCATTATCTACTACATAGATGGGGACATGGTTTACGCGTAGGTCTTTAATTAGTATACTTTTCATATGGCGTCAAGGGGCCTACGACGTAGAGGGAACAAGCGTCTACGTCGTAGACAAGACGGTGACATAACTTCTATTTATAACCTTGATCTTGTCGTCTTTATTTTCAAAACAAATTCTCTATGTCTACGACGTACATATGAATATCATCTACGCCGTAAAAGCCTTCAATTTCAAATCTTATAAACATCGTTTCATCTAGAACATAGGGCATAAATCCACCTACGCCGTAAATGACTTTGAATACTCTTCTTTGGCACATTAGTGTAATCTTCCATCATTTTCCTTAGATTTCTGTTACTTACTCGTTTTTACCTGCAAAATAGAAAACAAACGATTTCTTTCGTTATTTGGTCTTGTTAGTATCATAAAATGATCAGAATTGAAAGGATATTGTTACTAAAACATCAAAATACTCAATGTTTTCAGACCCGGGTTGACCCGGCCGGGTCAACCGGTTGAACCGGTTCCGGCCGAAAAAACGGGTCATATTGACCCGGGTTTCATATTTTCGAAACCCGGCTTGACCCGGCGGGTTTGGGGTGACCCGGGTCAACCCGGTTCTCAAGACCCGGCCGGGTTTCGAATTTTTCGGGGTTTTTTTGAATTTTTTTTTTTAATTTTACGTATTTGCGACGAAATTTTATTTTTACATATTATATTGATTGATAAACAATTTATATTTTTAATATACGTAAGTTTTTATGATTTTTATAAGTATAATTTTATTAATTATTAAAAATATAAAAAAAATATTTTTTTTTAGAAAATCGGGTTAACCCGGGTTGACCCGGGTCGACCCGGGTTGACCCGGACCCGGCGACTCGACCGCATCGATTTAAGACCCGGGTTTTAAAACATTGAAAATACTTGACGTTATCATCTCACAATCTTACAAAACATTTTTATTCAAGTCTTGCTCGATTCTCGAAGGACTAGAATCAACGCTTTAAGAATTGAGTGCCTCATAGTTCCGTGTACGATTTGGACAAACACAAGCTATTTTCATCGAGAATTCCACGTGTTTGGCATCGATAATTTACAATATCGATATAAAGGTGTTTTGTGCGCATCCGATTTGGAAATGTGTTTTGATCACTGTTTTCACATTCGGTAAAATCAATCTTGGCGTATCTTATGATATCCATATAGCCCTGTACTAGTTTTGGAATTTGTTTGTGTGATTTGTATTCTATTTTCTCACATTTCAACTTCGGTAGAAATGTTTTTTTTACATAATTTATGTTTTTCGAAAGGAAAAAATGTGTGACTTGATATTTTGGTATGTGATAGATTATTAAGTCTCCTTTAAAATGATTATGACGCCTTTGATGTTTTTTCATTTTTATAATTGTGTTTTTAGTAAACTATAAAACGAAAAACGTAAAATAAAAAGTATAAAGTTTAGTTATTTAAAAGCATTGATCTGAAAAAAATACAAAATTTAAATTAGTAAAAGATTGTGTTATATTGTTGATTGAAATACAAATAAGAAGTGAATAATATAGAATGTAAAATGCAAATGTAGGACGGGCTGTTAGTTAAGATGAGAGTTGTACTTTTGGGCAGTAATTGTGAACAATGACAATGAGCAGTATTTATGAGCAATAACAATAAGTAATAGTTGTCACAGCTCACTACTAATATGCCAAAGCGTTTTAATAAACCATTGAAAATTAGCCTTTCAAAAAATAACACCGCTCACTTCTCATTTGTTAAACGACCAATAAAATTTAAAGCGTTAACCGCTCATTTGACTAAATAAACACTAAAAAACAAAAATGTCTTTGCCAGAGGTGGCAAATCTTGCCCATTTTGTACATATAGCCACTTTTTGCCCATTTTCAAAAAAGGATGGGGCACTTTTTGCCCATTCTTTATAATGAATGGGCTAAACGGGCGCATATGTAAGCAACTAAATGGGCTTAACGGGCGCACTTGTAAAATACAAATTAGTATACTCGACGAATATTTTTTATTAAATTTTTTATCTTGGCTTTCAAACAAGTATTTTATTTTTTATTTGTAGGTTTTTATATTTTTTTTCCTTTTTTAACTTGCGTCCGTTTAGCCCGCACGTTTTGCCCGGCCGTTTCGCCCGTGGCCGTTTAGCCCGCCCGCCCGCCCGTTTTACCACCTCTAGTCTTTGCTCATCGTTCCAAAAAGCTCCACTACCTCTGTGCCAAACCTACCATCAATAACACAACTTGTTGAATAAGTAACAAAAATGATACCACATTCGTTTTAAAATAACTGTTTATTTAATATTTTGAAGGCATTTTTCTCATCTTTGATCTTTAATATTTTTTTTAGTACGTAGTAATATTTAATGAAAGTTATATGAATTAAATGTATTAAAAAATAATATATTATATATATTTTTTATCAGTTATTATATAATACAAGAAAAACATATAAAATTAAAGTTTTAAAAGAAATTAAAAAAATTAAATATAAATATTTATTTTGAAATGTAAAGCTTACAAGACGTCTGTTTTGTTAAATTGACTTAAATATTGGGATTGTGGGTATAGATACCCTCAACTTAGTAGACAAACACCTCACAATCATTATTCTATGTCCTTTTCTTTTTGTTATCTTCAGTTTCCTTTGTCTCTTTCTCAAAATATTAGTCTGATATTATCTTATTTTAAATCAAGCTTCTTCATTCTCACCCATCCCCTACAGATCTGAAAATGATATAAATTCGAAAATATCATATCTTAAAAATTGAATCTTGAATCATATCTTTAAATTAAATCTTGAATCATATGAAATCTTAAAATTTAGATCTTGGATCTAATTTTTTTTTATTCTCAGATTTGATTGCCGCCTCAGGGAGTGGACGGTTGTGGATGACAGCGGTAGTATGTCCCGATCATTATGTGTGGCTGGATCTTGGTTAATGTATTGCCGCCTCAGGCAACCACTATGGCCGTCGCCGCCGCCGCCACCACCTGCGATTAACCCACCAAAACCACCACTATGGCCCTCGCCGCCGCCGCTGCAACCCCCCACCAGCAGATTTCCTGCTTTCTACTTCATTGGTTTTTGCCAATAGGTTAGATCTTTGTTGGAGATGATGGTTTTGGAGAAAAATGTAATGTGTGAGAGAGAGATAGAAATTATGTGTAAGAGAAAATAATTAAAAAAAACTAATATGAAAAAGAATGTACTGAGTCAGTTGGGGACCATGAGCAGCAATTTTAAGAGGGACCATAGAGAGGTTTATACCATATGACTCTAAATATTTTTTCCTTAACGAAATCACGTAAGATCGACTTGTCATGTGAAAAAAAGTTTAAATGCGATTTTGTTTTTTTCTCATAAGTAGAGATCTACTATTTTAATATAAGATTTAAAAAACGTAAAGAGGTTATTTTTGTCAAAAAGTTTAAAATTTTCAAAAATCAAGCCGAGTGATTTTCTAACTGATTTTTATTTATGGTGATATTCCACTAGTGTAAAAAACAGTGAAATGTCACTGATGATAAAATAATAAATATCACTGTTGATATTACATTAAAACTATATTTATCAAATATCACTCTAATATTTCATTGTGTTATCACTAGTGATATTTCATTGTTTTTATCACTAATGAAATATTGCAATCGATAAAAATCAGTTCAGTAAATTTATAACTTTAGTTCATTCATTAATTTTTTTACAATTTTTTAATATTTTGGCAAAAGAATCTCTGTGTTCTTTTCATAAAATTTAATTTTAGGTAATAAATAACTAAAATTAGTCCATTTACTTGCGAGTAAAAATAAACTCGCAAAATAACTCAATTTCTTAAATATGTAGAGTATGGTCCTTATTCTCGTGTACATTTTTTGGCATTCTTATAGTGTAACCAGAATCTCAAACTTTCATACTCTTGTAAACCTTAGCTTATTCAAGTGAAACATGTAACGTTACTTTTTAGCTAAATTTAATATACTTGACAAGTTAAATTTCCAAAATATTACATAATTATTCAATTAAATAAACTTTTTGGTACTGCAACTGGGAACTATATAAGCCATTTAGCCACTAGTTGATATGATCCCGAAAGTACCAACAAAGGTTAGGCGCTTGATCGACCAGAAAAATGTTGCATGATTCTTCCTCAACGGTACTAACTAAATATGGATCTTGTTGTTGATACGCGTGATTTGAAGTTGTCGCTGATGATGAACAGAGAGAAGAGACTCCGAAACTCGTCATATTCAGCAATGGACTGTCGTTAGTGTTGCTAACGTTCATGTTTTCTTCATTTAGTACTCCACTTGAATCGCTATCAGAAAACCCATCTTTTAAGTCTAGTAGTTTTCGAGTTTTTTCATAGTTTAGACTTGTGTACACTTCATTGTTTGTATTCGTTGGATCAGATCCCAAGAACAAAGTATTATTTTCTCTGTCCTCAATCTCATCATTTCTTTCTGTTGTGTCCTCGTGAAGCTTTGCTTTTAGCTCTACCAACTGCAAAAAAGTATAACACGAACGTTATCAATAAATTATCTCGATTTCATCATAAAGGTATCCAAAATATTGGCTTTCATGCAATGGACAATAATTTTATTAAAATGACCAAACCATGAAAAAAGGTGAATGTAATCTCAACCCTCGAATAATAAAGAGAAACCCTTCAGAAAATTGGACCATTAGTTGAAACTTAAATAAATCTTAAAACTACGTCTAAACTCAAGCACTAAAAAAAGCACTAGAAAAAAACAATAGTACTTTCTTCTATATACTGTACTACAATAAATGGAATCTCTTTTTTTTTTTTTAAATGTACAACTTCGAATCGTTTCTACTTTTAAACGTAACCCTAAAAGCATAGCAAAATCTTTTTCTTATATAAAATTTAACCAAAAAACCAAGTTCGTTGTACATAAAATTGAACTTATCTACCTTTCCTAGTTGTATTTCAAAAGAAAATTTCTTTCAACACTTGTAACCATCAATTTTAAACACACTATCTATGATATTCCTGTATGAAAACCCAATAAACAAATTAACAGTAGTTGCAAGTAAAAACAAAATTACTGTACCTCTTTGAGTATGGTTTCTTTCTCAAGCTCAAGTTTGTGATAATTTATCTTAAGACCATCATAACTAGACTTCAAAACATTATAATCTCTTTCCAACTGTTTTGTCTTCCATCTTGCACGACGGTTTTGGAACCAAATTGCAACTTGTCTAGGCTGCAAACCCAACTCATGTGCCACTTTCACTTTCCTATCTGGATCAAGTTTATTATCAACTTCAAATATCTTTTCCAAAGATTTTACTTGATGGTTACTTAATCTTCTTTTTTTATCACCAATTTGACCCGTTTCTTCTCCGCCGTAATCTTCACCGTCGGCGGTCGCTCCTCCGTCCATCATTGCCTGGAATTCTACACCGTAGTCCTCTTCAGACTTCATCTCAACTGGGTGGGTTATCAAACAAGTGAGATAAAAGTTAGTTTTGGGTAAAAAAAAAATATTGGTTTGACTTTTTGAGGTCAAACTAGGTAATAATGAATTTTCAGAGAGTTTTGGTATGAATAAGGTAATACTCCGTATTTAAGAGAGTTAAAGGCTGAAACTGTTTGTGCTAAATTTTGATTTGCTTAGAAATTCAAAATTGACTCTTTAGTGTGAAGGTTTCTTAAAATTGGACATAGAAAATGCTTATAAACGGCAAAAGTTTCACAAATTATGAAAGAAAAAATAATGATGCGGATAGTGAAGGTACAAGTCCTAAACAACAAAGTACAAGTAAGTTATGCATGATGGCTATGAAGTGAAAAGTATTATACTGTAGTTGAAGAATACCTTCGAGTGGGTTTGATAGAAAATGAGTCAAAGAATCAGAGCAATTGAAGTTCCTCTTCATAGCTTTGAAAAAATTGAACCAATAATCTTGTATAACAACACACCAATCAAGCTTCTTCTTGTGGGGGTGTTTTTACTTTCCTTTTTATGACAAAAGGTTTATGATAAGAACACACCAATCAAGAATTTTGTTTTGTTGGTCTTTGATAAAGGTTAAATACAAGAATGGGGAAAAATAATTTTGTTGTAGTGCTTTTTTACTCAAAATCTGAGTGAGTTTTATACAACCAAGAGTGACTCAAGCAGAGAAGCAGTGTATAAACAAGTTGTGGGTTGTTGTGGGGTGTCATTCATTGGCCTTTTCTTATAAGAAACTTAAATGAATAAAAAAATAATTTCTTTTTTATTACATTATATCTTTAAGGCAATTGATAATGTACACATATGAATATGATTCATACATATAAGAACAATTGTAAATAGACTTTTGTACCCTCCTTATGTTTAGTAAATAAATAACTACACATTGGACCTTTAAAAAAAAATAATTCTTTCAATTTTTTCAGCGGTTAAACTTAATTTAACCAATAAGTTCCTTCTTATCGTCACAATTTCACTCCAATTTGACTTTTAAACCACTGATTCACATAAATCAAGATCATAATAACTTTTTTATATTACAAATTTCGGCAAATCGAAAAATGACTCGGTAAATACATATGTAATATCATCAATTCATTTCATCACATCCAAAATATACAGTGAACACCAACATCACTACCAGGATTCATCAAATTAAATCCAAACACAATCAGTTCTTTTTTCAAATTTCTTCGATAAAAGCGTACATCTCCATAAGAACCACTCCAATCACATTATAAAGCAACATACTGTCTTTTCTCAAATCACAAATGGATATCCCATTTCTTCCGGAGTAAACAAATTTATCACACACTGTTTAATAGATCATCACCCGTTCAAATATAAATCTATGATGATTAAGTTTTTCATTCTGAATGACATACTCGACTTGACGAGCCCATTTGTTGCCAGATAAGTGCAAATATTATGTTGGATATATAGTATTTACATGAAGATATTGGTGTTACGCATGAATTTGTTTATTAGTAAATTAACTCATATAGTCATATGCATTTCACGTAGTTAATATTCTTTTAAAAATTAGGACAGAAAACCATGTAAACAATAAGAAATGCCTTTGAATATTTAAATTAAATGGTGACACATAAAAACACATTACATAATTAGTGAATGTAGTAGTAACTTCTACTAATCAGTTAATATGTAAAGAAGAAAAGTATACTCAGTTAAAATGGTAGAGTGGATGTAATCTGTAATGGCAAAAGTTATTTTGAAAACTTGTTTTTTCTAAGAAACTAAGGGACTCATCTGAGCCTTTTATTTAGTTTTAATCCAACGATACAGATTAATCTAAGATTAATTCACAAAAACCTTTTTTGCTGTCAAATATATAAAGAAACTTTTTTATTCTTATCATCTTTTTCTTTTATTTTCACACACCAGGTGTGTTTTCCTTTCTATCTTCTTCAACCGTCGTAACAACCTTCAACCACCACCACCAACTTCCAATCGAACTACCACCATAACCGCTGCCACCACAAAAAATGAATCAGGTAATCGTCATCTTCGATTAATTCGTTAGGTTTCCAATAAATTTAGCTCATTTTATTTATCGATAATTCATTTATAAGATTTATGCATTCGTTCATCAGTTAGGTTTTTAGTAATTCATTTTTAGGCGAGTTGAAGATTAGCTGATTTGAAGGATTCCACGATTAGGTTACTATAAGCAGGATTTGAACGATTCTCTGTTGTATGAAATTGTGTTGATTAAAGGTCAAACAACTTAATTCTGTTTGCTGATTTATGCGAATTAATGTTTTAATTATGTGTTTCTCAAGTTCGGTTTGATGATAAGATGTATGTCGATATTAGAAAGAATAAAAGGAGCAGAAGTAGGGGTAATAGAGGTAGCGTTGACCGGTGGTTGGATGGATTTTGTGGTGAGCTTTGGTGGCCGCGACATAATAGTCATGATATCATGTCTGCGGTGATATACCCAAAATTGGGGGTATGAGTAGCACACCAAGTTTGATGGGAGCTCCTGAGTATTCATGTGGTGGGGATCTTTCGGAAAAATGTGTTGTTTATAGCTTTAGGATATAGAGTATCTCTATTATGCCTGCAAAAAACCATGCACTTATGCTTAAATGATAGAAGTAGTTGCGATGTTATGCGGTGATCTAGATATACATCCTTTACAAGTGGAGTATTCCCCTTCGCGCCCCCACCCTGTTTCAGGTCCCATAGGAAAGCACAGTTAGTTTCTTAATGGTTTACTGAAATAATGTATTACACGAAAATGAAAAGAAATTTTTTGGGATTTCTTATTCCAAGCAAATAAGCAGTTTGAAGTAATCTATGGAGGTGTTCAAAGTTTATAATATGTGGGTGTAAAGCACGGTTTTGTCAAATGTTCTTGTTCAAAATGAATTGGGCTTTTTGAAGTTTATAATGGTCGTCTTCTTGTTTTAATTGTTCCTCGAAACTTGCTAAATATTTTGTTTATTCAACCTCAATTTCAGATAATTTCTCTAATGTAGGTCAGGTCTCTTATTCATTTGGTACTTGTTATTTGGTTTTGTCAAAATAGACACAGGATGTAACAATTCATACAAAACTGCAAGCTCAAAGTTTGGATGGACTTGCTTGAGCAATCTCAGAATGTTGACCTCTGTAGATAGAGACAAATCATCATGTTCTGGTTCATGTGCTTTCGTGCTTAGAGATCTGAGCATAGTAGATACATGGAAAAAGATCTCTTTAGAAAAGCCATTTTTATTTCCAGGTGAGTCGGAATACCTGACACACCTTTGGGTTTCAAGAACCGAAAAGCCCCAAGGAACACTACTCATGTATGTGTTTTTTCTTAGTGTCATATTCATTCCAGTTTGGTACGTAGTATTTGTCAATATAAGCTTCCTGTTACGTTTACCAGTTGTATGTAGATAAGAGGTATTCTTGCGAGATGTTTGTGTGTGCTTCTGACTCACATTGTCAAACTACAGGTTTCAACCCAGGAGCTGAAACTATTGTCTTGCATTGTATGTCTATAAAAGAGAAGATAGGAGCTGCACTGAAGCTCTAACCTTCCACGGTCAACATGTTCTAGTTCAGTTCTGGATGGCTTGTGATGTTGGGAGACACAAACTACTTACAACTGTTGATCAATCATTTGGTGTTGGTGTAAATGATGATGGTCTTTATTCATCTAGGAGAATGTCTGAGCGAAATCTTATTCTTGTTGATAAGGATGATAAAGAACTAGAAATTAATCCTCCTACTAGAGTATTTAGGAAGGATTACCAGAGTGGTTTTATGATTTGACTAATTACAAACCATAAGATTTTTCACCGCAAGATAGTGCTATTCGAGACAATCTTCATGGATATTTTGTTCTTCATATGTTTGATTCAGTTAGAAGCTTATGTGTTGGTGTGCTCGAGCTCTTGACACCTTCAATTTATATGAATTACGTTTTTGAGGTTCAGCAAGTTTACAAGGCTCTCAAGGTTTCATCTTTTACCTCTAGATTACTTGCATGATCGCTTAATTGTATAAATACTTTCTTATCATTTTAAGAACGCTTCTGAAGGTTTATGCAAATGAGGACCGTCATCACCTCTTCCTTATCTAATACTTATAGTGTCTTAACTCTTTCAACCCAAATCCATTTGAGCAAGTTACCTGGCCTGCTGATCATGCTATCTCTATAATTCCTTATCTCTTTTGTATCAGGTTGGAGGGTTGGGTGGGCTATAACCCCATCTTTCATTACATTTGCTATAAGAAAAACATCCATACCGAAGTTACAGATTCTGCTCCTGACCCATTTCAGGAAGCTGCCTTGACTGCATTAAGGAGTCCCCCAGAATACTACAAATCTTTGATGAGAGTAAGGATTTTACAAAGTGTAAACAAGACCATGTATAGTAAACTTGTTGGTCCTAATTTCGATTATTTGTGTGTAGTCCTAAAAGCAAAATCATTCTCCATTATATGAACAACCGGTTTCATATTAAGTAAATGTGTAAATAAAAGAACCGTTTAAATTGAAATTATTTTAGTTTCATATTATGAATGATGTTGATTGCAGCATTGCCATTTGTTAGTTAGCAAATGCACCTGACGTAAATTGGTTTTAACACCATCACATTTAATTGTTTTAAATTTTTTAGCTTTGTTGGGGCATTCAAGTCATTTTAAATTTTAATACTCTTCATTCTTAGTAATAATATATTTTTTTGGCTATAGCTTTAAGTTAAAAGTTTGTATTTATAAGGATATATATTTCTTTATTTATGTAACTTCAAATAACAATTGCTATATCTGGATATGACAATTTAAAAACTATGACTTATTTTATACTTATATATAGATAAATAATTTATATCTAGATATAACATTTTAAAAACTATGATTTATTTTATATCTAGATATAAATAACAATTTATATCTAGATATAACAATTTAAAAAATATGACTTAGTTTATAACAATTGTTATATCTAGATATAATAATTATTTAGAAATTATAACTTACTTTATTTCCGAGTATATATAACAATGTAAAAAAACTTGGTTACTTTATATCTAGATATTAATTACAACAAATTCTCAAACCTTGATACAAAAACTATGAGTTGTTTTATATCTAGATATAAATCACAATTTAAAGTTGAGTTACTTTATATCTAGATATACGGCAATTTGGAAATTACGACTTATTTTATATCTAGATATATATCACAAATTAAAAAATGGGTTACTTTATATTTAGATATAAATTAACAAATTCTCAAAACCTTGATATAAAAACTGTGAGTTCCTTAATATCTAGATATAAAGATAATTTATGGCGAAGTTACTTTATATCTAGATATAAAGAGCAAATTAGAAATTATGACTTATTTTATATTTGGATATATATCATTTAAAAAAACTAGGTTACTTTATAATTAGATATAGAGTACCAAATTCTCAGAACCTTGAGTTATAAATTATCAAATTCTCATAATCTTTTTATATGAAAATGTGTGGCTTGCTTTATATCTAGATATAAATCAAATTTTAAATCTTAGTTTTCCAAGTGTGATTTTGTTTTTTTTCATAACTTTTTTTCATACGTTTATGATGATTGTATGTTTAAACTGAATCATCACTCATGTATTTCGAATTTGTTTTTTTATATGTGTACTTATATTCATATTAAAGTTTTTTTAATATATTTTTTGTTTATATCTAGATATACTTGTTCTATATCTAGATATATACTTGTTTTATATCTAGATATAAACAGCCTATTTGTTTTATATCAAGATATAAAAAAATCAATTGGTTTAATTACCATGTCTTATACAATTAAGGTATTTTTGTTTTATATCCAGATATACTTGTGTTATATATCGATATATTTGTTTTATATCTCGATATACTTGTTTTATATCTAGATATACTTGTTTTATTTCTAGATATAAACAAGTTATGTAAACTTTGTGTTTATTAAAATCTAAATTTCTTTGTTTTATATCTAGATATAAACAAGTAAACTTGTTCTTCTCCAATCTCTGAATCTCCTAGTTTAATATCTAGATATAAAAAGCTTATTTTTTTATATCTAGATATAAACAAATAAGGTAAACTTGTTTTTTTATAAAAATTTAAACCTCCTTGTTTTATATCTAGAAATAAACAGATTATTTGTTTTATATCTAGATATACTTGTTTTATATCTAAACCTCCTTGTTTTATAGCTAGATATAAACAGCATATATGTTTTATATCTAGATATACTTGTTTTATATCTAAATATAAACAACCTGTTAGTTTTATCAAGATATAAAAAACCTATTTGTTAAATATTTGGATATAAACAAGTAAGGAATTCTTGTTTTATATCTAGATATAAACATGCTGGTTATATCTAGATGTAAACTTTGTGTTTATTAAAATCTTAATTTCCTTGTTTTATATCTAGATATAAACAAGTAAACTTGTTCTTCTCCAATCTCTAAATCTTCTAAGTTAATATCTAGATATAAAAAGCTTATTTTTTATATCTAGATATAAACAAGTAAGGTAAACTTGTTTTTCTGTAAAATCTAAACCTCCTTGTTTTATATCTAGATATAAACAGATTATTTGTTTTATATCTCGATATACTTGTTTTTATCTAAACCTCCTTGTTTTATATCTAGATATAAAAAAATATTTGTGTTATATCTAGATATACTTGTTTTACATCTATATATAAACAGCCTATTTGTTTTATATCAAGATATAAAAAACCTATTTGTTCAATATTTGTATATAAACAAGTAAGGAATTCTTGTTTTATATCTAAATATAAACATGCTGGTTATATCTAAATATAAAACATGCTGGTTATATGTAGATATAAGACATTGTTGCACTGTTACTTGTTTAATTGCACTCTCCTATACAATAAACGTATTGTTGTTCTATATCTGGATATACTTGTTGTATATCTAGATATACTTATTTTATATCTAGATATAAACAAGTAAACTTATTCTTCCCCAATCTCTAACTCTCCTAGTTTAATATCTAGATATAAAAGCTTATTGTTTTATATCTAGATATAAACAAGTAAGTTAAACTTGTTTTTTTGTAAAATCTAAAACTCCTTGTTTTATATCTAGATATAAACAGATTATTTGTTTTATATCTAGATATACTTTTTTCATATCTAAACCTCCTTGTTTTATATCTAGATATAACATCCTTTTGTTTTATATCTAGATATACTTATTTTATATCTATATATAAACAGCCTATTTATTTTATACCAAGATATAAAAGACCTATTTTTTTAATATTTGGATATAAATAAGTAAGGAATTCTTGTTTTATATCTAGATATAAACATCCTGGTTATATTTAGATATAAAACACTGTTACACTGTTATTTGTTTAATTACACTCTCCTTACGAGACGAAAAGATATACCGGTTTCAATGACAGACAGAGTGGTTCCTATGGACGTGCAACGGCGACCGAGAAGGTGTCTTCAGGAGACTTTCACTGGAAGAATGGAACAAGTGGGACCAGGAATGGTGATTTAGTGGTTTTGCTAGCTAATAGAAAATGATATGTGGGTTGTTAGTAAGTTCTTAAGATCGTTTTAGGGTTTATGTTGGTACCAAGTATGTTTTATGTTTTCTGTTTTATGACTCTTTATGTTAATCAAAGTGTTGGCAAATTGATATACAATTTGTTAACAGCGTGAATCATGATATCTAGTGATTATCAGTATTAGCATATGGAACTTTTGCCTTTTGCATCATTTTATATTATATTCTGGTTATTAACTTTAAAGAAAAAAAAAGGATTTTTCTGATTTTATGTTTTTATACTTGTGTTATATTTGAAGGTGAAAGAAGAAGATTAAGTGGGATGAAAAAGACATGAATACCCCTTGAATATTGGTGTATAATTATCGTTAGTGGGGTTGTAAAAATGGAGGGACGAATGATAAATAACGTTCCCCACTTAGGGACGAACGATGCAGTTTTTTTGGTCAAGGGACGAACCTTGTCGGTCAATGCATACCACAGGGACGAACGGTGTAATTTACTCTGTTTTTTATCTAGATAAAACAGATTATTTGCTTTATATCTCGATATACTTGTTTTATATCTAAACCTCCTTGTTTTATATCTAGATATAAACAGAATATTCGTGTTATATCTAGATTATACTTGTTTTATATCTATATATAAACAGCCTATTTGTTTTATATCAAGATATAAAAAACCTATTTGTTCAATATTTTGATATAAACGAGTAAGGAATTCTTGTTTTATATGTAGATATAAACATCCGGGTTATATCCAGATATAAAACACTATTACACTGTTACTTGTTTAATTACACTCTCCTATACAATTAAGGTATTCTTGTTCTATATCTAGATATACTTCTTGTATATCTAGATATACTTAATTTATATCTAGATCTAAATAAATAAACTTGTTCTTCTCCAATCTCTAAATCTCCTAGTTTAATATCTAGATATAAAAAAGCTTATTTTTTATATCTAGATATAAACAAGTAAGGTAAACTTGTTTTTCTGTAAAATCTAAACCTTCTTGTTTTATATCAAGATATAAACAGAGTATTTGTTTTATATCTAGATATACTTGTTTTATATCTAAACCTCTTTGTTTTATATTTAGATATAAACATAATATTTGTGTTATATCTAGATATACTTGTTTTATATATAGATATAAACAGCCTATTTGTTTTATATTAAGATATAAAAAACTTATTTGTTTTATATTTTGATATAAACAAGTAAGGAATTTTTTTATATCCAGATATAAATATCCTGGTTATATCTAGATATAAACACTGTTATACTGTTACTTGTTTAATTACACCCTCTTATACAATTAAGGTATTCTAGTTCTATATCTAGATATACTTGTTCTATATCTAGATATACTTGTTATATATCTAGATATACTTGTTTTATATCTAGATATATACTTGTTTTATATCTAGATATAATAAAGTAAAATTTTCTTCTCTAATCTCTAAATCTCCTAGTTTAATATCTAGATATAAAAAGCTTATTTTTTTATATCTAGATATAAACAAGTAAAGTAAACTTGTTTTATGATGTAAACAAGTAAGGTAAACTGGGAGTTGCTTTATATGTAGATATAAAACATAATTTATGGCTGTCTTACTTTATATCTAACTATAAATGGCAATTTAAAAATTATTAATTACTTTATATCTGGATATATATTACAATTTAAAAAATTAGGTTAATTTATATCTAGATATAAATTAAATAATTTTCCAAAACCTTGATATAAAACTGTGTGTTGCTTTATATCTAGATATAAATCACAATGTATGGTTGCGTTACTTTTTATCTAGATATAGAAGACAATTTATAAATTATGACTTACTTTATATCTGGATATATATATCACAATTTAAAAAAATTAGGTTACTTTATATCTGGATATATATATCACAAAATTAGGTTACCAAAAATAAGGGTTCAAAACTTAAAATTAAATAAAAACTTGTATTTCCAATTTGCAGACCACAGATTCAAGTAACCAACATATAACTCATGTTTCTAATTAAATCGATACATTTATCAAGCCAATACCATTTTGATACAAATAAACTAACAATGGCAGATGTATGGAACTGCAATCAAAATGAATAAAAGGCTTTATATAAACTGTCATCTAGGAACCCAAGTGTAGTTTACCGCCGTGCTGCACTGTTGAATCGAACATAATGTTTTCCTGTGGCAACGAAAAGTACTCCATATGGAGGCTTTAAGCACTAAAGATAAAAATAACCACCATGATTACAAAACGGAACAAATATAGAGGGCGCGGTGAACAAATATAAAGTGATATACATGGCTGACCTTTTTAAGTAGGGCATGTAGATTTTTTAGCGAAGTTACTAAAGTTTGAATATCAATCATCAGTATGCCATCATATCCTCCTCCGACGTCGTGTATCATTAGCCATCTCCCACACCCTACTTCCTGAAAGCCTCGTCGATCGTCGCCTTGAGTGATCGTCTTGTCCCGTGACAATAAGCTTAGGAGTTGGTGATGATACAATAAGCTTGTATCTGCAAATAAAAAATAATAAAACCGTCATTATCCAGAGATTAGAGTTGGCTATTAGTGATGAATTACATGCCATCGATAAAAATTCATGTTGATTAAAACAAAAGTGCACATGATATATATAAATAATAACGAATTGAGTTCTGGATTTAAGTTGCTGAATTGCTGGTGTTTGGTTGCTGTTAATATGCATCCTGTATAGTTAGCCGCTGATGTGTTCCTGTTTTTTTTTTTAGCATTTGCAGCTTCAGGTTTTAAAGGAACAACTAAAGTAAAAGTGACGGTAGCAATGGAGCAGTACGAGCTGCCATGATACTACAAGTGATTGCACAAGCACTGCCCAACTTTACTTATACCAGTTGCTACTTGCTGGAAATTAAATAAGGTGATATTTACAAGATTCAATCTTTTGCCTTTGTTTTGTTTCTGTTTTGGTCACTTAAATAGACAGATTCGGCTCGTAAAGAAACCATATGATTGTTATTATCGTATGTATATCGAAAAAAAGAATTGAAGTGTATATGTAACTAAAAAGTTTTATATTAATGGGTTAAATTAGGTTGTATTGTGTCGTAAAGAGGCTTTAATGGTCATACACTCATACATTGTAAAAATACTTGATGATGTACTTCGGGGATTATGATTTATGCATATGACATGATGTAACTTCTATATTAATTGGCTTAACATGCATATGTAACAGTTGTATCAAAAGGTAAAAATGGTTTGTTTAAAAGGCGACTAAATGGGTGATTATTTTTACCTTTATTAACGGGTAAATCTGTCATGGTGACTGATGTATGTGGCAACTTGGGTGATCTAGGACAATGTGGCAAAATGGCTTTTAGAATTGCTGATGTTTGGCTGCTATTAAAATGCAAATTGAATAGCTAGCCGCTGATGTGCTTAAGGGTTCTTTTGGCACATGTGCAGCTTGAAAACTTGAAGGACAACTAAAGTGCAAGCAAGTAGAGCAAAGAAGCGGGACTAGTTGGCAAGCTAATACAAGTGCCTGCACAAGCACTGCCCAACTCTAATCCTTTAGTTAATAATCCATGTTTGAAGGTTTGAAACTCCATCATCTGAAAATGTGACATTTAAGTTTGTCTCGTGTAGATTATGTTAGAAATATCGATCGCTTGGTCATTCATACACACAACAAGTAAATGAGTGTATATCTTTATAAATTTAAACATAGGAAATCATATATGGGTTGTGAAACTTTTGTAATCTGTTATCGTATGTAGTCTTAATATTTTATGGGACAACGATGACTGACATCATGGATGATGATGAAAAAGTTTGCGAACATGAATGAAAAAAAAGGTTAGTTCAAATTGCTCTACCGCACCGACCGCGCACTATGTCTTATTTAAATATAGATATTAACAATAGCTTGCGTATGTTTAATAATCAGGTTCAAATATGGATTTTATTGAATGGAAACTATCATAAAAGAGATGGAAACCCAAAAGGAAGATAAAGCATTACATGAAAAACTCCTAACGCATGGAAGCATGCTAAAAATGCGATTTATCTCCTAGCAATATTGTTTGTTTAGCCAAAACAAGCTACATAATAGAAAACATTGTTTTATTTAGTGATATTAGCTTAAGTTGAGACTTAACAGTTTGATGAAGTTGTGTATTATTTAAATTATTGAAAAAATAGAACTTTTAGGTAAAATAAATATATATTTTTTTACAAGAGAATTCACATAAAGACCGGTTCTTAGATTAATACCAGTTTCTGTACTTTATAACAAATATGCTCTTTTACAAAAAAAAAACACTTTTGGTGCTTCTATTAGACCGGTTGTATAACCGCTTTTTATATGTCTCGGTTATAGAAATAACCCCTCGCCTAGACCGGTTCCAAAACCAGTCTTCATAAGCTATTCTAACCAGTGTTTATGAACTTTTTTGTAGTAGTGTTATAGTACTGGTTTTGAGCCGATAATCAGTTTTTGTTTCTTTCATATTCCGTCCTTCGTTATGTAAATCAGTTTCTGAGGAATTATTAATGTGCACTTTCTCTTGTATTCAATTTATCTCAATATCAATATATGAGTTCTATCAGTGCGAGAAAGCGGTATTGGGCAAAAAGTTATCCCATGTGGAGGGGTTACTGGGAAGCTAAGCCTGGTCCAGCTCATACTGCATTATGTTTGATAATCTCACTTTTTGTGTGGCTTATTTTGTAACAATTCCGGCTTATATAAGTTCATTATGTCATAATGAAATTCGAAAGATTCGAAATAAGGCACATAAAAAGTGAGGTTATAAAACATAAGGCGAAAATCCGGCTATATAAATAAATAAAAAATACCCCCTAACCAATAGTGATCAATAATTCTGAAATCGCGGCTTTAAATTCCGAATTCTAGACTACTAAATTCCCAAAATCCCTAAATTAATAAATTAGTCTAGATTCATATACCCGACTATATAGTCAGTTCCCTAAAGTTAACAATTAGGCATGAGTATAAGCATATACGAATGAATTAAAATGATGGTTGAATTGAGAATAAGGGGTTATATATACCTAGCGCGGCGGCGGCTGTAGTGGTACGTGATGAAGAAGATGAATTATTATGACGGTCGTCTGCTACTGATGATGAGCTTATTCCTTCTTCTTATAATACAAAGGCCTTTGGGAAATGATGAAGATGACGGTGGTGAGATGGTGGAGGTAACGGTGGCTGGTTGTTGGTGGGTTAATGGAGAACAAGGTCGTTGATAAGATGACAGTGGTGTGATCTGTGTGTGTGTTTTTTGTGATCGGAAAAATAGGATAGACTGGTGGCTTCACATATTTACATTTTTGGTCCTTTCATCTTTTTTTACATATTGGCAACATTAGTCCCTCCGCTTTTTTTATCCTAAGATCTGGTCTTCTAATCAATGGTCAAGATCAGTCCCTTAGTTTGCATAAAAATACAAGTTTGTACAATAAACTAACTCATCTGTAATTGCATCGGGAAGATGTACCTAATATAAAAGAGGGGTTAAGAGCCTATAGGGGCATAAAAGTCAATTAACGATTGATTTTATGTGTATATATCAAAAAGATGTGTACATATCAATTTCCTATCTTTAAACATCTTTTCAAAATTCTATTTACAAACTTTTTTTGTTTTAGATCATGGTGTTATTATTCGTATCTCTCCCGACTTACAAGAAAAATATTATCTACATCTGTTTCTAAAATTATTGTCCGCAGACAAAAAAATACATAATTTACGAAAAGAACATTAATTACTGATTTGACTTTTACGAAAGTAAAAAAAACATTTCACTTTTGATAATTAATTTTTGTTTCTTTTATTTTTGTAAATACCAATTTGAACTAAAGATAACATAGTAATTATAACAAAACTAACTTTTATTTTTAAAAGTGGATAATAATTTTGATACAAACGAAAAAAGAAATATGGACAATAGTTTTGAGACGAGATAGTAAATGTATACTTTATTTATTTTTTTAAAAAATTAGTTTATAGTATAATATAATTTTATACTAATGCTTGTTTTGTGTTTTTTTTATCAAATTAACTATTTTGGCCTGTTAAACTTTATATTTCATTATGTATTTTTTGTTTTCAAGTAGTATATATGGTAATATAAATAAAATTATAAAAATTACAAAATTACAAAATTACAAAAATAAAAAACCTAAAAATCCAAAGGTACACATAATAGTTACAATATGCTTTAAGTTTATTTGAATAGTGTATTCAACTTTAATATTGAATGACACATTTCCACTTTACATTTGATCTCATATCATGAATGAATAAAACTAAATATTCAATTTACATTGTAATAGTATTTTGATCATTTTACGATTATTATATAAATATTTATTTTATGTAAAAGAGTTATGCGTCATAATTTGACTACAACTAAAAAATGATGTCATCTCTATATCATATCAACATAACACCAACATTATTTACTTTATCATAACATCAAATTACACTATTCACTTTTTATTTTTCATAAAACCACCTAAACAAATATTTTACTTCATTAAATAACAGTTCATTTATACATAATTAAAAATACAAATTACTATTCTTAAAAAAAAATATTACGAAAAAGAAAACATTAAGAAAATTAAAAAGCATACGAAAAGTTAAAAAAACAAAAAGAAATCATACGCCCCAAGAAATAGTTTTCATCGAACTTATATTTCTTTTGTTTTTTTTGTAACTTGATATAGTAAGCGTCGTTCTCATCCAAATCATTTGTTGGTGTTGCGAGAAATTTTAGCTCCTCCAAACGCATCAAGGTACTGTGTTTTTTAACCACGACCTCGAAAGCCTTTTGGTGGCTTCCCGTTTGAGATGAATCTCCTATTCCATAAACTCACCGAATCGGGATGTCGTGTTACTTCCACTCGTACTCGTCGTGGTATCGGGTTTGGTTTTTTTAGGGACATGGTTTTCCGGTTGGACGTGGTCTTGCATCCGGGCCGAATAAACCTTCTTGGTTAGTCACGAGGACGTCTCCGGTTAAATCTACCAGATCATGGGCGTCCCATTTAGGATGCGTTCTCAAAAGCTCCTAAGCATCTTCTTGGGTAAATGTGATCCCTTTATGTTCGTCACGATACATATTAGACGTCTGTTTCATCACATCCTTATTATTTTCGCTACTCTTTCTCAAGATTTGGCAAGTAACGTTTCTTCAATCGGCATCCAACAGGTCGATTGTATCGGTTCTTCATCTTTGACATCTTTAGGTTTTCTATATACCCTATTCTTGCGGGTTCCTTTTGCGGGTTCTTCATCTTCTACATCCTTATCATGGAAGGGTTAAATTAAAATATTTTTTATTTAAGAATCATAGCCGTTTGGGGGAATGCAAGTATATTTTAGAAAAACTAGCCGCTTAAATGGGTGCTTTGAAAGTTTTTAAATGTTTTTAAATTATAGCCGTTGGGGGGCTAATAGTGGTATGTCTAAAATTAGGTGGGCTATGTATTATAGTTGTGGGGGTGGGGGAATTGAAATTTATTTTTTACAAAATCACCCCAACTTGCGTTGCCTGGGAAACGACGGGTCTAACGTCGTATCCGGTGTGATAATGTCGGACAACGTCCGACACCGCTGGTGTCTAATAACCGAATTTTAGTTAATTAAAAGGTAGCTTTTGCAAGATCTTTTGTCGTGTTGCTCGTACCCAATTATATTTTTCGTTGTTTCGTTCTCGGTATATTCTCGAATTGATCACGGTTCAAAGTGGAATTGTTTTTCTTGGTAACTAAAAGGGGGAGCTTTTGATCTATTTCTACTTAAAAGGTAAATGCGTGAAGTGATAGAAATAAACTAAAAACAATTAATAAGAATAAAGCTAGATTTAAACTTAAACAGTACAATACCTTTACTTGGAAAAACAACTGATTCGGAATAACTGCTTGATCCGGAATATTTGGCTCGTTCGGAATAAATCAACTCATGCGGAATACTATCTTCATCCGAAATAAATCAACTCTTGGTAACTCATTCGAAATGTTTTGTTGGTTCGGAATACATTGCTCATGCGGAATACCTTGTTCGTTCGGAAAAGGCTTGATTCAGAAAAATCTTGCTTATCCGGAATATTTTGATCCGGAATAATTAAAACAAAAGACTCATTCGGAAAAAAGGCTCATTCGGAATAAATGTGTTGATCCGGAATATCCTTTATTCGGAATAAATGTGTTTATTCGGAATATCTAAAACAAAGGGGCTCATTTGGAATATCAACTGGTTCGGAATAAAATTAAAAGACCTTGGTTCGGAATGATGACTGATCCGGAATAAACCTGTTTATTCGGAATAATGTGTTTGTTCGGAATATTAGCTCATCCGGAATACTTGTTCATCCGGAATAATGCTTCATCCGGAATAAATTTGAAAAACACTCCGTTCGGAATACTAAATGAAATCCTTGGTTCGGAATAAAAAGCTTCGTTCGGAATCTGGGAAATGTTACAGTCCGAAGAACAGGGGAAACAAAACACCACGAATTTTAACCAAATTCAACCAAAATAAATCTAAGGGTTAAACCAAAATAGCCACTAATGATTAACTAACAATAACAATCATTCTAAACCAATAAAAACATAAAACCCACTTGTTTATAAAGATCAAAATCAACAAAATAAAAAACTAAGAACTTTAAATCAACAAGAAAAGAAAGAACAAGATTAAATGGAAACTTGTATTAAGGATTAAGATTCAAACAAACAAATGGAAAGATTAAAACTTACAAGATCATGGATAGATTCAAAGAAAAATAAAAATCACCAAACTCCTTAATGGAGTTGGTTTCCTACGAAAACGGGAAGAAAAAATAATAGAAAATGAAGACTAGTTTTAAAATGTGAAGGGAATGGTCTATTTATAGGCCTTGAGCTTGGTTGGTGAGTGGGCTTTTCTCCTCTCTTTTTGTCTTCTCGTCTTTTCAGTAGAGTTTGACGTTTTTGATTCTGATTCGGGATTTGTCGATGAATAAATTCAACTCGTCTTTTAATTTCTTCGTTTAATAGACTTGAGTTCTTTGACATATGTAAATCTTCCATCTTGGGTCCTTTTCTTCGATAAATCTTCAAATAGGCCCATTGACTTCAAATCTTTTGCATCTCTTGGACTATAGACTTCTTCTTTTCGTCTTTTTCTTCGATAAAACCCGTGCAATCCCATGTTTTCTTCAATATTTATTCGGTTGGCTCTGAAAGCACAACAAACACACAAACCACGCATAATTCCAAACAAATGACATTAAATACGCGTTTTGGTCTCGTTTTAGCAAGCAATAAGAGGTAAAAGGATGGGTGTTTTCACACCTATCAAATCCCCTACACTTAACCATTGCCATGCCCTCATGCAATGCTTAGTTTCAAAGAACAGATTACATTTCTCATCATAAATAACCTACCTTGGCCTTTATTAAATACTAAACTCTAAGGAGACAAAAAGAACAAAACAAGTAAAGAATTCAAAGACTTACATTGGGGTTTTAGTTGTCATGAATGTTCATCACTCTCAAGTTTCACGTTCCCCATACCAAGCTTAAAAACGAGATCATTGTTATTATATGTTAGCAAACTAACACGAACTCATGTGGCCCAATTATTCACTTAGACTCACTTATTCCTAGGTGTATCTCTTATATTTTATTGTTGTCTTGAATGATCACGAGGATGCATTGTTTGACTTATTTCGATAGTTATTTAAGTTGAAAACAAAGTGGGACGATTTAATCAGTAGTTAGCTAAAGGACAAAATCTTTTAAAACTGCTTCTCGGGACCTCACAAAGTTCATATATTGGCATAACTCGCTTCACGATTTGAGACCATTCTCGGACCGATATTTGGCAGCGACTTCATACTTCAAATCTCTGAGAGACGTTCTTGAAATTATGGTCTTCTCTTTATAATAGGAATTTCTTCACTTGGAGTTTTGAGAGATTCTTCATATTTGGACCACGACTTCTTCATTTTTCTCCAATGTTTATTTTGGACTTTGATATACAACGATCCGCCTCCTTTTAGGACTTGGATCTATTTATCCTCATACCTTGCTAAGGTCTTTTCGGATAGACTTCTCCATAATCTTTTGGGGAGTACTTGCCTTTCGTCGTGTGTCTCGATCCTTCATATTGATTTTCGATAAATGATTCTTCACAACACTTTTGGATCTTTAGCAACAAAATGTAGCCCTCATGCCTTGTTAGGGCCTTTTCGGACTCGCCAATCTTCGCATCCCGCTTCAATAAGTTATGCCTTGGCTATGAACTCTAATTAATACCGAGCAACTTTTAAACGATCTTGTGCTATAAGCTAAGTAACTTTTCAAATCGTACAACCTTATTTATTGCAGATAAATTTATTAGCAAGCGATGGGAGAATAGGCTTATAATCAACTCACATAAATTCACGAAAGAATACCAAACTTATAATTGACTCTATCATCTCTCGTCCTCCACAGTTTAAAATCTCAAGGAATGAGACTCGTGGATGCTTAGCCAATTAAATCAAAGTTTTGGGTTTTCGAGTCATCTATAGGATCTTGCAAACTCTTAGACTTTTTCAAGTTTAGACTTCGCATTTTAAAGTTCCCTTGATAAACGAATCTCTAGGATCAATTATAGGAACTTGCGAAAAGTTCTTGTTCTTAACCCGTGAGAGTTAAGACTTTCGCGTTTTAAAGCTCCCTATATAAAAGCCTAGAAAAACTTGACTTAAACACGTTAAGGATACTAGCTAGAGTAAACTTAGATAAGTAAACTCGGGTTGAGTCAAAATATTCACGACTTTGAAAAATTTTAAAACCACTTTATTAAACTTTAGTTTAGCAAGGAAAGAAAATAACCATAACAAAGCAAAATACAACTAGGCCAAAATAGATTAAAAATTTTGAAAAATGTTGAAAAATCAAATTTTCCGGTTAAAATGAGGACATTTTAATGGAAAAGTCCACTTAAAACTTCGATAGAAGTCTCCCCTACACTTAATATAAACATTGTCCTCAATGTTTAAGCATGTGGGAAAAGTCTCCCCTACACTTGTGACATTGTGCACGTTGGTTAAATCAAGTTAAGGAGGAGACAACTAAAGTGATCAATTTCAAATGTGAGTATGAAGAAAATTGAATCACGATAGTTGAGAGATAGAACCGGATTTACGGATAACATGGGAGCACGGTTCTTCAAAGATTCCAAAAGTGCACTTATCCCTGTAATCACATCACCATACAAACACAAGCAACCTATATAGCTCCCCCTACACTTAGGATAAAAAAACGGAAAAGGGGGGGATAGATACTCGGGTTGCCTCCCGAGGAGCGCTTGTTTTTGTTAACCGAGTCACGAGCCTGACTCGGTCCCGAATTAATTCAAAGGAAAGGTGGAGAGGGATGGAATCATCTCATGAGAGATGTCCTCTCCAAAGTACAACTTCACTCGTTGACCATTCACCTTGAAATTTGGGCCATTGGTTTGAGCAAGCTCAATAGTACCATATGGAAAAATTTGAGCAATGGTGAATGGGCCGGACCAACGAGATTTGAGTTTGCCCGAAAAGATTTTCAAACGAGAGTTAAAGAGTAAAACTTTGTCTCCAACTTGGAACTCTCGGTTCTTAATCTTAGAGTCATGGATGAGCTTGGTCTTCTCCTTGTAGATCAATGAGTTCTCGTAAGCTTCATTCCTCAATTCATTAAGCTCGTTGAGTTGAATCTTGTGAAGATCACCGGCTTTGTTTATGTCGAAGTTAGCCCACTTCAAGGCCCAGTATGCCTTATGTTCCAGCTCGATAGGGAGGTGGCATGCTTTCCCGTACACAAGACGATAAGGTGTACAACCAATCGGGGTCTTGTAAGCGGTACGGAAAGCCCACAAAGCATCATCTAACTTATCGGCCCACGAGGCACGATGCTCTCCCACAGTACGTTCCAGAATTCGCTTTAATCCACGATTGGATATCTCGGCTTGCCCATTAGTTTGGGGATCATAAGCGGTGGAAAGACGGTGATTGACACCGTACTTAGCCATGACTCTTGCAAATTGGTCATTGCAAAAATGAGTCCCGCGGTCACTGATTATAGCACGAGGAACACCAAATTGAGCAAAAAGTTGCTTCAAAAAGTTCACAACCACCCTCGCATCGTTTGTAGGGAGAGCCTTAGCTTCAACCCATTTAGAAACGTAGTCAACGGCTACGAGGATGTATTTATTTCCTTTGGAAGAAGGGAATGGCCCCATAAAGTCGATGCCCCATACATCAAAGATTTCACATTCTTGTATGAAATTTTGAGGCATCTCATCTTTATGTGTGATCTTGCCTTGTCTTTGGCAAGCATCACAATGTTTAACCATCTCGTGAGCATCACGATAAATGGTGGGCCAATAAAATCCCGAGTCAAACACTTTCTTCGCGGTGAAGTTGGGACCAAAGTGACCACCGGTGGGTCCTTTGTGGCAAGCCTCGAGAATGTCTAAAGCTGCCGGTTCGTCAACACATCGGCGAATAATCAAGTCAGCGCATTGTTTGAAGAGAAAAGGGTCATCCCAAAAGTAAGTCTTAACATCATTCAAGAACTTTTTCTTTTGTTGGGATGTTAACCCTTTGATGAGAACACCACCCGCTAGGTAGTTTGCAATGTCCGTAAACCACGGGGTGTCATCAAGATTGGAACTTATAGACATTAAGGTCTCAAGGTGAAAAGAGTCATTGATCTCTTGATTCGGATGATTCCCTTGATAAGGATCCTCAAGTCTACTTAGATATATGCGAATAGGTTTTCAACTCCCTTTTTGTCACGAATTTCAATGTTAAATTCTTGAAGGAGTAAAACCTAGCGAAGAAGTCTTGGCTTAGAGTCGTGCTTAGTCATCAAGTACTTCAACGCGGAATGATCCGTGTATACAATGGTGGTGGATAAAACAAGATAGGGGCGAAATTTTTCAAAAGCATAGACAACAGCTAAAAGCTCTTTTTCGGTTGTCGTATAATGCAATTTAGCCCCAGTCATTGTCTTGCTAGCATAATGGATTGGTTGGAAGTGTTTATTCACTCTTTGGCCCAAAACCACTCCAATAGCAAAGTCGCTAGCATCACACATCAACTCGAAAGGTAGCTCCCAATTAGGGGTGACCAGGATCGGTGCCTTAGTGAGCTTATCCTTAAGAAGGTTGAAGGCTTCAATACACTCTTTGGAAAAGATAAAAGGAGTATCTTTTTCCAAGAGGTGGGTCATCGGGCGAGCGATTTTAGAAAAGTCTTGGATAAATCGACGATAGAAGCCTGCATGACCGAGAAAACTTCTCACACCCTTCACGGTTGAAGGTGGAGGTAATTTTGCTATGACATCTACTTTAGCACGGTCCACTTCAAGACCGGCTTTTGAGATTTTGTGTCCTAGCACAATGCCTTCTTTTACCATAAATGGCATTTTTCCCAATTGAGAACAAGGCGAGTGTCTTCGCACCGCTTAAGCATACGTTCTAAATTGGCAAGGCAAGAAGAGAATGAATCCGCAAAGACCGAGAAATCATCCATGAAGACTTCCATGGTTTGCTCAACCATGTCATGGAAAATAGCCAACATGCACCTTTGGAAAGTCCCGGGGGCATTGCATAAGCCAAAAGGCATTCTTTTGTAAGCAAATGTACCATAGGGACAAGTGAATGTTGTCTTCTCTTGATCTTGGGGATCGATGGGTATTTGGAAATAACCCGAGAAACCATCTAGAAAACAGTAATATTCATTACCCGCTAAACGTTCAAGCATTTGGTCCATAAAAGGAAGAGGAAAATGATCCTTTCTCGTGGCATCATTGAGTTTGCGATAGTCTATACAAACTCTCCACCCAGTAACGAGACGTGTAGGAATCAACTCGTTGTTTTGATTGGGCACAACGGTGATTCCGCCTTTCTTAGGCACACAATGGACTGGACTAACCCATGGTGAATCCGAGATAGGATAAATCATGCCCGCATCAAGAAGTTTGATAACCTCTTTTTTGATAACGTCATGGATTTTGGATTCACCCTTCGTTAGCTTTGAATGGTGGGCTTAAAGTCGTCCTCCATGAGAATTTTATGTGTTGCAAAAGTGAGGATCAATTCCGCGAATATCGGAGATTTTCCAAGCGATAGCTCTTTTATGTTTCTTGAGAACTTCAATGAGACGAGTTTTCTCATCGGCTTTTAAGTCCTTAGCAATGATAACGGGAAGTTGATCAACGCCCTCTAAGAAAACATACTCGAGATGAGGAGGTAAGTCCTTAAGCTCAAGAGTAGGAGGATCCTCAATAGATGGTGTTACTAATGATGGATCATCATTAGTCACCTCTTTAGGAGAAGGATGAGAGAAAGGGTCTTCATTGAGAAGTTTCTCAATTGTACGAATGTCTTCTTCCCAATCGGTGGGAGAATCATCATATTTAAGATCAAGTGGACCCAAGATAGCTTCAAAATCATCCGAAAGAAAGTCACTTTCTCCGAAAAGAGTTAATGACGGAGCGATTGAGGCAACGGTCTCAACATTGGGTTGAGAAGAAAGATTACTTTTGCAAGCATCATGAAAGTGTTATTCACAAGCCTCATCGAGAACATCAATAGCATTAACACTCTCATATGAATAAGGTTGTTTAGAAATCTTACCCATGTTGAAGATAATTTTATCGTCACCAACTCTCATGATTATTTCGCCCGCGGCTACATCAATGAGAGTGCGACCGGTCCTCAAGAAGGGACGTCCAACGATTAATGGAACACGGGGATCCATCTCGTAGTCAACGACAACAAAATCCGTGGGGAAGGTGAATTTGTCAACGCCAACGAAGACGTCTTTGGCTATCCCCACTGGATAAGCAACCGTACGGTTAGCTATATTCAAGGTCATTTTGGTGGGGACTAGCTCGGGGAGAGATAATTGCTTCCAAACACTTAAAGGCATTAAGTTTATACTAGCACCTAGATCGGCTAGGGCCATGCAATTCTCTACTCTCGGGAAGTTGCAAGGAATCAAGAAGCGACCCGGATCACCAAGTTTGGTTGTCAATTTCCTTAAGAGAACCGCGGAGCAATTCTCGTATTTTGGGTATTAGCAATATCAAGAAGCTTTTCCTTGTCACTAAGAAGATCTTTAAACATCTTCTCATATTTAGGCATGTGAGCGAGAGCCTCAGCAAAGGAGATGTTGAAATTCAATTGTTTAAACATTTTGAGAAAGTTTAAAACTTGAATATCATCCTTGCTCTTTTGCTTCTCTTTCCTCAACCTTGAAGGATAAGGTATGTCGGATGAAGAGGAAGGCTTTAGAGGAATAGGATCACTCACAACCGCGGGTGGTGGGGAAATGGGGTAAGAAGGTAAAGGAGGTGAAGAAAGTTGTTCTTTTTCCTTGTTCACAATCACGGGTGAAGGTGTAGGAAGCTCAGGTTCCGTATAACCTTTTCCACTACGAGTGGTGATTGCTTTCATCTCCCCTCGTGGATTAGCAACGGTGTTACTCGGAAGAGTACCCGAAGAAGAGGGTTGATTACCTTGGAAAAGCGAACCGATCATATCACGTATATTATCCGCTTGAGTGCTGAAAGAGTCTCTCATGTCTGCGCGAATATCATTGCTTTGTTTCGCCATGTCATTCCTTAGCTCAGCTCGAATATCACTCCCTTGTTTCGCCATGTCTCCCTTCAAGTTGATGAATTGACTCTGAAGATTCGTCACCATCTCTCTATTAGTCCTCATGAACGTCTCGATGTCTTGATTCAATGCCGTTGGTTGATTGAGAGGTGGAGCTTGGTAAGCTTGAGAATTTCCTTGAGGTGGATATGGGTTTCTTTGGGATTGATATTGATTGTTAGCACGAGGTTGGGTTTGGTTATTTCGGTTATAGCTTTGTTGTTGGTTTTGGTGTTGAGGAGTAAAACCGGGTGGTGAAAGATAGTTGTTTGAACGATAACTTAGCAAGTTACGGTCTCCTTGAGGACGAGCTTGAGAGCCTCCCGTGGGATAGGTACCGTATGTCGCGTTAACGTTTTCACAGAAATTGCCTTGAGTAGAAGGACAATCAATGTAAGAATGAGGACCACCACATGTGTCACAAGAAATAGCAACGGCTTTAGCTTGTTGAGTTTGGTTAGTAGACAAAATTTGCATACTTTTGCTAATTTCAAGAATAGCACGTTCCATGGCGGACATGTCGGTGGTGGAAGAAGTATATGAAACATTGACTCTCGGATTAGATCTTGAGGATGCGGATGAATCCCAATTCTTATGGTGAGTAGTCATGTTTTCAATCAACTCTCTACACTCCTCCGGTCTCCTTTTCATAAAAGTACCACCGGCGGCGGCATTGATCGTGTCACAATCACGAAAAGTGAGACCATTGTAGAAAGTATCAATGAGAGTGACGGGGAGCATGTTATGGTTCGGACAACGGTCGATCAAATCATTGTAGCGTTCCCAAGCATCAAAGAGCGATTCATCATTGTCTTGCATGAATCCACTAATTTGGTTACGAAGGCTCGTGACAATGGATGGTGGAAAGTAGCGCGACAAAAATCGTTGAGTCATGTCGTCTCAAGTATGAATAGAATTCTTTGGGAGACGGTCAAACGATTTTTCGGCATGGTGAGAAAGCGTGTAGGGAAATAGTTGAAGGCGAAGTACATCCATAGAAACACCGGGCATCTTCATGCTTTGAGTAATGGTAATGAATTTGTCGAGGTGCTTGTTGGCATCATCATCCGGCAATCCGCGAAATGGATTAATTTTCACTTGTTGGATCATGTGATGCTTCAACGAAAACTCCTGAGCCGTGATTTGCATCGGCGCAATCGGGCCTCCACGTCTATTCATCGTAGGTTGGCATAGCTCCTCCATGGTGCGTAGGTCGGGTTGGGGTAGATTATTCATGTTGGGGTGGGGTGGATTATTATTGTTGTTGTGTACACCGGACATGTCTAAATTATCGAGAGTCTCGGGCTCGGGATAAGACATTGATCGAGTACGCATACACTAAAAAGAAAATGCAAGAGAAAATATTTTTGGTTTTTATAGGTTTTTTAATTTTTTTTTTTTGTATTTTTTGAAATTTTATAATTTTTTATGGGTTTTTGAAAATTTTTTAGTGTTGAAAATAACGTTCCCGAAAGAGCGGATCCCAAAATCCAGTTTTTCTCACAAAAAACCCTGGATCCTTACGAAAAGAGCTGACAGCGGCGCCATTTTAATAACCGAATTTTAGTTAATTAAAAGGTAACTTTTTCAAGATCTTTTGTCGTGTTGCTCGTACCCAATTATATTTGTCGTTGTTTCATTCTCGGTATCTTCTCGAATTGATCACGATTCAAAGTGGAATTGTTGTTCTTGGTAACTAAAAGGGGGAGCTTTTGATCTATTTCTACTTTAAAGGTAAATGCGTGAAGTGATAAAAATAAACTAAAAACAATTAATAAGAATAAAGCTAGATTTAAACTTAAACAGTACAATACCTTTACTTGGAAAAACAACTGATTCGGAATAATTGCTTGATCCGGAATATTTGGCTCGTTCGGAATAAATCAACTCATGCGGAATACTATCTTCATCCGGAATAAATCAACTCTTGGTAACTCATTCGGAATGTTTTGTTGGTTCGAATACATTGCTCATGCGGAATACCTTGTTCGTTCAGAAAAGGCTTGATTCGGAAAAATCTTGCTTATCCGGAATATTTTGATCCGGAATAATTAAAACAAAAGACTCATTCGGAAAAGGGCTCATTCGGAATAAATGTGTTGATCCGGAATATCCTTTATTCGGAATAAATGTGTTTATTCGGAATATCTAAAACAAAGGGGCTCATTCGGAATATCAACTGGTTCGGAATAAAATTAAAAGACCTTGGTTCGGAACGATGACTGATCCGGAATAAACCTATTTATTCGGATTAATGTGTTTGTTCGGAATATTAGCTCATCCGGAATACTTGTTCATCCGGAATAATGCTTCATCCGGAATAAATTTGAAAAACACTCCGTTCGGAATACTAAATGAAATCCTTGGTTCGGAATAAAAAGCTTCGTTCGGAATCTGGAAAATGTTACAGTCCGAAGAACAGGGGAAACAAAACACCACGAATTTTAACCAAATTCAACCAAAATAAATCTAAGGGTTAAACCAAAATAGCCACTAATGATTAACTAACAATAACAATCATTCTAAACCAATAAAAACATAAAACCCACTTGTTTTTAAAGATCAAAATCAACAAATAAAAAACTAAGAACTTTGAATCAACAAGAAAAGAAAGAACAAGATTAAATGGAAACTTGTATTAAGGATTAAGATTCAAACAAACAAATGGAAAGATTAAAACTTACAAGATCATGGATAGATTCAAAGAAAAATAAAAATCACCAAACTCCTTAATGGAGTTGGTTTCCTACGAAAACGGGAAGAAAAAATAACAGAAAATGAAGACTAGTTTTAAAATGTGAAGGGAATGGTTTATTTATAGGCCTTGACCTTGGTTGGTGAGTGGGCTTTTCTCCTCTCTTTTTGTCTTCTCGTCTTTTCGAGAGTTTGACGTTTTTTATTCTGATTCGGGATTTGTCGATGAATAAATTCAACTCGTCTTTTAATTTCTTCGTTTAATAGACTTGAGTTCTTTGACATATGTAAATCTTCCATCTTTGGTCCTTTTCTTCGATAAATCTTCAAATAGGCCCATTGACTTCAAATCTTTTGCATCTCTTGGACTATAGACTTCTTCTTTTCGTCTTTTTCTTCGATAAAACCCGTGCAATCCCATGTTTTCTTCAATATTTATTCGGTTGGCTCTGAAAGCACAACAAACACACAAACCACGCATAATTCCAAACAAATGACATTAAATACGCGCTTTCGTCTCGTTTTAGCAAGCAATAAGTGGTAAAAGGATGGGTGTTTTCACACCTATCAGTGTCCGTGTTATCACATCGAGCGCTTTAACAAACACTAATTCAACACACACAAAGCGCTTTTTTTTTCTCTACATCGGTAGATCTATCTTCTTTTCTCTCTCTACACATTATCAAAAAATAAATCGAGAAAAATAAATCTATCAGCTTCTTCTTCATTCGATTAACATGGGTTAACTTAACCATATTAGATTATGGACATGATTTTGATTACGACAAAGTGTAAAACACTTATCGTCAAAGATAACCATAAGACGAATTATTTAACGAACATCGTCATTAAGGTAATAATCATTTAAGTCTTACACAAACATATCTTATACATGTTTAGTGAGCATTAAAAGTGATTAACTTTAAAACTCAAATTAATACAAATGTGACAAAACATTTTAATAAACTTTCTTTTTAAGAAAATATTTTTATTAAAATTGAAAATAGAAATTTGAATTTAGCATATTCCAAATGGCCAAAAGATATTTTTTTGATATGTTTTTCACAAGATGGGATTTCCCCATAAGAATATAAAAGGAGTGGACTCTAGAGACCGCAGATCAATATAGGTCCATGTGGTTCCTTAGTGATATGGAACCACATGCCTATTTATTGAACTACGCTCAGAGAGCCGTTGGACATTGTCTCCTATAAATAGTGGATCATTTCTTCATTTTACAATGAACCTTTCTGGATAACTTTATGTTGTTAATTTATTTTCTATATTCCAATCATTTGTAAATGATCACTTAATGTGTTAAGTAATGTTTACTTATGATTATCCTCTTGATCCCCTTCTTTATATGTCCAAAGAGAAGATCACTCACACATTTGTGATGTGATAAAAAATAAAGCCTTGATGAAAATCATCCTTTCATAGATCTAGTCATGTTCATCATATTGTTTATTTGAGTTTTGTGTAGATCCAAGGTATATGTGTATACTTGAATTATTCTTGTGTAGATCCAAGGTATATGTGTATACTTAGATGTGTCTTTTGTGTTAGTTCTCACTAAACTCTAAAGTGATGTAGTTGTTAGTGTCTTGTGTGTTAGTTCTCACTAAACTACAAAGTGATGTAATTGTGAGTTTGAGTGTTTGAGTTCTCACTTAAATAGAAAGTGATGTGAGTGAAGATTGGTTCTATCTATGATAAGAACTCAACATCTAGCGTTGTTTTAGAAACGAAGATGGGCGAGGAAGATCGGTTCTAGCTATGATTAGAACTCAACGCCTTGTGTCGAAAAAGAAGATGGACGACGAAGATTGGTTCTAGCTAGGATTAGAACTAGACATTTAACTTAGTGTCAGAAAACATTGTAAGCAACGTTGTAAGGTTTTTTCCACCAAGAAAGGAGCTTGTGGATATAGTGGAAATCTCGAGTAAGGTGTACTCGAGGAGTGGAGTAGGAACAAGGAGAGAGCTTCGTTGTCGAACCACTATAAATCTTTAGTGTCTTTCCTTAGGTTGTTTCTTTCCTTACTCTTCACTTACACTTATCTTTACTTTTAGCATTCCATCATCATAATAACTTGATATAGTAAATTTTTGAAACATTGGAATTTGACCTAAATATTATGAAACAAGTTTTTAAGCAATAGTCACTTCTAATGACGAATCTAATTTTAATTAAGGAAACTATTCAACCCCCTCCTTCTAATTTCTACAATTTGTATCAAAGACTAGGCCAATCAAGATCTTTGAAGTATATTGTACTTAAAAGCTTGAATCAATCTAAGGTCTCTACTACATAGAAGGGTCGGTTGCACTAAAGTTTTATTTTTGGTCAAAACCTCTTTTTTCAAAAGATGACCTTAAAATTGAAGCTATATTAACTCATCTTGATTATGATCGTATTAGTATCATTTATGCATTTTAGATGTAATCTTAAAATGTATCCACTAGTTTGCATTTTTCTTTTGTGTAGGTACTCATGAAAGCTAATCATTAATTTGATTATAGATTGCTGATGTTGAGCCACTTACACTTGTTGAAGACTCTTCTCTTTTTTATCTCTAATCATGGGATGATGAAATCAAGAATGGTGAATGTGCTACTAGTTCTTAGAAAACTTAGTGTGAATGCTATTGTCAAGCTTGGTAGTTGTCTTAGTCCATAGAAGACTAGGATACATTTTGCGGCCAAGGTACGTTTTCGTCCTTCCATACACCCTTTGATCATTATTTTGATCATTAACTAACAATGTACTTGATCTTGGCATCTGTGCCTTGACATTTGTTTGTGTTATGTGATTCTATTCTTTCACCCTCTCAAACCTTCATGGTCTCGGATACTTGACTCACATGGGTGATGTAATGTGAATTAGTTGAAGCTTAAAGTATCGAGCATGATTTATATGGTTTGCAACCTTATACGGCAAGTAGGCCCTATATCATGTGTAGTGTGTGAAATTGAGCTCGTCTCTAAGTTGATTAATTAATCCTTTGAGACACCCAATTACATCATATGATGTAGATAAGACACTACATATTTGGATATATTCCAAGTATAATGTCATTGTACTCCTTAACAATGATGTAAATCCGATCACGAGGGAGAGAAAGTGAATCTATATTTTTGCTCATCCTTTGTAAAAGCTTAAGACATTGATTTCAAGTGCTCTTAATCTATATAACAAAAAGAGCTTGGTATCGTTCCTTACCAAATCCGTTTCGTCTTACGCCGGAAAGGCACGTCATGAATCACTATATATGACACAAGCTCTTCATCTCAACAACTTGAAGATTGTCATTCATCTCTTAAGCATTGATACATGGCCTTGATTCATTCCTCTTTGTCTCTCTCTTTCCTCTCTTTGTTCACGAGTATTCGTTTATTCGCTTCAGTCTTTTTCAGTCTCGAGTCTACTCGTAATCCTTCATTAAGTCATTATAACCTAGTGTTCAAGTGGTCTAATGAATTTCAAAAGTATTAAAATATATTTTAAGTATTTTAGGAAATATTGGTTTGATTTGTTTTTTCATTTTTAGGAACTTAACATGGGCTCTGCCCACGGTTCCTTAAATGTCGTTGTGTTATCCATAGTTCGTTATTGATATTGAACCACGGGTCCAACAGACATAAAATATTATGGATTTTATTATTTTAAAAATTTTTCAAAAAACCTAGACATTTTCTAGGATCAGAAGGAACCGCCAGCCCCTCCATTTGGGTCATGAGACTAGCCAACTGTCTATCCGTGTGGGCTAACTCAACTTATAAGCTTGCTATCTTAGCATCTACTTGGGATAACCTTTCACTTGGATACGATCTAAATTCCACATTCAAGAAAGAACCAGACCAGGCCAACCAAGAGATAGGATCAGACCATCTCCCTTACCTGCTGGTGCGACGGGAAGAAGAATAAAACCTCTATTAACAACTTTCAAAAGCTCCAAAATCACTCAAATTAGTTGATTCCAAGACAAGGTTTTCTTTAATCCTTCATCTATCATCAATTAATTGTAAGTATTTTCATTCAATTTCATCTAACTTGTTCTAGGGTTCCTATTCATAATTGGGGATTCTCAAAATTAAATTTAATTAGAACCAAATTAGGAATGTAAGTATCCATAGTTTTAGTGCTATGATTCCTTTAGGTTCATATTCCTTAAGATTTCATGAAACCCAATTATAGAACAAATCCAAAATTAATTAAAGAAATTTGGTTTAATTTTGAAACTGATATGAACCCTTGAATGAATTGGTAATTCGTTGTTAATGCTTACCTAAAAGCGATTTTTAAAAACTAATGCTCAAGCTCATGATTGATGTGCATAATTCATATGTATCCGTCAATGATGAAATTGTTACATTATGAACATAGGAATGATAAGGAGTCATCCTTTGGTTAGTCAAGTACTTGATTAAACACATTCCTACGATTTTGAAAATTATTAGTTCATATGTAACATGGAGTTATTTGTGGAAATATTTTTGTTTAATATAGGTACCAAAATGCCTTCGAATATTCAAAATGACCACAAAAGACTAGAGACTATATGCCTAATCTTTCCTAAACTTGTCCATCACCCTCATCGCAAATACTCTTTGTACCCTTGAAAGTCGTAGTTTTCATGAGGGTCTATTGATGGGTATGATTACAAACAAATGATGTTTGGGAATAATGGCTTTGATTGCATACTCAAAATCAATGAGGTGATTTACCCTCATTTCATTCTAGAGTTCTTTAACACATATTCTATTTTCACCTAACGAAAATGGAATGTTTGTTGACTTCTCCATTCGAGGTCAACCCATTCGTTACTCTCTTGCCGAATTCGGTCAAATCCTCTGAGTGCCATATGTAGGCCAATGTCCGTTCACCGATGCATGGAGGCTTGAATCTTTGCTTACGGCTAGCGATGATGGTCCCTATGATACTACTCTTGACGGCCTTGACTTCATCATTTCCACCATACCAAACCCCGTGATGAACCCGTTGTACGTAGTATTCATCAAGAGGATCGTGAATTGTCCCCATATGAATTACTCGTAAGTGATCTTAATGATTGCATGGTCTTGTGTGACAACATCATTAGGGAGAATGTTTTTTTTATCATGGTGGAAATTGAGATTACATTCTCGCAGGTTTGGCACACATGATGTTTTGTATCTCACATTCCATCTCATACAATCTTCTATACTTTATCGCTCGACGGATTAATTATGTCTTCGACAAGCCGAGAACAATCCTTCCCTATGAAATGCTCCTCACTTGCCTTTATAAAAGGGTAAATAGTGACTTCCCTGGCCTTGGTCTATCCTTCTATGCACATGGCAACCGTGTGATGTATCCCATTCAAGGGAACCATCCATGAAAGATAAGGAGTGACATTGGTAGGCATAGAAGCACTCATCAGGAATCATCCTACGATGTTGGGCAAGTTTCATCTTCATCTCATGATGATGATGATGATGATGAAGGTGGAACTAGTGCCGATGTAGGCTCCCGGAGTGGCTCCTCACCATACTTGTGCACTTACATGTATGGTTTACCCCACATACCTCATCCTACTTCCTCCTCCCCTTGTGAGATTCCTCATGGTTTCGACCTTGATCATGTTTACCGGTCTAATCTTGATACCTGAGAGGAGTTTCATGTGCACCGAGACGAAACAAAGGGAGCATTCAAAGCCATGGGGAAAATTCTTAGGAAGTTTGGCAAGAAGAAGAAGTGAAGCTTCCTTGAAGACTTGGTTGGTAGCATTTGTTCTTGTTTTGAACTTGAACTTGTTTTAGACATTTCCTTTTACTTTATGCACTTTATTATGTAATGTACTAACTTGTTTGGATTGCTTGGATTTTAATCCTAATATGTGTTACATGTGTTTGAGCTTTTTAATCACATGTTTATGTGCATTTATGTGTTTCTTAGCTATTTAGATCTTGATTGATTATCTATTTTGGCTTGAATATAAAGTGTGTAAAATCTGGGGTTTTGAAATATTATGGAAATACTATTTTCACAACCTTCCGTCCACGGATCCTTAAATACCTGGCGGATCACTAGTGATATTGACCCACGGGTTGAATTCTCAAACAGAACCTTTCCCTTACATCATTTCTTCTAAATCTTTGTAAATATGGATAAAACTTTTGCTAAACATCAATTTTTTCCTATTAAGCTTGACAAGCTTCATTGTTTACCAAAAGTATCTTTATCCCATTACCACTTTGGATCACATCCTGATCTTTTTAAACATTCTTGTTCTTCTTCTTCCTCACCATCTCTAAGCCTTTCTAAACCTTAAACATTCAACCATGGTGTCCACAAGATCAGTATCTTCCACCAAAAACTCTTCCACTAGAAAGAGCCTTAAAATCAAGATTAAGATTGTAAAACCCGCATGCTTTTACCATGAACAGTACACTTAGTAAATGTGCGTACATATTAAGACTTTCCTTTTATAGTATGTGTAAGATATGTAAATCTTGCTTATGTTTAGAGAGAGAAAGAGATAGAAAATATGGTAAGAACACACACACACTTTTAGAGAGAAAGTATGAAAACACACTTTTACTATGTGTAAAGTTATGTGAACCAACACCCTCTCCATCTAAGGAGAGGGTTTATATACCAAGCCCATAAGATGGGCTTGGGCTTACAATTAGGCCGACCATACAAGCATGGACCGGGCTTTTCCTTGTTAGATATATATAAAGATATCTAGACTACGAGCTACTACTGAATATATTGTCGGAGTGACCGAATCTTCCTAAATACGTAAAAACGTATTTACAACAATCTCCCCCTAAGGGAGGTCACTCCAAACAAGGGCGTTACCCAAGTTAGAATAATAAAATAAACCTAGCATTCTATGCTTGTCTTGAGCTCGTAGTCTTCGTCTTTCTTTTCTTTTTCTTTTCTGGTTACCATGTTGATGTGATCTTTGATATCAATCTTTAGCATTAGTCTCTTGCCTTGATCTTGTGCATCCATCACTTGTGATATCCGCCTCCTCGTGACTTCATGTCCCACATACTTATATCTTCGTAATTCTTGAAAGCTTCAGAGTTTGATACAACAGAAGACTTGACTTTTATGCTTTCTAGAATTCAATGAAGTATTAAGTGCATAAAGTATAAGCATGCGGGGACGACTTCTTCTCGGATTCTGCAACACCACCGTCTTCAAATGTCGTAACATAAGTAGACACGAACAAAATGGCTTGGAACATTTGATTCTAATTCGGTAGCATTTTACCTCCGGTCGGTGAAGACCGTTGGACGATATAAAATATCGTACTTGTGGCAGGTAGATTTAATTAAAATCTCCTTGACAAGATTTCGCGGGTAAACCCGTTCTCTTTACTCGACCGTCCAAAGCTGACTGCGAACGTAAAGAGTGAATCATTTGGATAAAATTATCCGCATGATTGAAGCCGTCAATTCCGATTCCTGGAACAAGTTTGATTCATTAAAGAATCGCACCATCGTTGCTTTCCAGTTGTCACGAGCTTGATTCATATAGAATCTTGCAAGTTACCTACCAAGTGCTGTTTGAAGTTAACACTAAAAGGATTTCCACTCATCAATATGAACACTAAGGTATCACTCTAGGTGTTCTGGCAAGATCACTAAGATATTGCGTAGAGGCCTGGAACGTGTTTAAGTTCAGTTAAGAATTAAACTGCTGTTGCTTTCCAGTTATCACAAGCTTGATTCATAAAGAATCGCACAAGTCACCTACCATGAGCTTTTTGATATTCGCTCAAGAAGGATTTCCATCTTCATTGTAAATACTTTCGTATTACTCGGATGTTCAGGCAAGATCATGAAGATTTTGCATAGGACTCTTAATATCTTTCTTACTTTTTATAGTGTGTGAAGAAGCAAGGAAATATGGAAATGTGTCCTAATGAGATATTTGATGATCTCAAATGGCTCTAGACTTGATCGTGCATTTTTGGATTTTTAGTAATCGGATGATGGAGAGGAGTGCCACCATTTCAATACCAATTTACTCGGAGTGAATAAATCGATAGATAATGCGTTGTCTCCATGTGAATAAAACAAATACCTTTTAATAGATATCTGAGTTAGCTGGGATGGGTTGTGTAGTGCATCACTGGGTCCATGATGTCTATCTTCAATATCGAGAATCATTAAAATGATCTCAATAGCATATGTGTTGACCCGGTTTCTGCCTAAGTTGTAAGAAGGGCTTCTTTCTTTAGACCCTTTATCTTTACAATTCTTTTTCATTCTTCAACCCCTTCAATGCTTACCAATACGTCATAACTAGCACCTAGTTATGATTTTTCTAGTGCTAACTTAAGTACTTGGTCGGCATTCAGCTACGTTCACAATCTTTCCCCATCTTTCCTAAGGACTACTATTTCTAGCTATGGAATGTCCTTGGGAAGATTCCTCCGGTTTTAGAAGAATCATTGGACTTAACCTATCCTACCATCCTTATGTCACCACAATCTTCATCTTCGTGAAATAAATGGGTTTAAGGGTAAGTATATGTCACCATGAAATCCATTTTGATATAGAAAATCCATTTTGCTCCCCCTTAACATATGCCATGATATTCGAAAACATTTCGCACATGTCGGGATGAGCCATCAAGTTAAGTCAAACCACTTGTGATAATTTCCCATATTAAATCACATTTTCTCCCCCATATTAAAAATATTAACCCAATCGATGTTTTTAATATCAATTGATTTAATGAAGTTTTAACAAAGGTTTTGGGAAGAAAAATGCAAGACCTTTTAATCTTCATGAGACCGATTTGTGGGATATGATACCGATTTGTAACATGATCACATATTCACCATATAAGAATGAATTGACAAGGTTGGACCTGATTGATGAGAACATCATATGATGAGATCAAATGGTTCTTGTCGGAAAATGTTGGTCGTGTTGATCCCAAACTTAGATCGATTAGCTTTGTGTATACGAGATTAGATCAAGTATAACACGTAGAGAAACCTTTGCTTATGAATAAAGTAACAAAGTGTTATGCGGAATTAACACTTGATCTAAAACACAATGATGTTAAACAAACTTTCACTTGTATTAGAATAATCGTACTTGGTTACAATGAAAGGGTTTAACAATCGAAAACTTATGAAAACTCATATTAACTTTAACCTAAAAGATCTTCTTTTATAGAACAAGAAGTCTTGTACAATAAGCTACGAATCAACTATTCTAGGTAAAGATAAACATAGAAAATACATTGTCGTCTCTATCCTTACTAGAAGTAATCTAGAACATAATAAACGTGTAGCTCACATCTTCCATCAGTGCTTGTCTTCAATCTGTCAACGCTTGACTTTAACTTGTCAACGCTTATGCTGTCAGCGCTTACTTTGCTCTTGTCAACGCTTAAGTTGTTCTTGTCAGCGTTCAAGTGTTCTGGCCTAAATTTATTCCCAACAATCCTCCCCTAAACTTGATATCCACTCTTATGATCAAGTTTCTGAATAAACATTAAGAACTTGGAGGAGTCTGACAAACCTTATCATATTGGTAATAAACAAATCTGATCAAATTCTTTGCCACGTCACTTGTATAGTCTATCTCCAACTGGGTGTCTTTCATCTTCTCCAAAACAGCCTTGGATATGAAATACTGAGCATCTACAAGTAAATACTCAGCAAACTTTGTAGAACTCAAATGATATACACCTGCAGCTGAATATAACCTCCATTGAAGACCACTGAGGTCATCTTCAAGATCCTTCCATATTTCAGGATCTTCTTCTTTTGTCCCACACATTCTCTTGAATGTGGTCCAAAGTTTTATTCCATTGGTTGAAGTTGGTGCTTCAGCCTCATACTTGGTCTCTAGCAACCTCCAAAGGTCTACCAAGTCTTCTCTGTCACAACTTGCAAATAAAGATATGAGAGTGGTAAAAGTGTGTACCTCCTTGCCAAATCTTCCAATTTTCCAGAATCCACATTCATCTTCCTCATAACTTATAATTGGATTCCTGGAATCTAGTGGTAACACATGCACCATATCTGAAGCTTCTAATGGGGAGAGCTTAAGGCTCTTTCTAATGATTGCTTCACTTGGATATAGTTGAGACATATCTTTTGGAAACTCAAGAATAAATCCCTTCTTTACTGGTCTAGGAACTATCATAGCTTTCTTGATTGCCATCTCTTCTGCAAGTTGCTCCTTTCTTTCATCTGAAAGAAGTCTGAAAGTGTTTTCTTCTTGCACTTTCACCCAAATAGGATAAGCTCTATGTTCCAACTCATCAAATGTCAAAGCCTTCAGCTTCTGATGTGTCCATCCAACTCCATGACATTTGAGCAACATAAAGTAGAGCTTCCTTCTATCCCTTTTCAAATCAGAGAGAATGTTGCTTGCCCTGTACTTCAACATCACCTTACAATCCTGCTGAACTCTAAGAAGAATTTCCAAACCCCATATTTGGTCTGAAATGGTCAAGTCTGGATTATCCATACAGCTTTCTTCCCAAGAATTGTACATCTGAACTACTTCTGGCATATCAAAATCAATTTGCAACTTCAAATCTCTCAGCTTTTCCCTAGCAAGCTCATCACCATACTCAAGTCTTTCTGGTTCAACAATCATCACACTTGAATCTGAGCTAGCTCCATCACTTTCTTCTTCAGAAGTCACAACAAATGGTGACTTTTCCTTCTCACTTTGTTCCATCATTTGCTCAGCCAATCTTCTATCAAATTCAACCTGAGCTGCATTCTTTGGAACATTTTCTTCTACCAACTTACCCTTACCCTTATCTGTTGGTTCAATTGTTGGTAGGGTAGATGATAATACCTGAGTAGGAACATCTTTAATGATAGATGATGACTGGAATACATCACCTCCATATGCCAATTTTCCTCTGTCAGCGCCCAAAATACTTCTGTCAACGCCCAATTTTCCTCTGTCAGCGCCCAAAATACTTCTGTCAGCGTCCAAACTTGTCTTGTCAACGCTCAAATATTTTCCCTCAGCGCCTTGTGTAACCTCCCTCAACATATCTAGGACAATCAACCAGCTCCCAAACATCCTGTATAGCAAATTGGTGAAGCTCATCCTGCATTGCTTCCACCCAACTTGGTTCCTTGAGAGCATCAAAAATTTTCTTGGGTTCTTCCTGTGACAGAAAACAGGCAAACAAACATGCTTGTACAAGAGGGGTATCAACCTTCTTGTGTATATTGGCAATAAATCCACCAAGACCTTGATGGGATCTTCTTGTCTGAACTGGAGCCATAACATCACCAATGATTTGAGATGTGGGGTGATCTTTAGCTGTGGAAGTGAGAACTCCTCCTTCAACAAGTCTGGTGTCCTCAACTTCACGCTCCATGTTGCCAATATCTTCTTCCTCAGATTCTTCTTGATCAACAGAAATCCCTTCATGGACATTGGAAGGTCCACCTTGTTCAAAATGAGAAGAGAAAAGCTGTGTAAAGGTGTCTCCAAAGTCTGATCCTTGTTTATCAGCGTTTGGGCTAACAACGCTTGAACTGGTGTTGTCAGCGTTGGAGCCATCAGCGTCTGAATTGGTCGTATCAGCGCTTGATTTCCCTTTGTCAGCGCCTGAAGAATCATGCATGTTTGTAGTTGGTGGTATTTGAACACCACCATTATCTTTCCTTGCAGCAGTAGCAGCAGCATAATACTCATCTGTCCATATAGGAAGTGTAACAAATTCTTGTGTAGGAGATGATTTAACTGCTGGTGGTCCATCCTCCTTAGCAACCTGTATACCTGAAACATTACCAATTCTCTTTTCCAAAACACTTGAAGTTACCTTCACAATGTCTGGATCAGTAACAGGCATATAATTTAAAGCTCTAGATAAAGGTTCTAAGTCAAACAACCAATTTGGACCACTCTCAGGATCACTAGGTTTACTTTCTAAAAACCTAACATGTACCTTTTCAAGTATACGTTTTTCCTTTTTAATGTAAACCCTATATCCTTTACTCTGCACTGAATAACCCATGAAGTAGCCTTCATCACCTTTTGAATCAAATTTACCTAGGGCCTCACTAGTTTCTAAAACAACTACATGACAACCAAATGGCTTGAGAAAGCCAATATTGGGCTTCCTTCCCCAAAGTAATTCATAAGGTGTCTTATTATGTATCTTGTTGACCAATGCCCTATTTTGAACATAACAAGCTGTGTTAACAGCTTCAGCCCAAAAGGCTATAGGAAAGTGGGCATCAGCCAACATGGTTCTGGCTGCTTCAATAAGGGTCCTATTCTTCCTTTCAGCAACCCCATTTTGCTGTGGGGTTCTAGCTATGCTAAACTGCCTAGTAATCCCTTTCTTGGCACAAAAATCATCTAACAACTGATTTCTAAACTCACCCCCATTGTCACTTCTAATAATCTTGACCTCATTACCATTCTTCTTTTCAATCTGGGTAATGAAATTAATCAGACTTAGGGCAGTTTCACTTTTCTTGGCTAAAAAGAAAGTCCATGTAAACCTGGAGTAATCATCAGTAATAACAAAACAATATGATTTACCCTTCAAACTTTCTATATTAGTTGGACCAAAGAGGTCCATATGCAATAAGTGAAGTGGTTTAGAACTAGAGTGCACCTGTTTAGACCTGAATGAGACCTTGTGCTGCTTGCCCTTAAGGCATGCAACACAAGAGTGGTCATTGTGGAAAGCCTTTTCAGGCAAACCATCAACTAAACCAAGTCTCACAAGCCTATTAATATTCTTAAAGTTTATGTGCCCTAATCTCCTGTGCCAAAGATTACTTTCATCTACTGAGGCTTTAGCATACAGACATGACATTTTATTATTTACCTTAATTCCATTAAGATTCACATTATATATGTCTTTATGCCTTGGTGTTCTAAAATCTATGTATTTCTCCTCAGGGAGCTTATAATCTTTGCTTAACACCAAGCACTCAGTATCTGTGAAAAGAACCTTATTTTTGTTATCACACACTTGTGATACACTAAACAAATTATAATCCAGATCTTTTACCAGGAAGACATTCTCAAATCTTAGATTGTTGGTGACAAGGGTTCCTTTTCCTGTGATGGTGCCGTAGCCCCCTCCAAAGTATACCTTATCACCATCTTGAATAGGAGAGAAATTGGTCAGATAGTCTTCCTTTCCTGTCATGTGCCTTGAGCATCCACTATCCCAGTATCCATAATCATTGATCTTCTTCTGAATGTCCTGCACATAAAGAAAACACATTAGTTTTCTTTGGGAACCCAAGCCTTGGAAGACTTGGATTCATTTGGTTGTTCAACAAGAACAGACTTGGTTCTCATAACAACCCCATTTTCATCCCTGTTTGAATGAAATTCCCAGTTAACCCCAATTGGTGTTGACAATGCTTTTGAAATATAATGAAACCTGTTGCATGTCATAGAAATACCAGTAGAATTAGGGTTCTGGTCTTGTTTTGGTCTCCATGTTAAGCTAGTAGAAGCTTTAGACCTATTTCCCTGTGGTTGCAAATACCTAGGTTTAGCAGTGTTTCTATCAGCGCTGAAATTTCTCCTGTCAGCGCCCCGATTACTCTTATCAGCGTTGAACCTAGGGTTTGCTACAGGAACCCATTGCCTATTTGACCAAGTGTTTGACTTTTGAAAAGGTCTTAGGCCTTGTGTGTTAGACCCTCTAGAAAAGAATGGGGCTGGTCTAACAACTTGTGAACTTTTGTTCACAAAGGTATTGGGTCTGACAGTGTTTGACCTATGTTGACTTTTGTCAGCGCTGAAATGGTTCCTATCAGCGTTGACATTGGAAGCGTTGACACATTTGTAGGCCAAATGTGAGAAGCTACCACATGTGTAACAAGCTTTTCTAGACATAGTCTTAGGTCTAGAAGCAAAGAAGCCTGTTCCATGGTTACTAACTTGGCTTTTTGGTGACCTAGTATTTCTATACATCTCAGCATATTTAACACTAGGTTTTCTAACAGTTTGTGGGCCAAGGTCAACAGCTTTGCCAGTGGTAGGGTGTGTGATCTTAATAGGTTTACGATCAATGGACTCAACAATTGGTATCATGTTTGGTGTGGGCTCATTAGGACTTTCACACAACAACCCTCCCTTAACAAACAAAGTGTGGTTAGCTTTCTTCCACTCTTCTAGGTCAGTCAGCTTTTGCTGATATTCCTCAACTGGGGAAGTCACTCTAGGTGGAGGAATAAACTCCTCCTCTTGGCATTCTGGCAAGCCAGTCCAAGATAAGTCCTTTGATTGGACACCATAGAAATCCCCAGCTGGTGGTGGAACAACAGTATAGTTATTCATCCCAATCCCACTCATATCCTTAGAGTCTCTTTGTTTACTAACACACTCTCCTAGGGATTGTGTGGCCTTATCAAATCTCTGGATTTTAAGACTCACATTATCTTTATTTTTGTTAGCCTCTTCTAACTGAGCTATCAAATCAAGATTAACCCTATTTACTATATCTTGAACATCTTTACTCTGAAATAACTCATGTTTTAAGATGTTTATTTGATCCTTTAAATCAAACTCCATTTTCTTATACTCAGCTACTGTCTTTTCTGTTTGGGTAAGAGCAATTTGATAGTTAGATACTTTGCACCTTTCAGTACTTGCCTCATCTAATAATTTAACTATCTCTTGTTTTAATTTTTCAGTATTTAAACGACAACCCTTAGAACAGAAAGCATCATCATATACCTCATTATCTGATGAAGAGGAGGAGTGTGCCATGAGAGCATATTCAACATGCTCTTCTTTAACTTCAGCAACCAAAGCTCTGTCCTCTTCCTCATTCTTAGCCATCCAGCTCCAATCCCATTCCCCAACACCATCAATTTGTTGAACAGCAACCATGGCCTTGGGATCTGGGCTCTTAATCACTTGGCTTGAAGGCTTCCCAGCATCAGATCTCCTTGGAGATCTACATTCCCTCATAAAGTGCCCCATCCTATGACAGTTGTAGCACTCCACCTTGGACTTGTCAAAGCCAGCAACATCCTTAGCATTAAAGGTCATCTTCTTCTTGAACCTTTTATTGAACCTGTTTGCTCTTAAACTTACAAGAGCCATAGTCCACTTGATGTCCATCTCTTCCAATTGTTCATCACTTATCTGCTCAAGATCTTCATATGTAATCCTTGAATCACTGGGCAAAGAAGCAATGAATGCACACACAGTATCAAGATCAAAACCAGCAGGTTTAATTCTATCAGCGCCATGATTGTGTGTGTCAGCGCTTGAGTACAAAGCGTTGACAGGATATGATCCAGCGCTGACAGATTGACATCCAGCGTTGACACCTTGAGATCCAGTTGCTGAATGTCCATAGAAGTTCATGGAATCAAATTGGCCTTCACTTTGTGAAAAGAAGGCCATGTTGCTGTTGGAAGATTTGTTATCACTCTCCAATTGCCATTCATTCTCCAACAGTCTTAGTTTGTTGAAGATGTCATCAAACCTGGAAGTCTTGTGGGTATTATTGACAAGAATGGATCTTGTCTCAATCTTCCATACGTCACCAAGGCTTTTGAGAAAAGTAGCATTCAATTCAGGGTCATCAATCTGTTTTCCCATGAAGGAAAGTTGACTTGTGATGTCAAGAAGTCTACTTCTCACACTGCTGAGATTCTCATTAGGTTGAGCTTTAAAGACAGCATACTCATGCAAGAGTTGCTTCTTCTTTTCTTCTTTTGTGTCAGCATTGCCACCATGTGCTACTTCAAGAGCTTCCCAAAGCTCTTTTGCAGACTCAAAACGTTTGTACTTGTGCTGATTCTCATGACCTAGGGCATGTTTCAAGATATTCAAGATTTTCATGTCCACCCTCTTCTTGGCTATATCTTCAACAGCAACAGCTCTCCCATCTTCAGGCTTTTCCACCTTATCAGATTCAGGACAATTAGGAATAGCTGTCCTTGTGGCAATTGCAGCAGTAATCTTTGCTGCTTTATCGAATGTGTTCCCATATTCGATAATCTCCCAAAGAGTGTAGTCATGAATAGCTATGTATTGTTCAAAATTGGACTTCCAAAGCTCAAAGTTCCTGGCATCAAACATGGGAATTTTGATGCTAGGGTTTGAGAAGTTGTTTTGTAGCAAAGAAGCAGGTTGATCTGTGCCAGACATGATGTTTTTAGGGTTTTGAGAATTTAGGGTTTTTAGGGTTTGGTGTTTTAGGGTTCTTGCGTTACTTAAAGATCAAAAGTTTCTCAACAAGCTCTGATACCACTTGTTGATCCCAAACTTAGATCGATTAGCTTTGTGTATACGAGATTAGATCAAGTATAACACGTAGAGAAACCTTTGCTTATGAATAAAGTAACAAAGTGTTATGCGGAATTAACACTTGATCTAAAACACAATGATGTTAAACAAACTTTCACTTGTATTAGAATAATCGTACTTGGTTACAATGAAAGGGTTTAACAATCGAAAACTTATGAAAACTCATATTAACTTTAACCTAAAAGATCTTCTTTTATAGAACAAGAAGTCTTGTACAATAAGCTACGAATCAACTATTCTAGGTAAAGATAAACATAGAAAATACATTGTCGTCTCTATCCTTACTAGAAGTAATCTAGAACATAATAAACGTGTAGCTCACATCTTCCATCAGTGCTTGTCTTCAATCTGTCAACGCTTGACTTTAACTTGTCAACGCTTATGCTGTCAGCGCTTACTTTGCTCTTGTCAACGCTTAAGTTGTTCTTGTCAGCGTTCAAGTGTTCTGGCCTAAATTTATTCCCAACAGGTCGCCTCGTCACGTCTGAAGTCATCTCTTGACACCACATGTACTATTGGTATTTTTGTCTTGACACCAGTTTGTGAACTTGGCACTTTTGGCATCGAAGATTCTGAATGCTTGACAATTGCTCCCCCTCAATTGTTGACCCGTGTTCTATTGAAAGAGCTGTAGTCGTCGTTTGAGTAGTCGCATCATCGAGTATGTAGATACCAATTGTAGAGTGCTATGGTTGTAGAGATGGCAACTTCATAAAAACAAGATTTCTCTTGTTGTAACAAATAAATGCACTAAAGCGTACATATATCCGTGTTAGATTGTGTTATAACGTAAACATAATCCCTTACATGGTTATAAAGTAAACCATGCCCGAGAAAATTAATTCCCGTTGTTGAGTCAAAGCTTTCAAAAGAAATACTTGACTTTAATATGAAAAACGGGTTTCAGTCTGAAATAACTACAAGCCATATAGGCATGTTTTATGAAATATATACAACTTTTGTACGAACTCTATTTATGGCGTCGTGTCAATATTAATCGACATTTCTAAGGGCGTAAATATCATCGTACCAAAAGACATGCCTTTGAAAAATAAAATAAATATTTTTGGATTTTCTGAAAATTTTCAATTTTTATGGTTTTTATATGGTTTTATATTTTTGTATTTTGCTTTTGTGGATAAAAATATAAACAATATATATACAGGTGATCACCAAGGATATGGGGAATAGTTTACCACCACTATTCTTTCGCTTCATCTGCCAATTCCTTTAGAGTCTCGGGCGAGAAAGTTCTCAATCCTAGCTTGTCGGCCAAAAATTCCATTCGAGAGCGATCTAAAGCCTTCGTGAAAATATCCGCCAATTGATACTCAGATCGGACAAAGTAAAGTTCGATCACTCCATTTTCCACTTGCTCCTTGATAAAGTGGTAGCGAATGTCAATATGCTTCGACCGGGAGAATTGAACATTGTTGAAGCATAAGGCAATCACACTCTTGTTATCGCAGTACATCAGAATTTTGTTGAAACCTAGACCATAGTGGGTTAATTACGATCTCATCCAAAGAATTTGATCAAAGCAAACAGATATAGCTATGTATTCTGCTTCCGTACTTGAAATTGCAGCGCTTTTCTGTCTTTTCGATGCCCAACTGATTAGTCAATCTCCTAGTAGTTGCAAAGTTCCACTCGTGCTACGCCTTGTATCTTGACAACCCGCGTGATCCGCATCTGCATATGCCATAAGTGCAATCGAAGAGTCCTTCGAATACCAAAGTCCTCGATTAATGGTTCCTTTAAGATATCGAAAGATCCGTTTAACAGTAGCCAAGTGTAACTCAGTAGGCCTAGTTTGGTACCGAGCACACATACAGATAGAAAACTGAAGATCAGGTCGACTGGCTGTGATATACAGAAGGGTACCGATCATTCCACGATAAAGTGTCGGATCAACGTCAACTCCATGTGGATCTGCATCAAGCTTAGTTCGTTCCACCATTGGAGTATCTACGGGGTCGCAAGATTCCATCTTATATTTTTAAGAGATTCAAGGGCATACTTGGATTGATTGATAAAGATGCATCTGGGACTCTGAGATATCTGAAGACCTAAGAAGAATGATACCTTGCCCATCATTGACATCTTAAACTTGGAAGACATGAGTGTCCCAAACTCATCGGATAAGGTTTGGGTTGAGGCAGCAAATATAATATAATCAACATATATTTGTACCATAATCATATCTTTACCTCGTTTCTGAATGAATAGCATGGGATCCACCTTGTCTTTAGTGAAGCCTTGCGTAATGAGGAATTGTGACAATAGATCATACCATGCGCGTGGAGCTTGTTTTAACCCATATAGAGCATTCTTAAGCTTGTACACATGATTAGGATATTTAGGATTCACAAAACCATCCGGCTGTTAACATAGACCTCTTCCTTGATTTCACCATTTAGGAATGCCGTCTTCACATCCATCTGATAGACGATCATATTCATGTGGGCTCTATAAGCAAGGAATAGTCTAATAGCTTCCAAACGGGCAATAGGTGCAAAGGATTCCATAAAGTCGATGCCCAATAATTGCTTGTATCAACGAGCTACTAGTCGAGCTTTGTTCTTCAATATTCCGCCTAACTCGTCGAGTTTCACCTTGTAAACCCATTTCAAAGTGAGTAACTGCACTTGATCCGGGCATGGGACAAGTTCCCATACTTCAAGACGTATAAATTCATTAAGTTCTTCTTGCATAGCTTCTATCCAACAAGATTGAGTAAAAGCTTCTTGCCATGTCTTAGGTTCAACTTCTGTGAGAAAAGCATCAAAATGACAAAACATTACATTTTCTTGTAACTGACTTCGTGTGGATACAGGACGATTATGGTCACCAATAATAGAATCTATAGGATGATCCTTTGTCCACTTGCTGTCATGTTCGCGAATACGTGGATTGGAGTAAACTGTAGTAGGAGCTTCCTCTGAGGTGGACAACCCGACTTGATTATGGTCGAGAATTAGTACACCAAAGAATGGAAGTTCACGCATTTGATCGAATTCCAAATCATGATCATCATCATCCTCTTCATCATCAATAGGCGTGACATGGGTAGTTGAAACATGTGTTGGTTGAGAATTACTTGTTGAAGGTATATCTTGACCAATTGTAGGTGCAGACATATATGATTTTGTTTCGGTTGCTGGAGCGACAACTTCGGTTACCGGAGCTATTACCTCAGGTTCTTGAGCAACAATACTTGGAGGAGTAAAGAATTCATCAAAGAACGGTTGAAACAATGTATCCCATTAATTCCTAGAAGGTGGTGTAAATGATGATGAAGTAGGGTTGTTTGGGACAAGACCAGAACTAATGTTACTGGGTCCGATTTCATGAAGTGCGGGTTCAGAGCTGCTTTGCTCAGAAGCCATTGCTGTCAGCTCATCAAAATCCACATTCATAGTTTCGAGGATCTTACGAGAATTACGATTGTAGATTCGGTATGCTTTCTTTGCGGGTGCATAACGAATGAAAATACCAATATCAGCTTTGGGTTGAAGTTTTCCTAAATTGTCACCATCATTATTTGGATAACAGAGAGAGCCAAATACATGAAGATACGACAAATCTGGTACTTTTCCATGTAGAAGCTCATAAGGTGTTTTACCATGGCGTTTACGAATTAGTGACCAGTTTTGAGTGTAAACTGCTGTAGATACTGCTTCTGCCCATAAAAACAATGGAGCCTTTGCGTAAATTAACATCGTTCGAGCAGCTTCCATAAGTGTGCGATTTCGCCTTTCAACGACACCGTTTTTTATGGAGTGCGAGCAACGGATGTTTCATGAGAAATGCCAACTTCTTCATAATAATCACGCAAAATTTGATTCACAAATTCGGTTCCATTATCTGTACGAATGCGTCGGACAGTAGTGTTGAGACGCACTTGAATCATCTTGAGAAATCCGATGATGAATTTAGGTGCCTCATTTTTTGTTGTAAGAAATTTCACCCATGTAAACCGAGAGTAATCATCGACAATGACGAGGATGTACCTTTTACCATTAAGACTTTCAACACGCATTGACCCACAAAGATCCATATGCAACAAATAAAGTTTCTCTTGGTTGGTGTCTTCAGTCTTGGGTTTGTAACACGCGGAACACAAATGGTCCTTGTGAAATGTAAGTTTAGGAAGACCACGAACAAGTTCGTTTTTCGCCAAATGATTAATAGCGTCAAAGGTAAGATGAGATAATCGTCGATGCCATAACCATGACTTAGTCTTTGCTGCTTTGGAGAGAAGACATATGAGAGAAGTGGCCATCATGTCTTGTAGAGACAAAGTGTACAAATTATTCCCTCGAGTACCTTTCAATAAATCAACCCCTCCAAATTATGAATGAAGCAGGTATGCTCTCGAAAAGCAACTTCTAGGTTTACATCACAAAATTGTCCCACAGAAAATAAGTTGTGACCGATACCTTCCACATAATACACTCTTGAAATTATAACATTCCCAATATGATATTCACCGTAACCCATTATCTTTGCAATATGATCATTTCCAAATCGAACCGTACCAAGAAACTTGCTGATGAAATTTCTGAGCTGAGAGCGATCTCCGGTCATATGTTTAGAGCAACCAGAGTTCAAATACCAGAGAACAATTTGGACCACCTGTTTTCAACAACAACAGTAGACAATGCATTTGAAACTATTGGTTTCGGAGTGTTAGCAGATACAGATATAATATTATCAGAATTGCTAACATTTGTGTGACCCTTAGATTTCCTGCGTTTTCTAGTGTGAGTTTTATCACTAATAGGTTTTGTAGTTCCAACTTTCTGAGGTTTTGGATTATTAGCGGGCACTACATTGGGAGTAGACCTATTTAAAGAGCACTTGTTTCCTACAATAGTGTTGGTGTTCCTAGTTAAAGGACACGCTGGTGTTTTGGTAGCCTTGGTAATCCTAGTTAAAGGGCACGCTTTCTTCGCTTTTGTGGGAGTGATCCTAGTTAAAGGGTACGCATTTCCTACTATAGTGAAAGTTCTACCATTGGGGCGCCACATCCAACCAACTTGGGTTAACACTGTCCCAGTCGGTTTCCATTCTAATCCATTTTCCGGGCATTCATCTCATTCACATGGTCAATAAAGCAAGAATCATGACGACTAGAAAACATACATTCATTGCAATTCCAATATTTCAAATTAGAATTCACAATAGGCTTAGAACGTTGCACAACCGCAGAGCCTTTAAGTTTAGCTACATGATTCTTTTTATTCAAAACAGAAATAACATTGCCAGGGTGGGCTTCTACTTTCTTCTTCACTGGACTACTAGATGGAGGCAAGATCCTATCATTCTTCTTGTTTCTTTTAAGCTTAGATCTTTGAGCCTTAGCAGTGGTGCTTACTCCTGTAGAAGGCAACACGGGAATATTAGAAGCTGGTTTTGATTTCGCCTTATCTTTAGTGACCAATGTTTGAAATGGTTTAGTCCTAGGGCCCTTGTTAAGTGGTGTGACGGCGATAAGGTTCCTTTTGATTGCACTAGAGGACGATGCTAAGACAGTAGCTGCGTTATCCACAACATTCTTACCTTTTAGAGTACGAAGTGTTTCCTTTAACTCAGCCAAATCCAGATTTTTATCACAATTTTTTTCCCTCAAATCAGATTTTTTCACTGACTTTCGATTCAATCGTTCAATCAATGATTGATTATGTGCAGTGGTATTAGCACATGCGGGCTTTACTAAATCGAAGAGTTGTGTATTTTTCTGTTTTAAGTTATCAATTTTGGATAAAATCTTGGAAACTCGATTATCTAGATCAAGTTTAAAATTCTCAGCGGCCTCAAGTACGTTCACACAGTTAAGCTCCTTAGATTTCTCTATGTCTATCGGCAACGATTTAGCAACTTTGTCACTGGGCTGACGCTGTTTTGATTGTAAATTCAATCGAAAATTCTTTTGAAAATTTGCATCATCTATATTAACACCTTCAAAATACGTTTCAAAAAGCTCTTGAATAAATTGTTTCTTACATTCAAGCGAAATACAATGTTTTTGGATCTCATCAAAATGTTTTGAAAGCAAAAAATAAGAATCTTGAAGCTTTAAAAATTCAGCGTCAGATTTGTGACAAGTACTATCTACCACATTATCCACAGATTCAACATTATGCACAATAGAATCATTATCAACACTTTTATTCAAACAAACGGAAACAATATCATGAGACATCACTTGCTTCAGAAGCTGATCATTTTGGCGTGAAACTCGTTATATTTCAAGTAAACTGTTTTCGTAAGCATCATCCATTTCATTGAAAACACGTCTAACTTCTTCTATTTCCAAAAGCAAATCTTGATCAATATTACTAAGACAAGCTTTAACATTGTTTACAAATGGAACAATTTCGTCTCGGAAAGCAGCTCTAGTGTGCTCAAAATTCCATTCACCTTCCGTTATGGCCGTAGCCGTCGTACGTTCTGTAATGACCTTGTCAAAATCGGCAGAGTGTTGGTGCGCTACGTTTAAGCTATCTGATACCTTACTTACCGGTGGAATTAACTAAGTTAAATCCTTTTTGACAAGTGTAGGAGACGTACTAGGAAGGTTTTCCGTTGACAAACTTTAAGGCACAAAAACTGTTCATTGAGCTAATTCCTTTTGTAAACGAATACGGGTCTTTTTAGAAAATTTATCTTTATTGTGCTGAACATAATCAAGCTTATGGAATTTTGAAAGCATTTTAGAATGAGTTTCTTCCGCAAGTGACTGTGTCTCCTCAGTACTACGAACATAAGGTGCTTCTTTCGATTTGCCAATTATGGTCACATCATACAGACAAGGAATATATTCCTGAGCTTGTTTTGCATAACCGGGATTAGGTGGTAAATCTTGAAGATGCTTAAGTTCGAGTTCTTTGAACGATTTAGTTAAAAGATGAACCTTTTCTATGGAAGCATATTGTTTTAAAAGCTGTTGTTCCTTGAATTTAAGAAGTTTGGTAGCATTAATTTCGGATTCAAACTTTTTAGACTCGAGAGTTTTGAAATCCATTTTAAGTTTCTGAAAATCATTTACAATCGACTCTTTTTCTTTTAATTCATTGGAAAGAGTAGCTTTTAAAGATTCTATTTCATTTAGGTGTTCAATCTTTTCAAACGAAATGGGTCAAATTCAGAATAAGTTATTTTCTCTGTTTGAGGGACCATTTAAAAAGTTTTGACCTTTTCCTTATACAGCGCAAGCTCAGCGGTTAGGTTGGCATTCATATCTAAGGTTTTTCGAACAACCATATTCATGTTATCAATAATATGTTTAGGCACCCTTACCAAATCACGTTGATCATAAGATTCCATACCCGTCGTAGCATTTGGTTGAGGTTCACTCAAGTGTGTTGGATTGGATACCGCATCATTTGAGTTACTAGTCCCCGAATGCTGTTCGAGGTTGTCATTTTCATGCTTAACATGATCTGGATTATTTCGAATATTATTAGATGTGGTTGGTACCTCACTGATGACATCAGAACCGTAGTGAACGAGTTCAGCTTGGGCTGAGTGAGTGTCATCACAATCTGAATCATATGCATCAAGATCATCTGCTTGATATGATGCACTAGAAGTAGAGACGACTGCGATGCCTTCATTATCTGCTGCCCCTGGGTCTGCAAGAAATGCTAATTCCTCTGAATCCAAAATCTTCCCCTTAGACTGAGCATCAACCAAATACATCTTCTCACGAAACCATGTTGCATCCCTTCTCCTTTTTGGCTGAGTGCATTCCCTCACCATATGACCTTGTCCTCGGCAATTGTAGCAAGTCACAACCTTTTGAAAACTAATAGTGCTTCCATTTCCACTAGATTGAGAATTCACAGCTTGATTGTTCACGGTCCTTGTTGTGGGTCCATATGAATTTTGCCTACCCTGAATGGATTACACTGTTACTTGAACATCTTGAATAGTGGCTTGTTATCAAGGATTTGAAGAAGTGCGGAGCTGATTGTTTGTTGGTGGAAATCCTCTTGTTACAACAAGTTTTGACAAGTAGGCAGTGAGATGGTTTAGCACATCAGTTGGCGTATCATTTGGAGTAAAGACCGGTGTTTCAATTGGTGGAAGCTCATTGGAGTAGAAGGCTTGTACTTGTTGTGCTTCAATTGGAAAATATCCTTGCTGAGGAGTGTAGCCCATTGGAGAAGTGATGGCTTGTGCTGGTTGCTGTGGAAAAGACTGTTGATGAACACTTTGTTGAAATGCTTGTTGTGGTATCATTAGTGGTTGATAAGGTGGTTGATGTGGTTGCTGATAGGTGTGTGGTGGTGGCTGCTGCAAGTATGACGGTTGTTGATAAGTGAAAGCCATGTTTTGTTGGGGAGTCATTTGTTGAGAAGCATACATGGCAAGTGGATCACAAACTTGAGGTGTAGACAACCGAGCCTCGATCACATGGATTTCGTGTTGTTGAAGAAAAGATTGAAGTTGATCCACATTGGTTTGATGCAAATCCTTAGCCAATTTAACAGCTGTCACGTACTTGCTCCATTCTGAAGGAAGAGTGTTCAAATACTTGGTGTTCAATTGAAACGTAGGAATTGCCATGCCATAGATATTGAGCTCATTCAACAATAAGGTAAATCTCAAATAGTAATCATTGAGAATCTCCCCTGGGACATAGGCAAAATTATCAAAAGTATCATAAAGCTTACACTCTCGTTCTTGTTTAGTTAACGAGGTGCCTTGCAGAAGAACACGAATTCTATACCATAACTCTTTGGCAACCTTATATTTACTGACGAGTTTGTAGACATCTGGAGGAAGGGCTTGGAGAATGATGTTTGTAGCTTTTTTATCACACTTGTCTTGTATCTTAGCATCTCCAGTAAATTCACCCGTTGTGCGAGGACGAGTAACAGCACCTTCCGTCACAGTACCATATACTGTTGGAAATACGTTTTTCGAATTAAGAAAGTCTCAGTCACTCCAACAATATAGTTATAGGCTCGTATTATAAGTTTAATTGTTATTTACATTAGCCCGACCCATGAGCATGTTCATGGGCCGGAGGCCCAAGTCCACTAAGGAACTTGGTATATAAACCCCTTTCCACCATGGAAAGGGGTGTTGGTTGTTTACTTCTCATTTGATATAATACAAGTTTTCTTTCTTTCTCTCTCTAGTTTCTCTCTCTAAAAAACAACAACCCTCTTGATTAGTTCTAAGATTATCATTATTCTACAATTGGTATCAAGAGCCATGGGGTGATTTAAGGTTTGATTAGTGTTGTTATTTAGTTTTTGATTGTATTAGTGGGTTTTAGGCTAGTTTATCTCATATCTTGAAATTTTTTGTAAGTTTATGGTTTAGGTTTGTAAACAAATCATCTACAAAGTTGTTGTATTGATTTGGTTTACGTGTTTTTTAAAAGAAATCACAAACTTTTTTCGATTCGAGTGGTGTTTTAGTGGTATTCATTTGAGATATTTGAGTTACTGTTAACCGTACTGTTTAATCTTTTCGTAAAAGGGTTTTAGGATTACTTCCAAAAGTGGCCATTTCGTAAAAGGGTTTTAGGAATAAGTCTGAAAGCTTGGTTTCATAAAAGGGTTTTGTAAAAAGGGCTTGATTTGTTACGAAAGGAATAGTTACGAAAGGAATAGTTACGAAAGGATATTCTTACGAAAAGAAATTTGTTACGAAAGCCTTCAGTTTCTTACGAAAGGAATTTTGTTACGAAAGCCTTCAGCTTATTACGAAAGGAATAGTTACGAAAGGATATTCTTACGAAACGAAGTTTGTTACGAAAGGAATAGGTACGAAAGGATATTCGTACGAAAAGAATTTGGTTACGAAAGCCTTCAGAATTGTTATGAAAAGAATTTTGTTACGAAAGCCTTCAGTTTGTTACGAAAGGATTTGTTACGAAAGGATTTGTTACGAAAGGAATTTCTTACGAAAGGAATTTTGTTACGAAAGCCTTCAGTGTGTTACAAAAGGAATTGTTACGAAAGGATTTGTTACGAAAGGAATTTCTTACGAAAGGATTTTTGTTACGAAAAGTTTCAGTATCAATTGTTACGAAGGTTTCACAATCTCAAAAACAGTTACGAAAGCTCCACAATATCAATTGTTACCAAAGTTTCTCAACACCCAAAAACTGACAACAACAACACTGTTTCATAACTTTATTTCATTGCCCGATCAAAAGATAATCTTTTTTCCATCAAGTGTTCAAAAATGAATCCTCGTTCATTTATGCCTACAATGACATCGCTTACCGATATTTCAATCATCTCGGGTACCGATACCCGCCCACCATTGCTCATCAAAGATTTATTTGAAGCATGGCAAGGTCGCATGAGAACTTACATTATGGGCAAACCCAATGGGAGACTTATGGTTCAATCCATTGAGAAAGGTCCACTCGATTGGGGAGAAGTTACTGTCAATAATGTGACGCGGCCAAGGATGTTTCATGAATTAACGGATGCTAACAAAATCATTGCCGATGCGGATGAAAGGGCCGTTCAGACAATACTTCAAGCTCTTCCACCCGATATTTATCGAATGGTAAGCGAACACACAGTGGCAAAGGATATTTGGGATCGATTAACTGTTTTGTTACAAGGGACTTCATTAACTAAGCAGGAACGAGAGTGTCAACTGTATGACTTGTTTGATAGGTTCACATACATTCTAGGGGAAACACTTCATGACTACTACTGGCGTTTCACTACTTTGATGAATGATTTGAACGTGTAGAATCTAAGGATTGCTCAGTTTCAACTAAACACCAAGTTCTTGAACACGTTACCCCAAGAGTGGAGCCAATATGTCACCGATGTTAAAATGATTCGGGATTTGCACAAGTCAAATTTAGATCAACTGTATGCTTTCTTGCAGCAACACGAGAAGCATGTGATCCAAAAACGCATCTCTCAAGGATCTTATTCCGAACCATTGGCATTAATGGCAAATCATCAAACTTTGTCATATCACAACTCTCCGTATGCTTTGGGACACCAATCTTCCTATCAACCATTGTATCAAACTCCAAGCTTTCCATAGTATTCGATCTTGCCACAACCACCTACATCTTATCAGCAACAATACCAGCAACAAGCAATATCATCACAAGGAGACTCACATCATTTACATTATGCTTCAAAACCATACTCACCTTGTCAACCTCTAACAAACCCTGCCATCACCTACCAACAACATGAGGCTCCTCAACCCCATTACTCACAACATGTTAGTGCTCCTTCAAATTAGTTTGTAGCTCAACCAGCACCAGTATTCTATTGTGATGATGAGATCCCAGTTCCTGAGTTTAGACAAGGGGATAATACTACTGATATACTTGGTCAAATGTCTGCTTACATCACTCAAGCGTTGAACAAAAGAGATTAAAGAGGACCATCTCCAACAAACAATCAGTTGAGGAATTCTTCTAACTCTCGTCAACAAGCTACAATCCAAGATGGAAGAGTTACTGTACAACCACTTCAAGGGAGACCAAGTTCATTTAATACTGGTGTACGTCCATTTAACACTGCTGCTACAAGGGGTAATAACACTGGCAAAATGAAGATGATCATATGTTATAACTGCAAAGGGGAAGGGTACATGGCTCGAGAGTGTAAGCAGCCAAAGAGGAAAAGGGATAGCACATGGTTTCAGGAGAAGATCTACTTGGTTAATGCTCAAGCCCAAGGACGAGATCTCGATGAAGAAGAGTTAGCATTTCTCGCAGATCCAGGAGTTGCGGACATTGACGGACTCACAACAGCCATCACGAACAATGCTTCATATCAATGTGATGATCTTGATGCATACGATTCCGACTGTGATGATCTCAATACCGCCAAGGCAGCTCTCATGGAAAATCTTTCACTTTATGGAACTGACACAATTTCTGAGGTACCAAATACTGCCAATGATACTAGTATTGTACCTTATCAAGTTGCGCAAGTGTCTGAGTATTCAGAACAGCCTCCAGTGGTTAGTAACTCAAACGAGGAGACAAACAATGATAGCAATATCAATGCAAGTCCTCAGATTTGAGTGAAACACAACCGGGAGCTATTACGTCTACAAATTCATTTGCTCAACAAGATTTGGTTATGGTGTCGGCATCTATGCTTGGCCAAATGAATAATGCGGTCCTTGAAACCCTTGGTGTTAATCAGACATTATCTGCCGAGCTTGCTTTGTATAAGGAAAAGGTTAAAACCTTGGAATTAACTCCAGTGACCACTACCTTAACCAATCCTGAATTTGATAGGTTTAGGAAAGTCCAAATGGATAATTTGCTAGAAATTGAGAGTTTAAGAGCAAATCTTTTGAAAGAACTTAAAGAAAAAGAGTCAGTCGTTAATAATTTTCAAAAACTACAAACGGATTTCAAAATTCTCGAGTCTAAAAGGGTTGAAACGGAAATTAAGGCGTCTGAGAAAGTTAAAAAGACTAAAGTTTTGCTTTTAAAACAATATTCTACTTCACATTTAGTACACTTGTTTCATTCTTCTTTTAAGTAATTCACTCTATCGCGTCTAATAGACCTACCACCTAACCCGGGGTATGCAAATCAAGCATTTAACCACAACCCACGACTTTATGATGCAACAAAGTTAGGACTGGTCTTAGATCCGATTGTGTTTTCAAATGAATATGTGAATATCTCACTACATGAAGAGAATCGGTCAAAAGTAATTTATACATATCCTGAGTATGATTATAAACAGCTTAATAAATAGAATGCAAAAATAGATCTTAGAATTCGATTTAATATGCAAAGGGAATTTATCCATACACCAACTTACATGCCTACTAGAGAAAGCCTTAGTATACTTCCTACAATTGTTAATTCGGACGAACCTAAGGAAATTCCAAAGAATCTTCCACCGGTAAGTACGGTATTGCTAAGCTTGGAAGAGATTATGCGATACCTTACCGGATTTGACAAGGTCATCAAGGAATGTACGACTTCAACGGCTCAAACCGCTGGAGAATGGGCTTTCGAACACATGAAAATGGTGTTTGAGAAAGAGATCGTTCCGTTTGTAAACAATATTAAAGAGGGATTTTTAGATCTCGGGGATAATCTTAATTTCGAAATGGCTGAAGTTCGAAAAGTTTTCTATGAAATAGATGATGCTTATGAGCAACATCTAATTGAGAAAGAAAAGATTTTGTCCGAATATGACCGGTTCTTGGAACATATAGTGTCTCTCGAAGTGATACAAGTTGTTACTATTGAATGTGCTATTGAGATTACATCTGCTATGAATAAATGTGATGATGTGCATGATCTTTCTATGAATATTGTTGAACCTGTGAATAATGTTGATAATCATTCTTGTCACGAATCTAACACTGAATTTTTAAAGCTTCAAGATTCTTATAACTCACTTTCAAAATGTTTTGATGAGCATCAACAACATTGTATATCTCCTGAAATTGAAAATCAATCTAAAAACGAAACTCCTTAAAAAACAAATGATTGTGAAAACTCCGTTGAGACTAGTGACAAGATGATTCAGGTGGTTCAGGCATTAGAGGAAGAAACTATGAGACTTAAGAGAGAATCATTAGCAGACAAAGTAGAACTCGAGGCCACAGAGATTAAAAACCATACCCTAGAAAATAGAATTTCGTCTATGATAGGGGAGTTGGAAAGAGTAAGGCAGGGTGTCTCACAAGTTTCTGGTTCAATAGAAGAACGCTTCGCTTTTAATGCGGCAGAGAAAAAGTCATTTATTGACCAACTGAACAAGAAAAGTGAGGAAATCTCTGACTTAAATATTCAGCTCATAGATAAAAACATGGTTATAGCTGACTTAAAGGAGACACTTCAACTCAAAGGACGAAAAGTTGTTGATAATTCAGCTACCATCTCTGCACCGACCTCTAGTGCTCCCAAACCCAACCCATGTGTGCTTTATCGGGACCTAAAATTTAAGCATAGTCCAACTAAGTTTGCCACATACATGAAAAATGCCTTAGAACATGCAGATCAAGCTAGAGAGACCGTTGATGACATGCGTAAACTAGAGCCCACAAGTCATCTTCTATATGAGCTTTTCTTATATGTGGATCGCGTTCAGGATTGTTTAGCAAACTTAGAGTATATAGGGCAACCGATACCTGTAACCCCTAAACAACAAACCCACACCATTGCCACGACTCCATTCAATAAGAATCCAGGATCTAAGCCTATATTAAACACACCCATCAAGGCTAAATCAAAATCTGTCACTAATGTTCCCTTGGCTTCTACAGGAGTAATTGTATCTACTAAGGCTAACGGATCTCAAGGCAAGAAGAATAGGGTCAAGCCTTCCACTAGTAGGACTGTGAACAAGAAAGTAGAAGTTCACCCTAGGAATGTTATTTCAAATTTGAATGAAAAGAATCATGTAACTAGTACTAAAGGCCCTACGCTTGTGCAGCAGCCTAAGAAAAATGTGAATTCTAATTTGCGATGTTGGAATTGTAATGAATGCATGTTTCCTCAGCGTCATGATTTATGTCTTGTTGATCACGTGAATGAAATGTATGCTATTAGGAATAATCTTGAATGGACTCCAACGGGGAAGAAATTCACCCAAGTTGGTTGGCAATGGAAACCCACTGGTAGGACCTTCACTACAAATGGAACTATGTGCCCTTTAACTAGGTGTACATCCACGGAAGTTAGGTCTCAACGTCCTTTAAATAGGAACACTAGCACTAAGCAATGGAAAAAGCACCCTTTAACTAGGTCTGCATCCAATATTGTGCCTACCAGTGAAGAAGTACCTAAGGTCATTAGACAACTAGAATCTAAGCCAACATCTAGGAAGAAAATTTGGAAGCCTAAGATCTCTTCTGATAGAAAATCTAAGATACCTATATCTGTACCTGCTAACACAGAGGAACTTCTAGATTCCGATACATCGTCTTTGTCTGGTGATATTTTTAGGTGGTCCAAATCATCCTCTAGTACTTGGACTCTGGATGCTCAAAGCATATGACTAGAGATCGCTCGATGCTCAGAAATTTCGTCAACAAGTTTCTAGGGATGGTTAAATTCTGCAACGACCATATTGCGAAGATCATGGGTTATGGTGAATACCAAATTGGGAATGTTATGATTTCAAGGGTATATTATGTGGAGGGACTTGGTCACAATTTATTTTCAGTGGGACAATTTTGCGATTCAAACCTTGAGGTTGCTTTTCGACAACATACTTGCTTTATTCGTGATCTTGCAGGAAATGATTTGTTAAAAGGTTCTCGAGGGGATAATCTCTACACACTGTCCATTCAAAACATGATGGCCGCCTCGTCTGTATGCCTTCTCTCCAAAGCATCTAAGACCAAGTCATGGTTGTGGCATCGCCAGTTATCTTATCTTAATGATGCTATAAACCATTTGGCTAAAAACGAACTTGTTCGTGGTCTTCCAAAACTTAAGTTTGACAAGGATCATTTATGTTCAGCGTGTTCTTTGGGGAAAAGCACCAAGAAATCATACAAACCTAAAGCTGAAGACACCAACCAAGAACCACTGTATCTTTTGCACATGGATCTTTGCGGGCCAATGCGTACGGCTAGTGTGAGTGGTAGAAAATACATCCTCGTCATGGTGGATGATTTCTCAAGGTTTACATGGGTAAAGTTTTTAGCAACCAAGGATCAAGCACCAAATTATATTATTACTTTCTTAAAGATGATCCGAGTACGTCTTAATGCTACCGTTCGCCGCATTCGCACTGATAATGGAACTGAGTTCGTTAATCAAACTCTACGAGACTATTATAAAGAGGTCGGTATTTCACATGAAACTTATGTTGCTCGCACTCCACAAAAAACGGTGTCGTGGAAAGACGTAACCGTACACTAATGGAAGCTGCTAGAACTATGTTGATTTATGCGAATGCTCCTTTATTCTTATGGGCTGAAGCAGTGGCAACCGCATGTTATACCCAAAACCGCTCCATCATTCGTAAGCGCCATGGAAAAACTCCATATGAGCTACTTCATGGACATAAACCTGATATTTCATTTCTTTATGTGTTTGGTGCACTGTGTTATCCAAATTCTAATAGTGAGAATTTGGGCAAACTTCAACCGAAGGCTGATATTGGAATTTTCATTGGTTACTCACCCGCAAAGAAAGCTTACCGAATTTATAACCGTCGTCTTGGAAAGATTGTAGAAACTTTGGATGCTGATTTTGATGAGCTGACAGCGATGGCTTCTGAGCAACACTGTTCTGAATCCGCACTTCATGAGATGGGAACCGGTACTATTAGTTCCGAATTAACTCCCAACAATCCTACTTCTCCATCATTTATACCACCTACAAGGCCCGAGTGGGATGAGTTATTTCAACCTATGTTTGATGAATTATTTGATCCACCTAGTGATGATTCTCCAACACCTACAGCCGTAGCTCCGATTCCCGAAGTTGTTGCTCAAGATAATGGAAATCAATCAGATGCATCTACAGTTACTATTGAACCAGATGCACCATCCTCTACCAATTCTCAAACTACACCCGAATCAACACCCCCACTTGTTCCTAATGATGTTGAAGAGGATTACTATGATCACGATTTAGAAATTGCTCACCTACAAGAGCTTCTATTATTTGGTTCACAAATACCTGAAAACCCTAACGGTGCGTCTACCTCAGAGGAAGCTCCGCAATCGTTCACTCTGGACCACCACGCATTGAAAATCACAACACCAAATGGACAAAGGATCACCTAATCTGCAATATTATTGGTGACATCGATCGACCAGTCTTAACACGCCATCAACTCCAAGAACATGCATTATATTGCTACTTTGATGCATTTCTTTCCGATATTGAACCGAAAAATTGGCAAAAAGCCATGACACAATCATCTTGGATTGAAGCCATGCAAGAGGAACTTAATGAATTTCAACGTCTTGAAGTATGGTAATTAGTTCCTTTACCCAACAACGTTGAAATCCTTACATTGTTGTGGGTATATAAGGTTAAACTCGATGAGTTAGGTGGAGTGGTAAAGAACAAAGCTAGATTGGTTGCTAGAGGTTATAAACAAGATTTGGGTATTGACTTTGAAGAATCCTTTGCTCCTGTTGCACGATTGGAGGCGATTAGACTATTCCTTGCTTATGGTGCTCACATGAATATGATCGTCTACCAAATGGATGTTAAGACGACATTTCTTAATGGTGAGTTAAGGGAAGATGTCTACGTAAGCCAGCCGAATGGATTCGTCAACTCGGAGTATCCTAATCACGTGTACAAGCTCAAGAAGGCTTTTTATTGGGTTGAAACAAGCTCCACGCGCGTGGTACGATCCTCCTATCGTCTTATCTCATCTCGGAAGGCTTCTCCAAAGGCAAAGTGGATCCAACATTATTCATTCTCAAGGAGGACATTGACATGATACTGGTACAAATTTATGTTGACGATATAATATTTGCTGCCACTACTCAAAGACTGTCTGACCATTTTGAGAAAATCACGTCCAAACGTTTTAAGATGTCGATGATGGGAAAATTTTCATTTTTCTTAGGGTTGCAAATTTCTCAAAATCCCAGAGGCATCTTCATTAATCAATCCAAATTTGCTCTTGAATCACTAAATAAGTATCATTTTAAAAATGACCCCGTGGATACTCCAATGGTGGAGAGATCCAAGTTAGATGAGGATAGGGAAGGGATAGCTGTCGATCCTAAACTTTACCATGGAATGATCGACACCCTTCTCTATCTGACTGCTAGCAGGCCTGATTTGAAATTTGCTATATGCATGTGTGCCCGGTATCAGGCTCGGCCTACCAAAAAGCACTTACATGTTGTGAAAAGGATATTTTGATATCTTAGAGGAACACTTCATCGTGGTCTGTGGTATCCGAAGGATTCCTCTATTGCACTAATATCATATGCAGATGCGGATTATGCCGGGTGTCAAGATACTAGACGTAGTACTTCTGGCAGTGTGCAACTTCTTGGAGATAGACTGATTAGTTGGGCATCCAAAAGGCAGAAAAGCGCTGCGATATCAAGTACAGAGGCTGAATACATTGCCATGTCCGATTGTTGTGCTCAAGTTCTATGGATGAGATCACAATTGACTGACTACGGTCTTGGATTCAACAAAATTCTGATGTAGTATGATAACCAAAGTGCAATTGCCCTTTGCTACAACTACGTTCAACATTCCCGGGCGAAGCACATTGACATACGCTACCACTTCATCAAAGAGCAAGTGAAAAATGGAGTGATCGAACTATATTTTGTCAACACTGAGTATCAGCTGGCGGATGTATTCACAAAGGCCTTAGATCGAGGACGTATCGAGTTTTTGATCGAAAAGCTAGGCATGAAATCATTCTCACCAGCGACACTTAAGGAGTTGGTAGAAGAATCTGCAGAATAGTGGTGGTAAACTATTTTAGAGTATCATTTTATTGTAATCTTGTATATTATCGTATATATATAAACCACCAAAAGCAAAATACAAAAATATAAAACATAAAAAAACCATAAAAAATATAAAATCAAGAAAATCCAAAAATATTTTTCATTTTAAATTGGGCATGTCTTTTAGTACGGTAATATTTACGGCCTTAGAAATGTCGATTAAAATGGACACGGCGCCATAAATAGAGTCCGTATAAAAGTTGTACATATTTTAAAACATGCCCATATGGCTTGTAGTTATTTTTGACTGCAACCCGCTTTTCGCATTAAAGTCAAGTATTTCTTACGAAAACCTTGGCTCACAACGGGAATTAATTTTCTCGGGTATGGTTTATTTTAAAACCATACAAGGGATCAAGTTTACTTTACAACTTGGTCTAACGCAAATCTGTGTACGCTTCAGTGCACTTATTTTGTAAAAATAAGAGAAATCTTATTGCCACCAAGAATCGTTCTTTTAAATAACTAAACGGAAAATGCTTTCATTGGTATTCGACTCCTTAAATAAAGACTACATCTCTTTAAATAGAAAACAGGTCAATGTTTAAGGGGAAGAAAATCTTAAATCATTTTTGTCATCAATATATCGTCTTCCAGAATCTTTCTCAGAAAAATAAACAGTTAAGTGTTGTTCATCATGTGTTTGTCAAGTATGTGATATTTGGATATGCTGAAGACTGTTTCTCGTGCTTTTGATTGGACCTTAGAGATTAATGGTTTTTAGGCAGACTCATTTAAGTGCGTTGATTGGTTATGTGTGCTCAATAGTTTAAAAGATCATTTAAGTTACAACGAACGTTAAGTATTCTCTTAATCAACGTTAAACTAAAATAGGCGTTAACTAAAATGAAAATCAAAAGAAAAAGAAGGGCGAAATGTGTAAAAACTGCTAAACTTGACATTAGGTCAAAACAATTGACCCCACCCCTTCTCTCTTTTTCGTTTAACTTTTACACTCAAACAAACCCATCACAAATTGCCGCCATTGATAAACCTCCACTCCCTCGCTGAGTTTAATCAAAGATAGGATCTCATTTGTTTTATAAGGTATTACTCATTAATCCGGTTTCGATGTTCATTTTTATTGTGACTGATACTATATTTGTGCCCTATATCTCTTCTTTCATAGTTAAGGTTTTCAAGTTGGTTAATCATAAATTGATTAGTGGGTTTTTATTGGATAAGCATTAGAATCCGATTCCCTAGACCGCTTTAGAACATTATGCCTTAGGTTTTCCGTTGATAAAACAGAGTTACCATTTGATTATTTTTCAAAAACTGGTGTTGATAAAACAATGGATATCTACGAAAGAAGTTCTACGAAAAAGATTTCTTTCTACGAAAAGATTTTTTTTACGAAAAGATTTCTTCGAAACGGCTTTCTACGAAAAGATTGTTTCTACGAAAAGTTCATTTTTCTACGAAAAGATTTTTACGAAAGGATTTCTACGAAACGATTTTTACGAAAAGATTTTTTTTCTAAGAAAGATTTTCTACGAAAAGATTGTTTCTACGAAAGGATTTCTGCGAAACGATTTCTATGAAAAGATTTTTCTACGAAAGGCTTTCTGCGAAATTATTTTTCTACAAAACGATTTCTACGAAAAGATTGTTTCTACGAAAGGATTTTTGCGAAATGATTTTTCTACGAAACGATTTCTACGAAAAGATTTTCTACGAAAAGATTTTCTACGAAAAGATTGTTTCTAGGAAAGGATTTCTGTGATATGATTTTTCTACGAAACAATTTCTACAAAAGATTTTCTACGAAAAGATTGTTTCTACGAAAGGATTTATGCGAAACGATTTCTACGAAAAGATTTTTCTACGAAAGAATTTCTACGAAAGGCTTTCTGCGAAATGATTTTTCTACGAAACGAGTTCTGCGAAACGATTTCTACGAAAAGATTATTCTACGAAAGGATTTCTACGAAAGCCTTTCTGCGAAAAGATTTTTTCTACGGAGGACTTCTACGAAGAGATTTTTTTTTCTCTACGAAAGGATTTTTTTCTACGAAATGATTTTTTTCTACGAAATAATTTTTCTAGAATCTTTTCTTCGAGAGTTTATTCTTCGAAAGTAATTGTCTTATTAGCAGTGTATGAAGTATAAGATATGTTTGATATGCTTAGAGGTGTTATGCTTTGTGCCATATATAGTTTTGTATCAACTTGTATCTTTTATGTGAAGCAGTAAACATGTCAAAACAAGTTCAAGATGATCAAACACCTGTCACCGATGACACGCCTCTCCAGTTCATACCAAACAATTTTAGGCCAAAGGAAGACAACACATCAGCTCAATATGCATACAAACTCGCAACGGAAATTCTTGATTGTACACCAATCAGGAAGGCATTAAGGGCTACTGCTTCGGTTCCTTTTGTTTACATGCATGAATTTTGGGCATCGAAGAAAAGGATATCAGACACCAAGATTGCATTCACAATCAACAAAAAAGAAAAGATTCTCACTATGCCTCACTTTCGTAAAATATTCGACTTGACGACTTCACCTCAAGGTAAAAGGTTTGTAGACAACCCTGACAAGAAAGAACTCATTAAGATGTATTTTTCTCTTGTATATGATGATCCTGATTTACGGACTGCATCTCAATTCAACACCGCAAGATTGGGACAACCCTGGAAAGCAGTCTTCGCTACACTCATTCGATGTCTTACCGCCAAAACCAATGGATATGATTCTTTGCGATTTCCACAAGCTTGCATCGTTGGGGAATCTACAAAGGTAAGAATGTGAATTATGCGCAGTTACTATGGGATGAGTTTCACTATCAACTATTCCACACCGGAACAAAGAAGAAGGCTGGGTACTTTCAATTCCCATGATTCATTAAGCTCATCATTCATTACTTCATGCAAGAAGATAACTCAATTGATAAACGTGAAGGGAGCTCTCATCACACACCAGATGACGATGATACCATCGAAATAAAACAAGACGGACCACTACGTATCTATAAAGGTATTCCAGCTCAAGTGCCTGATCACATGGTGAATGATGCAATCAAGGCAAGTGATGAATACAACCAATTGTTGGAAGAAATGGAAGACCAAAAGAAGAGAGTTGAGTCTGGAGAGTTTTCTTCAAAAAAACCTAAAGGCAAAGGCAAACGAAAACAAAGTGAACCATCAGAAGAAACAGGTTCACCTAAGCCCAAAAAGAAGAAAAGTGTTGCCAAGTCTAGTGGGAAGGAGCTAATGCTTGAGGATGAAGATGAATATATTAATGAAGAAGAACTGCTTCGCAAAACTGAAAGAGGAAATGTAAAGAAAGCTATCATGCCAAGTAAGAAAGACACGGGGTTAGTGGTTCTGGTATGAAGGCAAATGAGACCATGCTACCTCCTGATATTGCTGAATTTGGGAAACCTGATGATTACATACCTCTTCGTGAGAAATCTGCCCAAGTTGATGACAATGTCGATATTCATGATGAACAACAAGTTCATTCCGGATTTAATGATATGGACATTGCCGGGTCTACTGATACGACAACGTTTGTTAACACTGAACATATAGTTACAAATGTTGAGACTACCAAAGCCATATCTACTACAGTGTATCTACCAGTTACTATAATGCCTCCACTAGTTTCTACAGTGCCTCCACCAGTTTCAACAGTACCTCTACTAGTTATTACAGTGACTCCACCTGCGTCAATTCAACTTCCTTTAACTCTACCAAGTCGACCTCTCTCCGCTTCTGTTTCAAGCACTGCCATGACCCTTGCTCCTACACAACAAACCCCAGCAGCACCGATATCATTGATTCCATCATTATCAACAATGTTCATGATTCAAATGGAACAACTCATGACATCTCAACAAGAAGAGATGGTTCGAATTAAAGAGGAGTTAGCTCATAGACAGCAAAGTGAAGAATCCACAAGAGAAGCTCAAGAAGATGCAATTGCTAAATTCCAAGAAGAGTTATAATTATCTCACAAACTACATGCAGAAGAACTAGCTCAAGTCAAAGCAAATGAAACCGCCAAAAATGAAGCAAAGTTGATTCATCTTCAAGAACTCAAAAAAAGGTACCGAGATGAGAGAGAGATTCTTGCCAAAGCTAACGTTTCAATTGTTGAATCACTTGATGAAAAGGTTAAGAAATCTATTGACACTCTGTAAGACGAGTTGAAACAAATTGCTGCAAGCAACGTCATGATCAAGTCTTCTGACACTAATAAGTCAGATTTTCTCATTGCTCAAAGGCTCACGGATTATGAGTTGAAGAAACTCTTACATGCTTGGATGATTCAAGTCGGGTCCTACAACAAAACCAAAGCTCAAAAGAACCTTCACAAAGCTCTTAAAACGACCATGGATGAAGATACTAAGATATTCGAGAAACATGGTACTGTAGTTCCCTATAATATCCTAAATTAAGAGGAGACGAATCCGAATATGATGACGATGATGATGATGATGACAATGATGATGATGACAATGGTGATGACGACAAAGGTAGTGATGACGAAGGAGGGAGTGATGAAGAAAGAGGTAGTGATGACGAAGATGGTAGTAATGACGAAGAAGGAAGTGATAAACACAATGATGGTGATGATAATGGTGATGGTGACGGAAAAAATGGTGATGATAAAGAAGAAGGGGACGATGATACAGGGAAAAAGGATGGAGATAAGCAAGACAAGTCTGATAAAGACAAGTCCAAAGGTGAAAAATCTCACAAAGATGATGTTACCAAGGGTAAATCAACTCCAAAACCTCCACCTCGCCAACGCAAACGCACCAAGAAGTTTCATGATGTAGATGCTAATACAGCCTCATCACATACTCCAGCCACAACCGCTCTTGCAACCACATTTGTTCCTGTCACATCTGCCCCAGTTGCTTCAGTTACTACTCCTTTAGTGCAACAACAACTGACGGAACCCGATCAACCTGTACCAGATTTTCCAGTCTCTGATCCAGTCCAAGACATACCAGACACTGAAGCAGTAGCCGTACCTGTTTTTGTTGATCCTGTCTCTACTCCAGTTCCTGATGTTCCAGAGTCAAGTGAACTAGCATGGGTGGATACACTCGAGGAAGATGAAAATACACCCATACAACCTTGGGTGTCAAACGCTACTGCACTTCGTCCACTGACAAAGGCTGATGAAGCTGACTTCTCCCAATTCCTAAGCAATCCAATAGATTTTTCAAGATTCTTGGAGTACACCTATGGGTCTAACATAACTCAAGAATGGTTGTGAGAGGACTCAAAAATCCCAAAATTCATGTTAAATCCAAGATCAACAGTACGAAATACGAGTACAACGCAATTGAGCTTCTGAAAGCATTGAGAACTACTCAAAGGGATGGTCTTCATGCCTGAAAAACCTCCTCCTACCACAGCTGCAGATGATGATCAAATCGCATTTGAATTCTTCGTCAGTGAGGATCTCGAATACTTGGTCAAGGGAGCTAACAAGTATGCGACATCCTTAACATTGGTAAAAGCTGCAACTTGGGATTTGATACCTTGGTTAGAAGAAAAAGTTAATCCTCTCTGGGTTCCATAAAAATATCCTGAATATGATCGATATGCCGAATTGGGTGCTTCACATTGGGATGAGCGTGTGCGACGCACTTACAACTATGCATGTCTGCACAACTTAGGTTCTCAAGTCTTCTCTCCAATTCGAATCAAAAGCATCCAAGGAGTTAGGATTGAACCCAAAACTGGCTATCAACATTTAACAAAGATCAGACTCATAAGAGAAGATGAAAAAATCTACACTATCTAGGAAGGAAATTTTCCACTTCTTCATCTCGAAGATATTCAAGACATGCTGCTTTTGATTACTCACAACGCCCTCAGACACTTGAACTCTGAAGAACTAATTGGCTTGAATTCGGCTCTTAGAATGTACACACGTCGAGTTGTCATCAAGAAATGAGTTGAAGATCTGCAACTTGGAGTAGAAAGTTATCAAATGAAGCACAATCTTTCAAAACCACGTACTAAAGTGTTGTAGAGGCATACAGAAAAATCTCCATACACCAGCACCACTGAACCGATGCCCGACATTTTCTACTTGAATGGTCGGGGTCTAATGAAGTTCACGAGAATTCCAGAGATCAACAAATTCTGTGACGGGACTCTCACCCATATTCGGGAAAAGTTGGTGCATCTCAACAAGTATAAGACTCTTCCAGAGGTCAATGTAGATTGGCTCACGGTATATCAACAGAGTGCTACCTATACAATCAAGAAGATTGATGAAAAGCTAAGGGAAAGACGTCTTATAAGAAGTCTAGAATGATTCGTTGGTGGAAGACCATATGGAGCGCACCACAAGATAAAGGAATGATCCATTTAAAATGGGTCGTACTATATCAGATTAACTCCATATATCTCTTGTGAATATGTAAATACTGTGAATATTGTGCTTTTATGGCTTGCTGTAGTGTGAAAGTATGATAATGTTTCAAGAATTTCTCACGAGATTCTAAATCTTTCAAAATCTATCATACTCAAGCACTACAAGTATCCTTCATTAACTTGAGGGGGAGCATTGATATGTTCTATGGCCAACAACTAATTTCATTTTGTTACCCAAAGACCGGTTAATCGATTAATATCCAAAATATTGATGGTTAACATTTTGGATAAGGGGAGAAAATGGGATTAAGGAGACTTGATAATATATTTGGCTAAACATGAAAAAGACTTCAAGTATAAATCAACTTAATATGTGTGTACATGTTAAGGGGGGGCATTTTTGATGAACAAAAACACTTAAAGATACAAAACTTTGATACTTATATCACAAGTATCTTAAGTGAGTTTTCAAGGATTTTTCCTGGTGACAAGTACTTACCCAAAGCACACTTAATTCACGACGGATGTGGTGACAAAAGGGTGGTAGGATTAGGTGCTAGTCCAATGATTCTTCCAGAACCGAAGGAATCTTCCCAAGGACAATTCCATAGCTAGAAAATAGAAGTCCTTAGGAAAGTTGGAGAATGGTTTGTGAAAGTAGCTGAATGCCGACCAAGTATTGATCCTAGCACTAGACCAATCACAACAAGGTGCTAGTGATGATGTATTGGTAAGCATTGAAGTGGTTGAAGAATGAAAAAGAAATGTAAAGATAAAGGGTGTAAAGAAAGAAGCCCTCCTTACAACTTAGGCAGAAACCGGGTCAACTCATCTTGAAGACAAAGTCTCATGGACCTAGTGATGCGATACACAACCCCTCCCAGCCAACTCAAATATCTCTCGAAAGATATTTGTTTCAATGTCACGGAGTTCAACACGTTATCTATTGGTTTATTCACTCTGAATAAATTGATATTGAAAAGGTGGCAATCCTCTCCAGCCTCCGCTCACCAAAACAAAAATGCACTATTGCGTCTAGAGCCACGAGATCATCAAAAGTCTCATTAGGACACAAGTTTAAAAACAAGAAAGATTTTTATGAGTCCTACGCAATATTCTTGTAATATTGCCAGAACATCTGAGTAATACGAAAGTATTACAATGAAGATGGAAATCCTGCTTGAGCCAACATCAAACAAGCTCATGGTAAGTGACACGTGCGGTTCTTTAAGAACTAATCTTGTGATAAATGGAAAGAAACGATGGTTTAAACTCTTAATTGAGATTAAACTTGTTCCAGGGCCTCTACGCATTATCCAAGTGATCTTGCCAGAACACTCAGAGTGGCACTCTTTAATGTTCACAGTGAAGAGTGGAAATCCTTCAAGTGTCAACATCAAACATCACTGCGGTAGGTGACAAGAAAGATTCTATTTGAATCAAGCTCCTGATAACTGGAAAAGCAACGATGGTGAAAATCTTAATTGAAATTCACTTGTTCCAGGTTTCATGAATTGACGGCTTCAATCATACGAATTTTTAATCCAAATGATTCACTCTTTATGTTCGCAGTCAGCTTTGGACGGTCGAATAAAGAGAACGGGTTTACCCGCGAAATCTTGTCAAGGAGATCTTTAATTAAAGCTACCTGTCACAAGTACGATATTTATTATCGTCCAACGGTCTTCACCGACTAGAGGTAAAATGCTACCAAATCAGAATAAAATGTCAAAGCCATTTTATTCGTGTCTTATTATGTTGCTGCATTTGAAGACGGTGGCATTGCGGTGTACCAGTTGAAGTCGTCCTCATATACTTATTCCTTCTGCATCAAATATTTCAGCAAATTCAAGAAAGTCTGACCTAAAAGTCTTCCGTTGTATCGACTCTGAAACTTTCAAGAATTCAACAAAGGATAGGTATGTGGGACATGAAGTCACGAAGAGGTGAATATCACAAGAAGACAAAGATTGCACGTGAAAGGCCAAAAGAACATGTTCCAAGCAAAAGCCTGATGTTATTCAACACATATTTACAAAAAGAAGAAAAGTTAAAGAAGAAAAGGGAAAGTGGACTACGAGCTCAAGAACGAAGATCTAACATGCTAGATTAGGACTTTGTAAATTTGGAGTGACCTCCCTTTGGGGGAGATCGTTGAAAATACGTTTTTCGTATTAAGAAAGTCTCGATCACTCCAACAATATAGTTATAGGCTCGCAGTATAAGTTTAATTATTATTTACATTAGCCCGACCCATGAGCATGTTCATGGGCCGGAGGCTCAAGTCCACTAAGGGACTTGGTATATAAACCCCTTTCCACCATGGAAAGGGGTGTTGGTTGTTTACTTCTCATTTGATATAATACAAGTTTTCTTTCTTTCTCTCTCTAGTTTCTCTCTCTAAAAAACAACAACCCTCTTGATTAGTTCTAAGATTATCATTATTCTACATATACCAATGGTCCATTGAGCGCCGATGCCCAAATGAGATGTCCATTTTCTTTGTTCAACATATAAAGTTCCATTCGGGAAGCCCAATCCTCATACATAGTCTTCACCGACATTGGTGGATGATTATCCGTACCCGAGAGGATAGACTTATCCGTAAGAGATGTGTACTCCATTTCTATAAGTTAAGATTTAAAAATGTTGATCGAACAATGAGAGAAAGTAAATGTATTTGTTGTTGTGTATTGAATCCGAGAAATAATGTTGAAATCCCCTAAATTATGTTCTCGATAAACAAAAAATCCAAGTCAAAATTACACACGATTTAAAAATTTTCAAAAACACGTTTTTGAAAAATGTTGGATCGCAACACTTGATCACAGTGGAGATCGTAACCTTAGATCGCAGTCCTAGATCGTACTCAGATCGTAAAGGTTGATCACACTCCTTGACCGTACTGGTAATCGTGTTGGTGATCGTGCTGGTGATCGTACTGGTGATCGTACTAGTGATCGTACTGGTGATCGTAATGGTTGATCGTACTGCTTGATCATACTAGTGATCGTACTGGAGATCGTACTGGTGATCGTACTGGTGATCGTACTGGTGATCGTACTATTGATCGTAATGGTTGATCGTACTGGTGATCGCACTCTATGATCGTAACCTTGATCGTACTGGTGATCACACTCTATGATCGTAACCTTGATCGTAGTAGTGGATCGTAGTTCCTAGATCGCAGTCTTGGATCGTAACAAGCGATCATATTATGTGATCGTGATATTGGATCACAAGTAGAAAGCCCAGGTTTATGCGATCACGATACACAGATCGTACTATGGAATCAGACTTACCACTTTTCTCGGATAGGACTAAAACACAACAAATTCGAGATTCTAAGCCTAAAAATGAATCAAACACCAAAAAATTTTGTGTTTTTAACCAAAGTAACAATACCAAATCACTACTACAAGTAAGTAGATGATGTATATCAAGATTAAACCATAAAAACAGAAATTATTTTTTTGGTACGTATGAATTGGGATCAAACTAGGCGTATGAATCAAGAACACAAACATATAAACCAAACAATCATCCCATGGCTCTTGATACCATTTGTAATATACTGTAAATCTTGCTTATTTTTAGAGAGAGAAAGAGATAGAAAATATGGTAAGAACACACACACACTTTTAGAGAGAAAGTATGAAAACACACTTTTACTATGTGTAAAGTTATGTGAACCAACACCCTCTCCATCTAAGGAGAGGGTTTATATACCAAGCCCATAAGATGGGCTTGGGCTTACAATTGGGCCGGCCATACAAGCATGGACCCGGCTTTTCCTTGTTAGATATATATAAATATAGCTAGACTACGAGCTACTACTTAATATATTGTCGGAGTGACCGAATCTTCCTAAATACGTAAAAACGTATTTCCAACAGTATGAACACGTGTCACGATTAGTAATTACAGAAGTTATGTACGTATAATTACACGAAAAGTATTAAGTACGTGATAGTACAAGATAATTATTAACCATAATAATTATAATCACGAACATGAAATCATGAACGTAAAAATCACGAACACGTAATTACGTACTTAATTAATATTATACGATTAATAGCGTTATGTACAAGTATTTAAATATAACACGAACTATTATAACACGAATATACGAACACACGAGCACGTATTTTAAAACACCGGAAAACTCCATGTTTTCCCTTGTGGGCCCTCCTAGCCGCGACACCAAGAGAGGAAAAGGGGCCACGCCCAAATTTGTTTTTAGTAAAATAACAAAAGGAGGAAACCTTTTTCATTCACAGTGTATTTTCAAGAAATCAAAATCCCTACTCCTTCTTTCTCTCTCTCTTGGCCGGCGACAACCATAACACTAAAGAGGTGTTTGATTTGATTTTTAGTTAATCAAATTCAAGATCGTGTTCGTGTTATTGTTCTCCAATCTTTACACGTATTCGATAATCTGTAAACCCTTTTATGTTAATCTTTTTATTTAATTAATTAACACATGAACATGAATTAAATAAAAACAAGGATTAAAAACATGTCACGTGATCAAGGGGTAAAATTAAGGGTTTGTTCGGGTTTGGTTGCTGATATGAGCTTAAATACTCATATCATTTGTATCATAAAACATTGAAATTATGCATGAAATGTATCATATATGCCTTGTATATGCTTGTTTCTTGTTTGAATGTGTGTAGGTACCGAGATTCGCGAAAACCGGCAATTATCGACACGAGTTTGAAGAAAAAGATCAATGAAGCCAAAATCGAGCTCGACTTTAGAGGATTTTATCATTTATCGAGTTTATGAGCCAAGTGGGTCCCACAATGGGGTAAATAGGATCAAAAGCCCATTTAAGTTTCAAGTTAATTTATTGAGGTGTTTTGAAAATCCAAAAAAGCCCAAAAGTTGAAGTTATATACGGATGGGAAAGTTATATTGGGCCCAAGCCCAAATATGGGAAGAAACGAATGAAGAAGAGAATTGGGCTTAGGGTTTGGTTTGTTTATTAATCACAAATTCAGTCAAACTTTGTTTATTATTCACACATTGGTAATTTATATCCAACAGTTTCACTCTTTCACCCATTCTCTCATCCACCCACTTTTTATACACGTTTTTCCCCAAACAAATAAACCGACCCCCACCCATCTTATTTTATTCACGTTACCTACCCTTATTACTCCACTTTACACATTAAATAAATCATTCGATATTACCTATGTCCTTCCCCTTTCTTCCCCATTTACCTTCTCTCCCAAATAACCAGTAACAGTCACTGTTCCTAAAACCCTAGATGGGTAAAAAGTTAATTAAACATGGGGGTTTTGACCCCACATGTTAATCACGTGTGGGGGAATTAATTCCCCCAATTTTTAAGGAAGAGAAGATGAGGAAGGGCTTGATACGTGGCATCTCATCATTGGAAGCAACACCTCAAATTCCATAATCCACCAATCATAGGGCTCAAAAGAAGCACAACTAGCACACACGGATGCCACGTTGGCAATCCGTGAGCTAGTTGTGATATATCCACCATCCGATCAAAGAAAGAAATAGAAAGAGAAGATCAAAGGCCAAAAATCAAAGGGAATATGCTCCAAGAGATGCGAATATTCTTCATCAGCAAGCCCTTGGGAAGGCTATAAACCCCCCCCAAATTATCTTGTAAATTTATCCTTTTTCTTACTTTAAAGTTATTCTATTGAAATAGTGTTAGGGTTAAATCTTGTATTTCTTTTTTATTAAGCTTTGTAATATTTCTGAAAATTAATGAAAGTTTTAGTCATTTTATTTAAATTCGTGTCCTGTTTTCATTGAGTAAATTGATATACGAATTAACTTTAATTAACTGTTTAACACAATAATATTTGAGATGTTAAGTTTAAACTAATTAATAGTTTAGATTTAATATTAGAAGTAAAAAATTGGATAAAATATTTTCCCTACTGGAAAATATTCACAAATAGTTGATGGTTCGGATGATATTCTTTGGTGGTCCGAATGGTGTTTGGTGGTGTAGTTTCGGTTCATAGGTTACTCAGCGCAAACCTACGTCTCAACGGATATCTCAAAAAGGTGCATTTTACTTTTAAATTTTTATGTTATTTAGTTAATTAGAATTGGATGTTAAAATGGTTAAATGTTTAGGAATTAAATTTGTTATGAATCTGCTAGCTTTAAATGTTTCTGTTTAACTTGATTCAAAGTTGATTAGTAAAAGTGATATGGATTAGTATTCAAATTATAAGTGATGTTTTCTTTTACCTGTATGATTAATTTAGTAAATAATCAGTTTTAAATATAAAGTTTATGCTAAATCTGTTAAGGATACTTTGAATCTGATGGATTGTTTAGATTTGTTTGAACGAATTGTGTTAGAGTATGCTGATGAGATTTTGGTTTGCTGAAAATGCTCATAAGTTAAGCTGTTTGAATGGGATCTGGTTGAAATCAAGTCTGCTAATCAGTAAAGTTGAATCTGCCTGAGTTGGTATAGATTGTTTAGGATAAGATGCGTGTTATAGCTTCTTAGTTTTAGGATCTGCAGACGTTAAACACTTGTTGGCTTTAATTGGTGATGTTTTAGCTGATTTTATAAGTTTGCTAGATTGATTTGGTGTACTAGTATAAGTTTGGTAGGCTGTTCATTTACTCGTTATTAATTAGCTGTTAAATGAATTATAGAACTGTCTATTTTAGTTTAATTTTACTGTTTAAAAAGATTAGAGTTTGAGGATATATAAGGCTGCTGTTAAGTTTTTTTTCATGATAGTGTGATTGTGCTTTGGTTAGAGTTATCTGATTTTCGAATTTTTGGTTTACTGCTTATTGCATTTGTAGAATTCTAGTGATCAGTTTGTACTGAACTGACTCACTCAAAATCTGATATCCTTATCAGTGTAATACAAAAGATTTATGTCAAGATTTCCATAAGTCACTCCTGTGACTCCTGCATTTTTTTTGCTGTCTAAAAAAAATAAATCCACAAAAGATGTCCATGTCAGGACTCGAACCTGTGACCTCCTGGTCACAGGAATAAGGTGTTAACCAACTGGGCTACTAGTTGTTTTGATTGTTATCTCAGTTATTTTATTAATATAGTAATAGTTAGGTTGGCAGATTTTGCACTTCTAGTTTAAATTAAAGTAAGGTTACGTTTGTTTATATAAACTTTTAATTAATGTTTTTACTAAAATCTTATTTTAATTAAAATCAATAATAATATAATATTATAAATAAATTAAAAAATAAAAGAATGTTTTCTTTTAGTTTAATTAGTTTATCTTTAATTAATTAGATTTTTTACAATTTTAGACTTAAATAGAAATAGTTTTTATATAGATTTGTCAAAAGTATTTTTTTAAGAAAGTAAATTTGTTTTAAAAAGTTTAATTAGACTTTTGAAATAAATTAAAAATTATCTTTATTAAATAGATTAAATTTTAAATATTGTTAGTTTTTAAGTAAGTAATTGATTTAGATTTTAAATATAGCGGGGTTTACGATTCATGCACTTTAGGCTAATATTAAATAGTTTAAGATTTGTAGATTTTAATTGTAGTTTAAAAACCGAAAACCAATTCAAATCGATTGTCCAAATCAAAGCAAAACGTCTCAAATTCATAAGATTTTCGTGTACAACGAACTTGATTCACTCACGTGTTTAATTGAATTCGTCATTGGTATTATTAGTCTATTACTTTTTCCTAAAGGTAATTTTCTAATTTATCCTATAACGTAATCTCAAATTATCACTATACATATCTCCGCACATCAAAATTTTGGCGCCGCTGCCGGGGATCTTGTGTACGATTCGCTTTTGTGGAGATTTGTTGATCGTTGATTTGAAGACCCTTTCCGTCCTCAGAAAGTTTGTTATTTTTCTATTATATAGTATGTATCGATTTTCTCGTTTTTTGTGAATAATATATTGTATTACGTAGCACAATAATTTTACATATCTTTCAAATAAGGCCTTAGTTGGGATTTCATCACCTAGCTATTGTAGTCGAATCCAAAACAAAAATAAAAGGCAAAATAGATAAATACTAATAAGAAGTTTGAACTCGATTTATACAAACTATAAGGTGGGTATAAGGCGACGTGCTATAAAAGGCCGTCTAAGGAAAAAGGTTTTTAAGTGCTTTGTGCCACCTCGTTTCCCCGCTTGCTTGTGCGTATATTGAGAGGGACAACCTATTATTGGTTTGCCGACTCAAGTAGTAATAAATCTTATTTTTGTTGTTTACTTATTGAACCTCGAGACGTTTAGGTTTTCACCTATCGTTTCAAAGTCGACCGAGGGTAATTTACTTCCATAGTAGTTATCCTTATTCCTTGTTTTTATCGATCATAATTGATTGAGCAATACCAAATAAAATACCAAAAATAATCTTCTTCTTGTCTAATTTCTTTTCTTCAATCCTCTAAATTCTCGTCTTTGTAGTTTATGCAATTACGTTCTTCTCGTCTTGTGATTGATTTTAATAGGCTTGATAATATTCCTCGTAGAAATAGAAATCATCAACAACGAATAGTGGAACCCGAGCTTCCACCTATTGTTGTAGAGATGGCCGATAACCGAACAACGGAGGAATTGCTCCGTGCACCCACCGAAGGGTATGGGGAAGCAATCGTTGTGCCGGCTATTTTGGTGGATCATTTTGAGATTAAGACGGGTCTTTTATCGCTCATTCGTGCCGACCAATTTCGTGGCAATGAGATCGATAGCCCGCATTCTCATATTCGGAATTTTAATCGAATTACCTCGACTCTCAAGTTTAGAGATGTGCCGAATGACGTGATTAAGCTCATGCTTTTTCCGTATTCGCTCTAGGGTAATGCTAAGCTTTGGTATGAGAAAGAACCACCGGGTTCGATCTTAACATGGGATGATTTAGTGTCTAAGTTCATGAATTATTTCTTTCCACCGTCAAAGACAACACACTTTAAGAATGAGATCACTAGATTTGAACAAAAAGTGCATGAATCGTTTGGGGTTGCATGAGAAAGATTTAAAGATTTGTTGAGACAATGTCCACACCACGGTTTCTCGGAATTGCATCAAATTAATACTTTTTATAATGGGCTAAATATGATTGAACAAGATTCTTTAAATGCCGCCGCGGGTGGTAATCTTTTAAGAAAAACTCCGAGAGACGCGTGGAGAATAATTGAGGATAAGTCTAGAGCACAATATTCACGAAACACACCGGTTGTTTCCAATGTGAATTCATCTAATCCCGAGATTGCTAGATTGGACTCTAAGATTGATAGTGGATTTGCGACTTTGTTGAGTGAGATTAGGAAGAATCCTCATGGATCCATTAATATGGTTGAGAATGTTTGTGTATCATGTGGTGGAGCACATCCTAATTATGCTTGTTTAGACACGGGGTTTGATCAAGCTAGTGCTTTTTCCGCGACGGGAACTTATGGCTCCAACGGTCAAGTTCCTCGTCAAAATCATGTTGCTCCACCGGGTTTTCCACCGGTTCAAAATAGGTACAACAATGGGAACAATGGGAATAATTTTAACCGTGGTAACCAAGGGAATTATAATCAAGGAAATGGGTTTAATGCTAATCAAAACAATCAAGGTTTTCAAGGGAATAATCAAAATGATTTGTCAAGCTACATGAAAACAAATGAGGCAAATATGAAAGCTTTTCAAAATAACATTCAAGGGCAAATTAATACTTTGAAACTCGATTTTCAAAATATGATTAAAGGGCAAAACAATAAGATTGAGCTTAATCAACAAAGGTTAGAACAAAGTCAAAATCGTATGCACCAAAGTTTGGAACAAAGTCAAAATAAATTGCTTTCGATGTTTGAGGGATTTATGTCCAAACCGTCATCTTCTTCGGGTTGCTTACCTAGTAATACCATTCCGAACCTGAAGGGAGAGCTTAAGGCCATAACCGTTTATTATGATTGTGAAAATTTAGATGAAGTGATTGAGTTTAAGCCTCCACCTAAGGAAACTTTTCTAGAAGTCACTAAGGCTACTTTGAATGTGATTAGTACCTCGGTTTTCTTTGATTTCTTTCTCGAGAAGTATAAAGATCCGGGTCAATTCTTGATACCTTGTGTTTCCAATGAGCTTGGGCTTTGCAAAGGCCTAGCCGATCTAGGAGCTAGCATTAACATAATGCCCCTAGCCCTTTGGAAGACTATTGACTATGCACCACTTAGTACCACTCGTATGATCATTAAACTTTCTAATAGAACCACCACTCGACCGGTTGGTATAGCGGAAAATGTCATTATGAAAGTGGGGAATTTCTTGTACTTAGCCGACTTTGCTATAGTCGATTATGAGACCAATCCTCGTGTGCCAAATATTCTAGGAAGACCATTTTTGTGCACGGCTCAAATTCAAGTTGATAGGAGGAAAGAGGAAATTAAATTGTTTTATGGAGATAAAAGCATTGTTTTTAAACCGGAAAAGATTCCAAGATTTGCTCCTAAGAAAGTTGAAAGTTTAAAACTTGTTGAAACAATTGAAAGTAATAAGAAAGCTCTTTTTGATAAAGGTGTTTTTCCAATTTTGGAAACTTCAATTTGTGATAAAGGAAAGTTAAAGTCTAATGAAGAAGCTTGCTTTGTTGAAACATGTTGTAACCTTTCCTCATCTACACTCACTCCACATGAGGATGCTAAGATTGAAAAACAAATAGATGATTACTTGAGTGAGCCATTTGATGCTAGTGAGTTTGTTAGTGAGAATTTTGATCCCGAGAGTGATATTGCTTTAATTGAACAATCTTTGAAAATGGACTCATTTTCACTCTCTTCTAAGGATCATGTTGATGTCCCTAAGGCACAATTTTCCATTGAAGAGGCTTTGACTCCTAACTTCACACCGAGTGAGGTTAGTGATTATTCATGTGATAAGTTCATCGATGAACTTTTTGCTATCATTGATCCACTTCCACGGGGAAGTGAAGACGTTTCCGATCTCGAGATCGAGCGTGAATCTAGTGTTTTACCTACCATTCTCGAGGAATTCGCCGATGAATTGCCTTCAAATGAGAATGATGATCTTGTATCCGAGTGTGATACACTCGATACTTTGTCGGATATTTCTTGTGATGACAAGTGATAGGTGTGTAAACACCCATCTTTTCTACCACTTAATTACAATAATAACCGGACCAAAACGTGTATTTTATGTCTTTTATGTCGGAATTATGCGTAGTTTGTGTTTTTGTTGTGATTTAGGATGAAAAGGTGAAAAATGGATAAAACACGGACATTCACGGGCATTTATGGACTTTTATTGAAGAAAAGGATAAAAGACGAAGTCAAGAAGTCAAGAGTGCAAAAAGAACGGAAGTCCACGACCAATTCTGAAGATTTATCGAAGAAAAAGTCAAAAGACGGAAGTTTATCAAAAGCCGAAGAATTCAAGTCTATTTTATTGAAGAATTTAAAGACGAGTTCAAAAGAATTCCGAAGTCAAAAGTCCCTTAAGTCCAAGATGAAAGAAGATTAGAAGAAAAGGACTAAGTATGCAATTAAATGAAGATTAAAGAAGGAGGGATTTAATTATGCAATTAAGAGAAAAGGAAAGAGGGGAGGAAGCTTCCTTAATCCTCCCCTATAAATAGATTAGGATGTTTATTTTTTTCACTCTTGTTGGCTAAGGTGACAATTAGTCTTCCACCATTTTCATATATTGTCATTTACTTTTCATGTCATTTAAATTCATGTTATGCACCTTAATTACCATTTAATTCCAAGTAAGTTTTCATTTTAATTCTTGTCAAATCTTTATTTTATCTTGTCAATCTCTTATCTACCTTTCTTATTCTTTGATTTGTTGTGTTTATGTTATGTTCAAGTTCATGCTTTATTTTGATCCAAAGTGGTTTTTGATTGTTGTGGTTAAAGTTGTTTGATTTCGTGTTTTTGATTGTTTGTTGATGCTATTTGTTGATTCGTTACTGTTTTTATTAATTCGTTGTGTTGATTTTGCTTGATTTGTGTTTATATCTGCTGTTACTCATCTTCCTTGTTCTTCGGAAGAGTTTGCCTTGTTTCTGTGTTTCCAGAAAAAGTTCCGAACCAAGGGAAGGATAGAAAGTTTCATTCGGAAGTCCAAAGTTCCGATCCAAGGTGTTTCATTCGGAAGTCTGAAACTTCCGAACCAAGTCTGTTCATTCGGAACTCAAAAAGTTCCGAATCAAGGAAACTCATTCGGAACTTCAAAAGTTCCGAATAAAGGAACTTCATTCGGAACTTCAAAAGTTCCGAACCAAACTTACTCATTCGGAAGTCCAAACTTCCGAACCAAAGATCTTCATTCGGAACCTGCCGAACCAACTCCAAGTTCCGAACCAAGGGCCTTCATTCGGAAGTTCTAAACTTCCGAATCAAGGAGCTTCATTCGGAAACTTCCGAATCAAGGGGTGACCAGAAACTTCCGAATCAAGGAAGAATTTACAAGTTCCGAATCAGCAAGTTCCGAACGAAGCATTGTTTTGGATAAGTGACATATTCAGACCAATTTGTTCCGGATCAAGGATTTTGGTAATATTCCAAGTGAAGAAGAATCATTTCAACCAAAGGTGACATTTACGACGAGTGATTGTTCCAAACGAAGGTTTATTCCGAATGAGCTGTATTCAGGTTCTTATTAGCTTTTGTCTTTGATTTTTTTATCTTCAAGTTTTATTTTACTTTGATTTTAATAGTTTTAGTCGCACTTTAAGTTTGCCTTAGATAGATTTAAGTTTACGCCATTTTACTTTAGTGCCCTTTAATTTTAGTCACGTTTTTAAATACTCGCACTTTACTTTAATTAGACTTAGATTTACGTTAAGAGCACTTTTACTTTTAAGTCTTTGCATTTAAATTTAAAATCACCCAAAAATATTCTTTTTCACCAAAGATCAACTTAGTCACACATAAGAGAACTAAGATCAATTCGTTAAGATACCGAGAACACGAACTTATTAATCTTTAATTTTTATACGGGCAAAAGCCAGTTATCAAATGGCGCCGCTGCCGGCTCTTTTCGTTAAGATCAACAGTTTTCTGTGCTAGACACGTTGCTTTTTGGGATCCGTTCACTTGTGAACGTTATTTTTATTGCCTAAAAAATTCAAAAATCATAAAAATTAAAATTGATAAAAAACCATAAAAATTAAAAATTTCAAACATCCAAAAAGATTTTATCTTTATTGTGTATATATATTGTTTTTGTGTTTGGTTTCTTTTTCTTTTGCATTTTCAGGTGTATGCGTACTAGATCTTCTAACTATCAAGAGCCCGAGCCTCAAGAAGATTTAGATATGTCAGGTGTTAACAACAATAATCAACCACCGCACCTTAATAATAACAACAATGCTCTTCCACAGCCCGATCTTCGGACCATGGAGGAACTTTGTCAACCAACAATGTTTGGACGAGGAGGACCGATTGCGCCGATGCAAATCAACGCTCCTGAGTTTTCGTTGAAGCACCACATGATTCAGCAAGTACAAACAAACCCATTTAGAGGATTGCCTGATGATGATGCCAACAAACACCTCGACAAGTTCATTACAATCACCCAAAACATGAAGTTGCCTGGGGCCACAATGGATGTACTCCGCCTACAACTCTTCCCACATACTTTATCGCATCATGCCGAGAAATGGTTTGATCGTCTCCCGAAGAATTCTATTCACACTTGGGATGACATGACTCAACGCTTTCTTTCGCGCTACTTTCCACCATCCATGGTCACAAGCCTTCGCAATCAGATCAACGGTTTCATGCAAGACCCTGATGAATCTCTTTTCGACGCTTGGGAGAGATATAATGCCGGTCACCTTGATCGATACTTTCTACAACGGATTGACTTTTCGAGATCGTGATACGATTAATGCAGCCGCCGGTGGCACATTCATGAAAAGGAGACCCGAGGAGTGTAGAGAGTTAATAGAGAACATGACTACTCACCACAAGAACTGGGATTCCTCTGCTTCTTCTAGAAACAACACGAGAGTCAATGTTTCTTCTACCTCAGCAAACCCTGAGATGACCGAACTCACCCGCATGATGGCTGAAATGAGCAAAAGTATTACGCTTCTCGCTTCAAACCAACAACAACAAGTTAAAGCGGTCGCTAATCCTTGTGAAACATGTGGCGGTCCTCACTCATACACCGATTGTCCTTCGACACAAGGAAATCCGGAAAATGTGTATGCAGCTTACGGTAATTATTCACCAGAAAATTACCAAGCTAGACAACAAGGGGATAGAAATCTGCTGAGCTACCGTTCAAACAACTACCTTTCACCCGGTTTTTCTCCTCAAAACCAAAATCCCGCCAACAACTACAATAGAAGCAACCAAATCCCACCTCGTGCTTCTAACCCTTATCAACCACCCACCCAACAACACCCACCCATTAATCCCGATGTTGACACAATCATGAGAACTCAAGGTGAGCAAATCAAGAATCTACAGAGCCAAATAATCAATTTGAAAGGAGATATCTTGAAGCAAGGTAATGACATCAGAACTGAGGTTCGTGATAATCTTCAATCCTCTTTCATCACTCAAACAACTGAATTAAAGAATCTATTGGCTAGTTTCTTGCCCGAAGCTCAACCTTCTTCTTCCTCGGGTTCTCTACCTTCAAACACCGTCACTAATCCGCGAGCTAATGTGAGTGCTATAACTACGCGTAGTGGAATTACCATTGTCAATCCACCTGATTCACCACCATCATCTAAAACTCCTCCACCACCATGTATCCCTATTTCTCTTCCACCTAGTAGTAGTACACCATTACCGTCTCCGCCTCGTCATGACGATGTATCTCGGAAGGACCCTTCAACATCACAACCTTCACCAACTACACCTCCACCCAATCCTTATCAACCCAAAATCCCATACCCTTCTCGCATAGGCAAGACCAACGAGCTAACCAAGAATGACTGTAATGTAATGAAATATGTGGATATGCTATCTAAAATGACCATCAACATTAGCCTTGTTGAAGCACTTTGCCACATGCCGAAATTTGTCAAAGCATTCAAGGAATTGCTTAGCAAGAAGGAGAAGCTGATTGAACTCGCCAACACACGCTTAAATGAAAACTGCTCTGTAGTTCTTCTTAGAGAACTTCCGGAAAAGCTTGGAGATCCCGGTCGTTTTGTGTTGCCTTGCGTGTTCAACAAAACTGAAGAATTTACTGCCCTTGCTGATCTCGGGGCTAGTATTAATTTGATGCCACTGAGTGTTTGGAAAACACTATCATTGCCCGACCTCATTCCAACAAAGATGACTCTCGAACTTGCTAATCGCACTCTCGCTTACCCCGTTGGTATAGCCGAAGATGTGTTTCTTAAAGTTGGCACATTTACTTTCCCGGTCGATTTTGTCGTAGTTGATTATGAAATGGACCCTCGTATTCCTCTAATACTTGGTCGGCCATTCTTGAGAACCGGACGTGCTTTAATAGATGTGGCCGAAGGTGAGTTAATCTTACGAGTCGGGGATGATTCTAAAGTTTTTAAAATGGGGAAGCTTACAGGCAAATCCTTTGGAGGCCGAGAATCAGTGAATATGATAAATGTGCTCGATGACTTTACCGTCTATGACAATCCTCTATTCGAGTCTTCCACTGATAATCCACTCTTTGAAGATAATGTGGATGATTCTCTCCCTAATTTGGACGCTTCCCCCATTTATGATTCACCACCGGTCTTTGATGCTTATGATGATGATGACTCTAGCTCAGATTCGGATGATTTTGATTGTACCTCTGAGTATCCCGAGCTGCCCACTTTCGATAATTTTGATGAGGCTGATACTCTCTCGAGCGATTCTTCACACACTGAAGATCCTCCACCATCACTCGATCCTACTTTGGACGATTACTCATTTGAGGAAGATTTCTCTGAATTTCTCAACACATATTTCCCTCATGAGAGTGATGCACCTCCTTTGGACTTTGAAGATTATCGTCTTGATCCTACTTTGGATTTGAAGAGCATTTTATCCAAGGAGAAGAAACCGGTTGACACCGAAATCCGTTGCACTTATGATTTGACACCTCTTTGTCCCACTTCTGAGGACGAGGTTGTGCTTCTTTGCGGATCTTCTTCACACTCGGCTGAGCCGGAGTGCTATTTTCCCCTGAAGGAAAAGGTGTTCGATCCCGGTATTGAAGTCTTTAAGCCATCTCAGTATCCACCTGATGCAATAAAAGGAAAGATCTTTGGATATTTTGAAGACATGCTTGCTCCACTTCAACTTTGCTTCCACCATGCTCCATCGCTGCTTAAGGGAACCTTTCCATGTCTCTTTTGGCTTGCCTTGTTCACCTTAAGCTCTTGCTTATTGATGGATGAAAACTATGTCTTTGATCCGGGTGGATTTGTTTCATGCTACTTCCGTTGATGATCAAGGTCGAGTCAGGCTCACGACTCGGTTAACAAAAACCAAGCGCTTCTTGGGAGGCAACCCATGCATCTATCTTTTCGCTTTCTTTACCATAAGTGTAGGGGGGACCCTTTGGATTGCTATTTCCTCTCCTCACTTCCTAATCAGGGATTCGAGCTTCAATGATCCACTCTTGATGATTCTTGACGACCCGTGATTCCGTGTTCTACTTCTTCCCGGTTCTATCCTAAACTCTTTTCGATTCACTATTTTATATTTTCTCAATATTAAAATAGGAATCTCTTTAGTTGTCTTTTCCTTAGCGAGATTTAAACAACGTGCACAATGTCCTAAGTGTAGGGGAGTTTACTCCCACATGCTTAAACATTGAGGACAATGTTTATCTTAAGTGTAGGGGGGGCTTCTATCGAAGTTAAGTGGTCTTTTCCTTGTTTTTGTCCTCATTTTAACCGGAAAATCAATTTTTCGACATTTTTCAAAATTTTTGATCTATTTTGGCCTATTAGTTTTTCCCTTTTGTATAGTTATTTTCTTTTTTTGCTAGAATAAATGTTTAATAAGTGGTTTTAATTTTCAAACGTTGTGAATCTTTTGACTCAATCCGAGTTTACTCTAGCTAGTATCCTTAACGTGTTTAAGTCAAGTTTTGCTAGGCTTTTATATAGGGAGCTATAAAACGCGAAAGTCTTAACTCACATGGGTTAAGAACAAGAACTTTTCGCAAGTTCCTATAATTGATCCTAGAGAGTCGTTTATCAAGGGAACTTTAAAATGCGATTTCTAAACTTGAAAGAGTCTAAGAATTTGCAAGATCCTATAGGCGACTCGAAAACCCAAAACTTTGATTTAATAGGCTAAGCATCCACGAGTCTCATTACTTGAGATTTTAAACTGTGGAGAACGAGAGATGATAGAGCCAATTATAAGTTCGGTATTCTTTCGTGAATTTATGTGAGTTAATTATGAGCCTATTCTCCCATCACTTGCTAATAAATTTATCTGCTAATAAATAAGGTTGTACGATTTGAAAAGTTACTTAGCTTCTAGCCCCAGATCGTTTAAAAGTTGCTCGGTAATGACGAGAGTTCATAGCCAAGGCATAACTTATGAAGCGGGGCGCGAAGATTGGCGAGTCCGAAAAGGCCCTAACAAGGCATGAGGGCTATGTTTTGTTGCTAAAGATCCAAAGTGATGTGAAGAATCATTTATCGAAAATCAATATGAAGGATCGAGACACACGACGTAAAGCAAAACTCCCCAAAAGTCATGGAGAAGTGTATCCGAAAAGACCCTAACAAGGTATGAGGATAAATAGATCCAAGTCATAAAAGGAGGCGGATCGTTGTATATCAAAGTCCAAAATAAAGATTGGAGAAAAATGAAGAAGTCGTGGTCCAAGTATGAATCTCTCAAAACTTCAAGTGAAGAAATTCCAATTATGAAGAGAAGACCATTATTTCATGAACGTCTCTCAAGATTTGAAGTATGAAGTCGCTGCCAAATATCGGCCCGAGAAAGGTCTCAAATCGCGAACCAAGTTATGCCAAGATATGAACTTTCTGATATCCCGAGAAGCAGTTTTAAAAGATTTGGTCCTTTAGCTAACTATTGATTAAATCATGCACTTTATTTTCAGACTAAATAACTATCGAAATAAGTCAAACAATGCATCTTCGTGATCATTCAAGACAAATAATAAAATATAAGAGATACACCTAGGAATAAGGGAGTCTAAGTGAGTAATTGGCCCACATGAGTTCGTGTTAGTTTACTAACTTATAATAACAATGATCTCGTTTTTAAGCTTGGTTTGGAGAAAGTGAAAACTTGAGGATGATGATTATTCATAACATTTTCAAAACCCAAGGTATGCTTTTGATTTCTTTATTATGTATGTTTTTAATTTTCTATCTCTTTAATAAAGGCCAACGTGGATTGATTACGATGGAAAGTGTAATCTTGCTTTGTAACTAATGCATTGCATGAGGACATTGCAATGGTCAAGTGTAGGGGATTTGATAGGTGTGTAAACACCCATCTTTTCTACCACTTAATTACAATTATAACCGGACCAAAACGTGTATTTTATGTCTTTTATGTCGGAATTATGCGTGGTTTGTGTTTTTGTTGTAATTTAGGATGAAAAGGTGAAAAATGGATAAAACACGGACATTCACGGGCATTTATGGACTTTTATTGAAGAAAAGGATAAAAGACGAAGTCAAGAAGTCAAGAGTGCAAAAAGAACGGAAGTCCACGACCAATTCTGAAGATTTATCGAAGAAAAAGTCAAAAGACGGAAGTTTATCAAAAGCCGAAGAATTCAAGTCTATTTTGTTGAAAAATTTAAAGACGAGTTCAAAAGAAATCCCAAAGTCAAAAGTCCCTTAAGTCCAAGATGAAAGAAGATTAGAAGAAAAGGACTAAGTATGCAATTAAATGAAGATTAAAGAAGGAGGGACTTAATTATGCAATTAAGAGAAAAGGAAAGAGGGGAGGAAGCTTCCTTAATCCTCCCCTATAAATAGATTAGGATGTTTATTTTTTTCACTCTTGTTGGCTAAGGTGACAATTAGTCTTCCACCATTTTCATATATTGTCATTTACTTTTCATGTCATTTAAATTCATGTTATGCACCTTAATTACCATTTAATTCCAAGTAAGTTTTCATTTTAATTCTTGTCAAATCTTTATTTTATCTTGTCAATCTCTTATCTACCTTTCTTATTCTTTGATTTGTTGTGTTTATGTTATGTTCAAGTTCATGCTTTATTTTGATCCAAAGTGGTTTTTGATTGTTGAGGTTAAAGTTGTTTGATTTCGTGTTTTTGATTGTTTGTTGATGCTATTTGTTGATTCGTTACTGTTTTTATTAATTCGTTGTGTTGATTTTGCTTGATTTGTGTTTATATCTGCTGTTACTCATCTTCCTTGTTCTTCGGAAGAGTTTGCCTTGTTTCTGTGTTTCCAGAAAAAGTTCCGAACCAAGGGAAGGATAGAAAGTTTCATTCGGAAGTCCAAAGTTCCGATCCAAGGTGTTTCATTCGGAAGTCTGAAACTTCCGAACCAAGTCTGTTCATTCGGAACTCAAAAAGTTCCGAATCAAGGAAACTCATTCGGAACTTCAAAAGTTCCGAATAAAGGAACTTCATTCGGAACTTCAAAAGTTCCGAACCAAACTTACTCATTCGGAAGTCCAAACTTCCGAACCAAAGATCTTCATTCGGAACCTTCCGAACCAACTCCAAGTTCCGAACCAAGGGCCTTCATTCGGAAGTTCTAAACTTCCGAATCAAGGAGCTTCATTCGGAAACTTCCGAATCAAGGGGTGACCAGAAACTTCCGAATCAAGGAAGAATTTACAAGTTCCGAATCAGCAAGTTCCGAACGAAGCATTGTTTTGGATAAGTGACATATTCAGACCAATTTGTTCCGGATCAAGGATTTTGGTAATATTCCAAGTGAAGAAGAATCATTTCAACCAAAGGTGACATTTAGGACGAGTGATTGTTCCAAACGAAGGTTTATTCCGAATGAGCTGTATTCAGGTTCTTATTAGCTTTTGTCTTTGATTTTTTTATCTTCAAGTTTTATTTTACTTTGATTTTAATAGTTTTAGTCGCACTTTAAGTTTGCCTTAGATAGATTTAAGTTTACGCCATTTTACTTTAGTGCCCTTTAATTTTAGTCACGTTTTTAAATACTCGCACTTTACTTTAATTAGACTTAGATTTACGTTAAGAGCACTTTTACTTTTAAGTCTTTGCATTTAAATTTAAAATCACCCAAAAATATTCTTTTTCACCAAAGATCAACTTAGTCACACATAAGAGAACTAAGATCAATTCGTTAAGATACCGAGAACACGAACTTATTAATCTTTAATTTTTATACGGGCAAAAGCCAGTTATCAACAAGGATGACGACACTTTTGTGACTTACTCAAATCCTCTCTTTGAAGCTTCATTGAACAATAATCCATTGTTTCAAGAGGATTTTGAGAGCATCACACCTCCTACATCTCACAACCTTTGTGATGATGAGCTTCTCATGAAGGAGGTTGATGAGTTTCTTTATATAGAATTCCTTCGGAATTTGAGGAAGAGTCTAATGACGGTGATGAAGACTCTTGGTTTGATCACCCGATTTATGATGATGACAATGTTGACCCGGAGGGAGAAATTACTTTTGCTCCTATTATCCTTCCCACTCGCTTTGATCTTAATGTGCGGGTTTTTCATGCGACTCGTTTTGAGTACCATGACCCCTTTATTCACATTCATAAGAGTGACAAGGTCAACAAAGTCATGCAAGTTGAAACCACTATGGTTGAGACTATTGTACCACCATTACCATGTGCTTTATATGACTTAGGATTAGCATGGGGGGACGACACCTTGTTGTCTATTCCTTTCTCCACCGAGGGCGAGGTATTCGACCCCGGAATCGTTGATTTAGGGAAATCTTGGCCTTTCACCGATGCAATAATTGAAAGATTTTTCTATCATTTTGGTGCGAGTTTATCTCGGGGAGCATGCTACATCCATACCATTAGTTGTGACTACCATCTCTTATTATAGATTTGTGTTAGAGTTTTATCCTTTCGTTTGTCATCCGACAACGAGGATGTAATCTTTGACCCCGACATCGCGCTTTATGTTAGATTTTATCCTAATATGCCGGTTTTCACCACTTTCCCTAAGGACCAATGAATGCGGGGATCGAGTCGAGCTCATGACTCGGTTAACAAAAACGAGGTGCCTTGTGGGGGAGTCCCATACATTGTATCTTCTTTCTATTTTCTAACATCTAATAAGGCTTGATCTTTCAAGCTCGTGCTCGTGTTTTGTTGTGTTGTGATCTTAGGTATGACCCTTATTTGAAGACTCTCGTGTTCGGTTTTTGCCGGTCCACTTGATCTTCCATTCTTTGAATGACAAAAAGGGGCACACTTTCTATCCCTTGATTTTTATCGACTAACATTTTATCTTGAGGCATAACTAATAAACGGCTTATAGATGTGCGTGCTCTTTCCATGCTAGGATTTTGCATTAGACTATTCGTGTCTTAGCAAGGGGGTGTCACGCTTGAGCTAAGAAACATTGAGGACAATGTTTGGTTTTAGCATGGGGGCGTCAATCGATATAATCGCTTGCAATTGCTTTTGTTGTGTCCAAACGTAATCTTTTTCTCATTTTTCAATAAAATTTTAAATTTTTAGTGTTATTTTTAAGTTTTAATAAATAAAATAAGTGCTTTTGACACGAATGTAGGCTTTCTGTTGGTGAAAATAAGAATAGTTTTTGACTCGACTCGGTTTTTAACCTTAGCTTTTCCTTAACGTATTCGAATTAAGTTTTGCTAGGCTATTATATAGGGACCTTTAAAACGCGAAAGTCTTAATTCATACGAGTTAAGAACAAGAACTTTTCGCAAGCTCCTATAATTGATCCTAGAAAGTCGTCTATCAAGGGAACTTTAAAACACAAATTCTAAAACTTACAAAAGTATAAGAAGATACAAGATCCTATAGATGACTTGAAAACCTAAAACTTTGATTTAATAGGCTAAGTATCCATTGATTTCACATTTTTGAAATTTTACAATATGGAGAACGAGAGATGATAGAGCCAATTATAAGTTTGGTATTCTTTCGGGAATTTATGTGAGTTAATTATAAGCCTATTCTCCCATCGCTTGTTAATAAATTTATCTGCAATAAATAAGGTTGAACGATTTGAAAAGTTACTTAGCTTCTAGACCAAGATCGTTTAAAAGTTGCTCGGTATGGATTAGAGTTCATAGCCAAGGCATAACTTATTGAAGCGGGATGCGAATATTGGCGAGTCCAAAAAGGTCCTAACAAGAGATGAGGGCTATGTTTTATTGCTAAAGATCTCAAGTGATGTGAAGAATCATTTATCAAAAATCAATATGAAGGACCGAGACACACGACGAAAAGCAAATACTCCCCAAAAGTCATGGAGAAGTCTATCCAAAAAGACCATAATAAGGTATGAGGATAAATGAAGCCAAGTCCAAAAAGGAGGCGGATCGTTGTATATCAAAATCCCAAATAAAGATTGGAGAAAAATGAAGAAGTCGTGGTCCAAGTATGAATCTCTCAAAACTTCAAGTGAAGAAATTCCTATATGAAGAGAAGACCATTATTTCATGAACGTCTCTCAAGGTTTGAAGTATAAAGTCACTGCCAAATATCGGTCCGAGAAAGGTCTCAAATCGCGAAGCAAGTTATGCCAAGATATGAACTTTATGAAGTCCCGAGAAGCAGTTTTAAAAGATTTTGTCCTTTAGCTAACTATTGATTAAATCGTTCACTTTATTTTCGGCCTAATAAATTATCGAAATAAGTCAACAATGCATCCTCGTGATCATTCAAGACAACAATAAAACATAAGAGATACACCTTGGAATAAGGGAGTCTAAGTGAATAATTGGCCCACATGAGTTCGTGTTAGTCTACCAACTTATAATAACAATGATCTTGTTTTTGCACTTGGCATGGAAAAGTGAAAAGTCGAGGACGATGAATCTATTTGAGCTTTTATGATCCTTAAAGTTATTTTTCAATAATGAAAGCAATACATTATGTCTTTACAAAATAAAGAGTCAAAAGTTGAATAATGGTGTAGCTATAGTTTTATTTTATCATTGCGTGAGGACACGTCAATTGCTTAGCATGGGGGAATTTGATATGAGCTTAAATACTCATATCATTTGTATCTTAAAACATTTAAATTATGCATGAAATGTATCATATATGCCTTGTATATGCTTGTTTCTTGTTTGAATGTGTGTAGGTACCGAGATTCACGAAAACCGGCAATTATCGACACGAGTTTGAAGAAAAAGATCAATGAAGCCAAAATCGAGCTCGACTTTAGAGGATTTTATCATTTATCGAGTTTATGAGCCAAGTGGGTCCCACAATGGGGTAAATGGGCTCAAAAGCCCATTTAAGTTTCAAGTTAATTTATTGAGGTGTTTTGAAAATCCAAAAAAGCCCAAAAGTTGAAGTTATATACGGATGGGAAAGTTATATTGGGCCGAAGCCCAAATATGGGAAGAAACGAATGAAGAAGAGAATTGGGCTTAGGGTTTGGTTTGTTTATTAATCACAAATTCAGTCAAACTTTGTTTATTATTCACACATTGGTAATTTATATCCAACCGTTTCACTCTTTCACCCATTCTCTCATCTACCCACTTTTTATACACGTTTTTCCCCAAACAAATAAACCGACCCCCCACCCATCTTATTTTATTCACGTTACCTACCCTTATTACTCCACTTTACACATTAAATAAATCATTCGATATTACCTATGTCCTTCCCCTTTCTTCCCCATTTACCTTCTCTCCCAAAATAACCAGTAACAGTCACTGTTCCTAAAACCCTAGATGGGTAAAAAGTTAATTAAACATGGGGGTTTTGATCCCACGTGTTAATCACGTGTGGGGGAATTAATTCCCCCAATTTTTAAGGAAGAGAAGATGAGGAAGGGCTTGATACGTGGCATCTCATCATTGGAAGCAACACCTCAAATTCCATAATCCACTAATCATAGGGCTCAAAAGAAGCACAACTAGCATACACGGATGCCACGTTGGCAATCCGTGTGCTAGTTGTGATATATCCACCATCCGATCAAAGAAAGAAAGAGAAAGAGAAGATCAAAGGCCAAAAATCAAAGGGAATATGCTCCAAGAGATGCGAATATTCTTCATCAGCAAGCCCTTGGGAAGGCTATAAAAACCCCCCAAATTATCTTGTAAATTTATCCTTTTTCTTACTTTAAAGTTATTCTGTTGAAATAGTGTTAGGGTTAAATCTTGTATTTCATTTTTATTAAGCTTTGTAATATTTCTGGAAATTAATGAAAGTTTCAGTCATTTTATTTAAATTCGTGTCCTGTTTTCATTAAGTAACTTGATATACGAATTAACTTTAATTAACTGTTTAACACAATAATATTTGAGATGTTAAGTTTAAACTAATTAATAGTTTAGATTTAATATTAGAAGTAAAAAATTGGATAAAATATTTTCCCTACTGGAAAATATTCACAAATAGTTGATGGTTCGGATGATATTCTTTGGTGGTCCGAATGGTGTTTGGTGGTGTAGTTTCGGTTCATAGGTTGCTCAGCGCAAACCTACGTCTCAACGGATATCTCAAAAAGGTGCATTTTACTTTTAAATTTTTATGTTATTTAGTTAATTAGATTTGGATGTTTAAATGGTTAAATGTTTAGGAATTAAATTTGTTATGAATCTGCTAGCTTTAAATGTTTTTGTTTAACTTGATTCAAAGTTGATTAGTAAAAGTGATATGGATTAGTATTCAAATTATAAGTGATGTTTTCTTTTACCTGTATGATTAATTTAGTAAATAATCAGTTTTAAATATAAAGTTTATGCTAAATCTGTTAAGGGTACTTTGAATCTGATGGATTGTTTAGATTTGTTTGAACGAATTGTGTTAGAGTATGCTGATGAGATTTTGGTTTGTTGAAAGTGCTCATAAGTTAAGCTGTTTGAATGGGATCTGGTTGAAATCAAGTCTGCTAATCAGTAAAGTTGAATCTGCCTGAGTTGGTATAGATTGAATAGGATAAGCTGCGTGTTATAGCTTCTTAGTTTTAGGATCTGCAGACGTTAAACACTTGTTGGCTTTAATTGGTATTGTTTTAGCAGATTTTATAAGTTTGCTAGATTGATTTGGTGTACTAGTATAAGTTTGGTAAGGCTGTTCATTTACTCGTTATTAATTAGCTGTTAAATGAATTGTAGAACTGTCTATTTTAGTTTAATTTTACTGTTTAAAAAGATTAGAGTTTGAGGATATATAAGGCTGCTGTTAAGTTTTTTTTCATGATAGTGTGATTGTGCTTTGGTTAGAGTTATCTGATTTTCGAATTTTTGGTTTACTGCTTATTGCATCTGTAGAATTCTAGTGATCAGTTTCTACTGAACTGACTCACTCAAAATCTGATATCCTTATCAGTGTAATACAAAAGATTTATGTCAAGCTTTCCATAAGTCACTCCTGTGACTCCTGCATTTTTTTTGCTGTCTAAAAAAAATAAATCCACAAAAGATGTCCATGTCAGGAGTCGAACCTGTGACCTCCTGGTCACAGGCATAAGGTGTTAACCAACTGGGCTACTAGTTGTTTTGATTGTTATCTCAGTTATTTTATTAATATAGTAATAGTTAGGTTGGCAGATTTTGCACTTCTAGTTTAAATTAAAGTGAGGTTACGTTTTTTTTATAAACTTTTAATTAATGTTTTTACTAAAATCTTAGTTTAATTAAAATTAATAATAATATAATATTATAAATAAATTAAAAATAAAAGAATGTTTTCTTTTAGTTTAATTAGTTAATCTTTAATTAATTAGATTTTTTACAATTTTAGACTTAAATATAAATAGTTTTTATATAGATTTGTCGAAAGTATTTTTTTTAATAAAGTAAATTTGTTTTAAAAAGTTTAATTAGACTTTTGAAATAAATTAAAAATTATCTTTATTAAATAGATTAAATTTTAAATATTGTTAGTTTTTAAGTAAGTAATCGATTTAGATTTTAAATATAGCGGGTTTACGACTCATGCACTTTAGGCTAATATTAAATAGTTTAAAATTTGTAGATTTTAATTGTAGTTTAAAAACTGAAAACCAATTCAAATCGATTGTCCAAATCAAAGCAAAACGTCTCAAATTCATAACTTCTTCGTGTATAACGAACTTGATTCACTCACGTGTTTAATTGAATTCGTCATTGGTATTATTAGTCTATTACTTTTTCCTAAAGGTAATTTTCTAATTTATCCTATAACGTAATCTCAAATTATCACTATACATATCTCCACACATCAGTTGCTCGGCCGACACACAAACCGAGAGCCCAAGGCTCTCGGCGTGTTTTTGATCACGCCACCAACCGAGATCTATGATCTCGGTTGTGTTTGGTTCGGTCGACAACATGGACAAGGAACCCCGATTCGCGTCGGGGTGTCCTTGTGGTTTGGTTGGGTCTCGGCAGCAAACAGCCCCACCACCGGCACATAGCCGGTGGTAGGTTGGGTCAAGCAGGGGGAACACAACGCAAGCAAGGGGACCACCGGAACACAGCCGGTGGGAAACCACTGCTGGGCAGCGGCTAGCCGAGAGGCGACTACCAGCTTAAGCCGGTGGCAGCGTAAACAAGGACAGTGGCAACCGGCCGAGCCGGTTTGCCACTGTTAAGGGGTGTTTGGTTCGGACCGGTTCAAGGGGTTTCGGGTCCGGTTCACGACACGTCTAAATTAAATACATGGTTGCGGTTCATGACTAAAATATGTACAAGTATTTTATTTTTTTACAACTATATATTTTAACAAGATATTAAATCAATTAAACATGACATGTAATTAATTTATTTAAATCATGGACATAGGTTAATTATTATTTAGTAAATAATACATGTTTTAACCTAAGTAATTATTTATTTAATTTAGAATATAGTATTAGTTAATTATTAAGACATGAAATATAATTAACTAATAAACATGACTTAGGTTATAACTAATATAATATTAATACATCTTTTAACCTATGTATTTTATACACCTTAATTTAATTAAATCATGCTTATATTTAATTAAATCATATAACCTATAGTTTATTTAATTAACACGATATTATTAATAAACTATACTATAATCACATGACTTATGTTGTTTAATCAGTAAACTTAAGCTTATATTATTAGCTTATTAATTCAGCTTAATTCTAAATATGGAAACTTTCTAATTCAGGAAACTTACTATTTTTGGAAACTTTCTGTTTTTAGAAACTGATCTATTATAAGAAGTTACTATATTTTTGGAAACTTTCTATTTTTGGAAACTTTCTCTTTTTGGAATCTTTCTATTTTAGGAAACTTGCTATTTTTAGAAAGTTACTTATTATTACACAACAAGTATAATAATACAAGAAGTACAAGTAATACTTAATCAGAATATATAGAATACATGATAAACACAGCAGAACCTTAAAATCAGTAAAACAAGACATGAACATATAAAACAAGCTAAGACACGATATACAATCAGTTAAGTACTTACTAAACAGATTACTTATACATGTACTCTATTATATTTAGCATTAGTGAGATCGGAGTAGGAATTCCTTTCGTTCGTCTTTTCCGTTCACCGGACGTAAGGTACGGATTTCCCGTCCTTCAGTATGGACATTCTTTCATTATTAGGATTCCCCGTTTACATCCAACTGTTTTCCCAGTATTTGTTTTATATGTTTGATACTTATGTTAGAATAAGAGCCTAAGCCATATACATGCATGACCAGTGTCACCTAGTTATGGAGGTACCATAACCATAACACTGGAGGCACCAGTGTTATGACTTCCCCACGGCGAAGTGATTGCTCGTGGCGTCCCTTTTCAGTTTTGGCCATTATATTATATTATCATGTGGGGCGTATGGGTGCATCCTAGTTACGTGTTTACTTGTAATATCAGAGTGAATGCGATGTGTGCCTTGCATCCTTCACTAGGAGTTGATCCCTCCTACCCAGACTAATTTATTAGAGGCAACCCCTCTAGTTGCATGACGAGGTCTCCCCTCCAAGTATTCATGCACGGTGGAACCTCATGACCTATATAGGCTATTTGGCTAATTAAAACAGATTTTCATAGAAAAATAAGTTTTTTCAAACTATAAAACCAGTTTTATGAACATGAATCCATATTGTTTAGAACTTAGAATATTCCGCTGCTATTAGTCTTATATGCTTATGCTATTCCATGTCATACTTGTATATCCGTGCACTGAGCATTATTCTCAGCCATTTTCCTTTCATGTTCCCAAACGGCAGGTACTCAAGGGCGCTCGTAGACTTTAAGCGTACGTGCATATGGATTAGAAGCTATCTACCCTTCTTTACTTTATGCATTTCATCATACATTTTGCTACTTATTTCTTTGGACATTGTTTTGTCCTTTTCCTTTATAGTAGTTATGTTTGTGTGTGATGAGCTTATACTTGGGGTACCGTTGTTTGTATATGGTATTTCCTTTCATGGTCATTTAATGTTTTAAGACATTTACCTTGTATGCTTTGATTACACGACATAATCACGCGTGACATTCCATTTACCAAAATGGGGTGTTACAATTATGGTATCAGAGACAAGGCTTCGACCTGTAGGCTCTCAAAACATGATGTTGGAAATACGTTTTTACGTATTTATGAAGGATCGGTCGCTCCAACGATATATTAATGTATTAGGCTCGTGATCCAAGTATAGCCCATATAGCCCACATGTAGGGTGGGCTATATATACCCCTCCTAGCATGTTAGGAGGGGTGGTTCTTACATTTCACAACTTTCATTTCAATAAAACATCTTTCTCTCTCTACTTTTCTTTTCTCTCCTTTCTCTCTCTACACCTCATCTCCTTCTTCCCCATCTCCACCATTAAATCAATAGATCAATCCATTAATTACCAAATCCTAAGAAATCGTAGACCTTCAATTGGTATCAAGAGCCATGGTTAAATCTTAAGATTTACGTTTTTTATCTGTTGATTTACTTGTTATAATTTTCTCTATCATCAGTTTTTTTTTTTAATTTTTATTTTGTTATCCAATCATAATTTTTTATTTTTATTTTTATTTTTTTATTTTTTTTATTTTTGGTCTCATCCGTATCAAAATTTTCTCTCAAATTTGTCTAAATTTTATTTTATTATTTTTTTTGTATCTATTTTTTTTCTTCTTTTTTCTGGTCTCATCTTTAGTCAATTCTGTCCCACATCCGTATCATCTCTTTTATCAAATTTTTTTTTTTTTTACATCTGTGTCAAATCTGTCCAACATCCGTCTCAGTTTTATCCAATCATAGTCAAAAGTCTCGTATCTGTCCAATCAAGCTATTGTAAAGTATTCCGGATGGACGAATTTTGAAAAACATTCCATATGGACGAATTTTGAAAAACATTCCGTATAGGATTTTTTCCGAATAGGCTTTCCGAATAGGCTTTCCGAATAGACTTTCCGAATAGACTTTCCGAATAGACTTTCCTAATAGACTTTCCGAATAGACTTTCCGAATAGACTTTCCGAATAGACTTTCCGAATAGACTTTCCGAATAGACTTTCCGAATAGACTTTCCGAATAGACAGACTCTCGACTAAAAAAAAAATCCAACGGCACCTAGACTCGAACACCACTCACAACTTCAACTGTCCATCTGACTCTCTCGACCACGACCCAACATCAACATCCCTCTCACACTAACCTGACACAAACCCTCAAACCCTCGAAAGCAAGACACAACCAAACACACCCTCGAACCTCACTCATACTCGAAGTACTCTCAACTCTCAAACAAACCCACACCCCCGACTCGAGAGAGAGTAAACAGACTCGATTTCACCAAAAACAACACTCGATTTCACAAAAAAACCTCAACAGACTCGAGACACAAATCTGACCATTTTTCGACTCGAAAACCATTTTTGACCTTATACTCGACTCAACAAACCCAAAAAACACTCCACTCCCTCACCCACATCCGACACCCTCACGGATTGCACACCAAACACACAGAATGACTCGACAGATGAGAGAGACTACGATTAGAACATAATTAAATACCTACCCGAGACCCATTTTCTGGATCTTGATGTGGATTATTAATCGGTATAGGTTTCTTTTTGGGTTTCAGATTCGTGCTCATGTCCTTTGATTGATAACTTGGATTGAGAACTCAGAGAGCAGTTTTATTTTTATCTTGATTTGGTTATCTGAGTGGATAGGAAAAGAGACGGAGGAGTAGTATTATCTGAGTGGGAGAGAGTAAAGAAGTCAGGCGGACATTACAATGAGAGAAATTAGGATTATTTTGTGTGAGAAAATTAGGGTTTGACTTCACAGTTTTTATTGTCCACTTGATTGGATCGAGTCTTACACGTGGGCTTTTTAATTCCAAGTGATATCTGCCACATCTTTGTGAATCTTCCCACGTTTCCCTCTATCGGGTTTTGTAAGGTTTTGGTTACTAGTGGGTGTTTGGTGGATACTATTTTATTATAACTTAGATTTTGTGATAAACTTTTATAAATTTTTTATCTCAAATTTTGTTTTATCTCAAATTTTTCTTATAACTTTGATTTTATTTCATCTCAAATTTTTTATTTTATTTTATTTTTTATATTATTTTTATTTAATTTTATAAATTTTGTGATATAGGATTAATTGTAAACCCAATTTTTTGTTATATTAATACCGAATATATTTGGACTCCGAAGCGACAACGTGACAAGATTTATTTGACGAGACCGAGAATTTTTCTTTCATTTTTCATCGACCTTTCAATGGAATCATTGACTTCAACATTTCAAGAGGGAGACTTGCATCAAATGCAAGACAAAGCTAGTGAAAGTAGTATAAATTCATTTCAAATGCTTCAGTATCATCTAGTTACTCTCTCGCGGCTTCAAGGAGGGAGCGACTTTATGACAATCTTTGGTCAAGATCGTCATATATTCATCGACTCTATCTTCACCACTTTGACCCAACTCGCCGAGCAACTCAACCATAGAAACTTTAATCACTCTGCATCGGCACTTGCATATAAGGCTCTTGTGACACAACTCACGCCTTTCCTCCAATTCAATATCATCAAGCCTGAAAGTTCAGTGATTTGCCAATCATTTCTTCGAGATACCCATACCGAGCTTCGAGTCTTCCGTGATACAATTTTGAAACTCATGACATCAGTCTCGTCTTCGATTTATGAAAGATCTCGACTTCAGCAAGGGTATGATAATGGAGTGCAAGACTCTTCGATGCAAGAGGAAACTGGTCATACGGTTGAAAACTTGGAGCCTATCAATGCCAAGAGCACGGAATCAGGAGGACAACATGATACCAGTGGTACGTCAGGGACTGTTCACGAGATCTCTTTTGCTGACACCTTACCCGTTTATGACGAAGCGCCTGCAAACATGGTACAATGTAATGTTGTTTATGATGTATATGCTGATGACATACCGCATATTGAGCATTCTGAACCTAATTATGACAAACATGGGATGGAAAAGAGTGATAGAAATACCACTTCTGATTCATCCGATGTAAGTCATAATGGGGGAGAAAGTGTTCAAAATGCTATAGTACATCATGATAAATGCTTTATAACTGCCTCGTTAACTGATTCTGATTCCAAGATTAAAGAGCTCGAAACGATCGTAGCTCGGCAATCTAAAGATCTTGAGGATGCCAAACTTGAATTTTCTAAGAAAACGGACAAATTTGAAACATACTTTGAAAAACTTGAAAAGTCAAACGTTTTTCTTGAAAGAAAATTGGATCAAAAAGTTTTAGATTCTAAAGCTGAAAAGGATAATCTTTTGAAACAAATTAAGTTGCTTGAATCTAAGTTGGCATCCCAAGATGAATTGCTCAAAGAGAATGAGACCTTAAAAGCTCAAGTACAGGAAAAGGTGTTTGCTATTGCTGCGTTGAAAAACGAGTTAAGGAAAAATAGAGGACCTAGTGTGGACACTAAGCTTGAAAAACCATCAATCTTGGGGAAACCGCCTACAAATCAGTTCGTCAGACAACCGATTGTCAGACAACCTACTGCATTTAGATCCGAGCAACCACAATCCTCGAGACCGCGGTTTGCCTCCCAAGTTGATTTGGTTCAGTTTTCTAGACCAGTCACTCCAGCAACTAGGCCCAATGTGATCAAAACAACGTTAGCAAGATCTAATCAGATGATTGCCCCTAGTTTCCCTAAAAATACCAAGACCACGTCTAGAACTAGTTCAAATGACGTTTGCCATAAATCTGATCTTAGGGAAGCTAAGCAAAAGACACATGTAAGAGATAGGAATTTCAAACCTAGTCAGATGCCTTCTAGTTTACCCAACACTGCTAACCGTAGCATGTCCAATCCTAGGAGCATCAATCAATCATCTAGCAATTCTAGATCTTACTCGGATACTAAATATGCTACTTGTAAAACATGTAGAAAATGTGTCTTTACGGCAAATCATGATTCTTGTATCAAGAAACTACTTAATGAGGTGAACTCCCGTGCTAGACTTAAATCCCAGTGGGTTGCTAAAATCAAACCCGTTGGCAAAATGTGGCGCCCCACTGGTAGAACTTTCACTCTTGTAGGAAACGAGTGCCCTTTAACTAGGATAGTCTCTGATTCTACGAAGATTACTAGGGAGGAAATTGCAAAGGATGATACATCACTTAAGCCTGAACTTAAGGTTTTCTATAAAAGGAAACGTTTGCCAACTAAGACAAGTGAATCATCCCCTCAGGCCACCTCTGACACAAGAAAAGAAAACCGTGAACCCCCACGTGCTTCTAAAATAGATATCTCTAACCCATGCAAAAGTATACAAACTCCTAATGAGAATGCAGGTACCAAAGTTGATGTTCCAAAAGAACGAAGCGGTCCAATCATTGTATACCGTTCAACTAAGGACACTCTTAGAGTTTGGTTGCTGAAGAAGCAGATATCGGAGAAACAAATGTCTCAGGGGATTCATGGTTAAGCTGCACTAAGGACTTACAGTCACATAACAGACTGTAGCTCGATCTCAAAAGACAGGAAAGTTCATCCCGATGATGACTTATCCTAAAAACGAGAAATTCATTTTTCTCGGGCATGAGCTTATGTTAAAAACATTCCACGTTTTTAAGCTCATGCACAAGGACTTATAGTCACATCACAGACTATAACTCGATCTTCAAAGAAAGGAAAGTTTATCGCCGATGGTAAACTTATCCTAAAAACGAGAAATTCATTTTTCTCGGGCATGAGCTTATATCAAAAACATTCCAAGTTTTTAAGCTCATGCATTATGGCTCACAGTCAAATTACAGTCTGTGACCCGTTCTTCAAAGGCAGGAAAGTTTATCGCCGATGATAAACTTATCCTTACAACGAGAAATTCAATTTTCTCGGTCATGAGCTTGTCTTAAAACATTCGAAGTTTTAAGCTCAGAAAGGAAAGTGTATCTTTTAAATAAGAGAACTTTTCCTCATAACGAAAAATTAACCTTTCTCGGTCATGAGCTTTCCGTTAAAACAGTCAAAGTTTTCAAGCTCATGAAAACGACTTCTAAGTAAATGTCAGCTTAGAACTCGTCCTTCAGATAAAAGGAAAGTTTATCGCCGATGGTAACTTATCCTTAACAACGGGAAGTTTACAACTTCTCGGACTTGAGCTCGTTTTGTAAGATATTCAACATCTTAAGCTCAAGTAATTGTTTTTCAAAACTTGGAACACAATTTTTTCAAGAATTTTTTCAAAAAATTTTTCTAAATCTTTCAAAATTGTGTGTTCAAAATGTTTTGATAAAAAGAGCATGTCTTCTGGAATCGATAATATTTACGAACCTAGAAATGTCATTCAATAATGACACGGGGTTGTAAATAAAGTTCGAGCAGAAGTTTAAATGATTTAAAACATGCTTAAAATGGTTTGCTATTATTTTCGATAGTAACCCGCTTTTCACATTGAAGTCAAGCATTTCACCGAAAAGCTTTGTCTTCAAAATCCGAAGTTATCAACTCCACAATCCAAAGTTCGTTGTAATTGATATCTACATACTCAACGATCCGACTACTCAAACGTGACTACAGCTCTTTCAATAGAACACGGGTCAACAATTGAGGGGGAGCAATTGTCCAGCATTCAGAATCCTTGATGCCGAGAGTGCCAAGTTCACATATTGGTGTCAAGACAACGATATCAATCATACACATGGAGTCAAGAGATAACTTCAGACGTGACGAGGTGACCAACATTCGTGAACAAGAACCATGTGATTCTTTCATATGATGTTCTTCATCTTTCAGGTCCAACCTCGTAAATTGTTAATATTGTGAATACATTATCACATATGATCTTTGCACGTGATAAATACCTAACACTTGTGTTTAAAAGGTATTTAATTTACGTTTCAAGTACACCCTCATTAATTTGAGGGGGAGCTTGTGTAATTCATGAAGATAATTGGATTTGCATTTTTCTTCCCAAATTTTCTTAAAATGCTATTAAATCAATTGATATTAAAAACATCGATTGGGTTAATATTTTTAATATGGGGGAGAAAATGTGATTTAATATGGGAAATGATTAATCACAAATGGTTTGACTTAACATGTTAGCTCATCCCGACATGTGCGAAATGTTTTCGAATATCGTGGCATATGTTAAGGGGGAGCAAAATGGATTTGCACTTCAAAATGGATTTCATGGTGACATACACTTACCCAAAACATCTCTATTCACGACGGTGAAGATTGTGGTGACATAAGGATGGTAGGATAGGTTAAAGTCCAATGATTTCTCTAGAACCTGAGGAATCTTCCCAAGGACATTCCATAGCTAGAAATAGTAGTCCTTAGGAAAGATGGAGAAAGATTGTGAACGTAGCTGAATGCCGACCAAGTACTTAAGTTAGCAGTGGAACAATCACAACAAGGTGATAGTTATGACGTATTGGTAAGCATTGAAGGGGTTGAAGAATGAAAAAGAATTGTAAAGATAAAGGGTGTAAAGAAAGAAGCCCTCCTTACAACCTTAGGCAGAAACCGGGTCAATTCATATGCTATTGAGATCATTTATGATTCTCGATATTGAAGATAGACATCATGGACCCAGTGATGCAAGGCACAACCCATCCCAGCTAACTCAGATATCTCTCAAAAGATATTTGTTTTAATCACACAGAGACAACACATTATCTATTGATTTATTCACTCCGAATAAATTGGTATTGAAAAGGTGGCACTCCTCTCCAGCCTCCGATCACTAAAATCCAAAATGCACGATCGAGTCTAGAGCCATTTGAGATCATCAAATATCTCATTAGGACACACTTTCATATTTACTTGCTTCTTGACACACTGTGAAAAGTAACAAAGTTCTTAAGAGTCCTATGCAAAATCTTCATGATCTTGCCTGAACATCCGAGTAATACGAAAGTATTTACAATGAAGATGGAAATCCTTCTTGAGCGAACGTCAAAAAGCTCATGGTAGGTGCTTGTGCGATTCTTTATGAATCAAACTTGTGATAACTGGAAAGCAACAGTGGTTTAAACTCTTAAATGAATTTAAACACGTTCCAAGCTTCTACGCAATATCTTAGTGATCTTGCCAGAACATTCAGAGTAATACTATTAAGTATTTGCAGTGACGAATGGAAATCCTTCTAGTGTTAACATCAAACAGCACTTGGTAGGTAACTTGCAAGATTCTATACGAATTAAGCTCGGGACAACTGGAAAGCAACGATTGTGTGATTCTTAATTGAACTTCACTTGTTCCAGGAACATGAATTGACGGCTTCAAATCATGCGGATAATATTATCCAAATGATTCACTCTTTACGTTCGCAGTCAGCTTTGGACGGTCGAGTAAAGAGAACGGGTTTACCTGCGAAATCTTGTCAAGGAGGTTCTTTATTGAAACTACCTGCCACAAGTACGATATTTAATATCGTCCAACGGTCTTCACCGACCGGAGGTAAAATGCTACCGAATTAGAATGAAATGTTCAATGCCATTTCATCCGTGTATATGGTTTGTTGCTAACTGTCTTATGCAGCGTAACAAGAAGGTGGCATTGCGGTGTATAATCCAGAAGAAGTCGTCACCACATGCTTGTACTACATACACTTAGTACTTCAACAAATTCAAGAAAGTCTGAAGGTCAAGTCTTCCGCTGTATCAAACTCTGAAGCTTTCAAGAATTTAAAGGTATAAGTATGTGGAACATGAAGTCACGAAGAGGCAAATTTCACAAGTGATGAATGCACAAGGTCAAGGCAAGGAAACATGCTCAAGACTAAAGTCAAAGATCACATCAAGCATATTCACAAGAACAAGATCGAAGACTCAAGCATAGTATGCTAGGTTTAAGATTTTTGTAAAATGGTGTGACCTCCCTTAGGGGGAGATTGTTGGAAATACGTTTTTCCAAAGAAAGTCTCGGTCACATCATTATTAGCATAGATCACGAGCTATAGAATATTTAGAACTTTGTAACTTGGAGCGACCTCCCTTAGGGGGAGATTGTTGGAAATACGTTTTTACGTATTTATGAAGGATCGGTCGCTCCAACGATATATTAATGTATTAGGCTCGTGATCCAAGTATAGACCATATAGCCCACATGTAGGGTGGGCTATATATACCCCTCCTAGCATGTTAGGAGGGGTGGTTCTTACATTTCACAACTTTCATTTCAATAAAACATCTTTCTCTCTCTACTTTTCTTTTCTCTCCTTTCTCTCTCTACACCTCATCTCCTTCTTCCCCATCTCCACCATTAAATCAATAGATCAATCCATAGTTTAACAAATCCTAAGATAGCGTAGACCTTCACACGACCTATGATTAGTGGGTAGTCACTATGGTCTTCCTAGAACTGACAGTCGGTTTTCATGTATTCATTGTTTTCATGCATTCATGTTATATGTCATTGTCGCAGGTTTATGACTAAGTAATGGTTGGTACAGGACTGGCCCTATTTAGTCGCATGTTCTTTTATCAAAACTTTTAACTTTGGGACCGACACATTGGCATCCCCTCGCCATGTCTTTTGTTTTAGGTGAACTGACCTTAGGCGTTTACCCTCGCGCATATAAAAGTTTACATAAACTGCATCTTGCATTCATGCATAAAATTTTTCTCATGATTTATTTGGCATAAAATTTTTTTCATGTATATATTTTATGTTAAATCAGTTTAATCATGCATTTTGTTTTATACTGTCGGATGGTTCTCACACGCGAGCAGGAACAACTCAATGCAGCAGTCCAAGCTGCGATGCAGGCTTTGCTTCCTGAGCTAAGGAACGACATCCGGGCTGAGGTGCAAGCTGCCAACAATCAGCAACAACACCCAGTTCCTCCTCTTCTTCCTCCAGCAACATTGGTCACATGACTAGAGAGATTCAACAAGCAACGTCCTCGATCCTTCGAGAGAACTGACAGCCCCAGTGAGGCTAAAAGCTGGCTGGCTCATATCGAGAAGATATTCGATGCAATGGGCTGCGACCCCATCTTCAAGTCGAGGTTGGCCTGTTACAAGTTCGAAGGTGATGTACTGGGATGGTGGAAGGCAGTGAAGCAGTCTGAGGGTGGTGACAATTGGGTGGCTGGTTTGACTTGGGCTCAGTTCAGGGAGTTAGTGATGGGACAGATCTTTCCCAAGGCTGAGCAAGATAAGTTGAAGAGGTCGTACCACGGGATCAGGTAGAGAGCTGGGGAGAACAACAACGAGTTGATGCAGCGCTTTCTTCGTTTGGCTGGTTTTCTTAGCGCAGAAGCAGGTACTGCCGAAGAGCAAGCATACCACTTTCGGTGGGCTCTTCGTACATCGGTCGCCAACCACTTGGTGTGTGCTACCTTCAACACGGTGGCACAAGTAGCCGATACAGTACGTAAGCTGGAGATGCTGAAGGAGAGGGAGGAATTTGGGGAAGCAGAGAGACCCGAGAAGAGGTATTTATTCGTCATTCAGCGATGACCATTTCAAATTCATTCAATACTATCAAATATTTATCTTTCTCTTTAAACTGCATCTTTCAGGCAGAAGACTAGGGACCGGTCTCAACCGGCTACTCAATACCATCCTACTCAGCCCAAGGGTAACGGTCAGACTCAAGACCGTTCTGCTACGAATATGCATGGCGGTAATGATAATTAACATAACAACGCTGGAAACTCCAACAGCAGCAGGTCACTACACTTACTCATTTATTATGTTACACGTTTATGACTTATAATTCTAACACATTAGCAATCTTCTACCAGGAATCATGGTAATGGGAGGGAGCAGGACCGAAGAGGTTCACAACCTAACCTTCCAGCTATCACTGGTAATACATCTTACGATTTTCCGCATTGTCCTTTTGTACCTATAAACCATGTCTCATGTGTACTTCTCCAAACAGGCTCCCGGCCAGCAAAGGCACCTGCTGGAGGGTATACTCACCCTCTCTACACTACCTGCAGCCGTAGGCACCTAGGGCTATGTCGTCGTGACAGCGACACTTGCTTCACGTGTGGCCTTATTGGTCATCGCATGAAGGACTGTCGCAAGGGCGAGATGGAGGGCACATCTGGACATGATGATTCCAAGCCACCTCCTACTAGTGGATAGTTTTACACGACTTCTCACGATCAGGCCAATAAGTCTACAGGTACAATCACTGGAATCTTGTATATGTATGGTCAAGCTGCATGTGTTTTATTTGACACGGGTGTTACTCACTCGGTCATTTATAATGCTTATGCCAAGAATGTTAGGATATCCCCTATGCCTTTAGAGAATGTATTAAACATTTCCACGCCTTTAAGAGACTCTATACGCATAACCCATGGGTACAAGAGCCTTCCCTAGAGTCTGACGACAAGATTCGTCCTGTTGACGCACTTCCATCGGATATGTGTGATTTTGACATGATATTAGGCATGGACTGGCTATCCAAACATCACGCCACCATAGAATTCCATACATATCGGGTCATCTTCGGTGATGTAAATGCGCCAGAGTACATTAACAATGGGTTCGTACCTGGAAGGTCATTACAAATAATTTCGACCTTACAAGCACGTGTACTACTGTCACATGGTTTTGAGGGCTATCTTGCTACTGTTCATGATTTGGAGGCTGAATCTCCATCTCTCCAGAATCAGCCGATTGTGTCAAAATTCCTAGACGTGTTTCCAGAAGAACTTTTGGGCTTACCACCTGCTCGTGAAGTAGAATTTAATATTGAGCTCGTCCCAGGAGCTGAGCCAATATCTAAGGCTCCTTATCGCATGGCTCCCATAGAGCTGAAGGAGTTAAAGGAACAACTGCAGGAATTATTGGAACGCTGTTTCATTCGATCCAGTGCTTCTCCATGGGACGCACCTGTTCTGTTCGTAAGGAAGAAGGACGATAGCATGCGTCTGTGCATATATTATCGTGAGCTTAACAAGATCACCATCAGGAATAGATATCCGCTGCCACGCATTGATGACTTGTTTGACCAACTCCAAGGGGCCAAACATTTCTCCAAGATTGATCTGAGGTCGGGCTATCATCAATTACGGGTTAAAGAGCATGACATCGCCAAGACTGCTTTCCGTACACGCTATGGGCATTACGAATTCGTAGTCATGCCATTTGGCCTTACCAATGCTCCAGCTTTCTTCATGGATCTGATGAACCGTATCTTCCATGAGTTCCTGGACAAGTTCGTCATTGTCTTCATTGACGACATTCTTATTTTCTCTAAGTCAAAGGAGGAACACGAAGACCATTTTCGTATTGTACTACAGATACTTCTCCAGAAGCAGCTGTATGCCAAATTCTCCAAGTGCGAGTTCTGGTTAGACAAGGTGGCGTTCCTAGGCCACATTATATCAGCAGAAGGAATCACCATGGATCCAGCAAAGGTTGAGGCTATTACCAAGTGGCCAAGACCGACATCAGCGACTGAAGTTCGCAGTTTCCTAGGCTTAGCTGGTTACTACCGTAGGTTCGTAGAGAACTTTTCCCGTTTAGCACTGCCATTGACCAAACTGATTCGGAAAGGGGAGAAATTCGTCTGAACTGAAGAAAGAGAGAAGAGCTTTGAAGACCTAAAGCAGAAGTTAGTATCTGCACCGATTCTTACTCTCCCATCTGGTACAGGTGGATTTTAAATCTACAGTGATGCTTCAGGGAAGGGACTTGGCTGTGTTCTCATGCAACATGGGAAAGTGATTGCGTACGCTTCACGAAAGCTTAAGCCTTATGAGGAGAATTACCATACGCATGACTTGGCACTTGCAGCAGTCATGTTTGCATTGAAGATATGGAGGCACTACTTGCATGGAGAATCATGTGATATCTTCACAGATCACAAGAGCCTGAAATACATCTTCACTCAACGTGAACTGAACATGAGACAGCGAAGATGGTTAGAGCTGTTGAAGGATTATGACATTAAACTGTAGTATCATCCCGACAAGGCGAATGTAGTGGCAGATGCACTTAGTAGAAAGTCCGGTATGATAAACGAAATTAAGTTTGAGGAAGAGATTATAAGAGACTTCGAGTGACTAGACTTTGAGATCATGGTACGTGGACAACACGGTTACTTGGCTTATCTTAGAGTAGAACCTGAGTCACTCTCTAGGATCAAGGAAGCTCAGAAGTATGATGGTGAAATTTGGGCGATCAATCAGAACTTAGAACAGCAGACGGAGTTTCAGTTGGATGACGATGGTATCTTATGGCAGGCCACTAGACTTTGTGTTCCTGATGATCTTATCTTAGCGAAGCTTTATTAGTTGAAGCTCATAGCTCCCTATTCTCCATTCATCCTGGTTAGACCAAGATGTACCACGACATCAAGCAGTACTTTTGGTGGAGTGGTATGAAACAGGATGTTGCTACTTACGTCTCCAAATGTCTTACCTGCCAGCAGGTTAAGATCGAGCATCAGCGGTCTAGTGTTCTACTACAACCGTTAGACATTCCAGAGTGGAAGTGGGACAAGATCACCATGGATTTTGTTACCGGTCTTCCACAGACAAAGAGGAGGCATGATGCGAGTTGGGTTATCGTTGATCGACTGACTAAGTCAGCTCATTTCTTTCTGATCCACAAGGATAATCCGGTTAGCAAACTCAGCGATACTTACAAGAAGGAGATCATGAGACTTCATGGTGATCTATCCAGTATCATCTCAGGCAGAGATCCTCGGTTCACTTCGTGATTTTGGAAGAGTCTGCAGAAAGCTTAGGGTACAAAACTTAAGCTCAGCACGGCTTTTCATCCTCAAACAGACGGGCAATCAGAGCGGACGATTCAAACATTGGGATACATGCTCCGAGCATGTGCATTGGAATGGACAGGAGACTGGGATGATTACATCTGTTTAGTAGAGTTTGCATACAACAACAATTGGCACACCAGCATCAAGTGTACACCATTTGAGATGTTGGATGGCAGGAAGTGTCGTGCCCCAATCTGCTGGGATCAGATTGGTGAGCGAACACTTGAAGGACCGGAGATGATAGAGTTGACCAACGAGAAGGTCGCTGTAGCTAAGCAGAAATTGCAGGAAGCTCGTACACGTCAGAAGAGTTATGCCGACAAGCATCGTAGGGACTTACATTTCAACGTAGGAAATCTTGTCTTTCTTAAGGTATCGCCGGCACGTGGTGTTAGATGTTTTGGAATCAAAGGGAAAATCAGTCCTCGATTCATCGGACCGTTTGATGTCATCGAGCGAGTCGGTGAAGTATCTTATCGCTTAGCATTACCTCCGCAGCTTTCTCACGTTCATGACGTTTTCCATGTGTCCTTACTCAAATGGTACAATTATCATCCCCTTCACATGGTTCAATATCCAATATAACAGATTCGTGAAGATCTTACCTTCATAGAGGAATCCGAACGAGTTCTTGACAGGCAAGAACGAGTCATGAGGAAGAAGACGATTGCATTCGTCAAAATCCTTTGGAGGGATCATTCCGAGCGGGAAGCCACTTGGGAAACAGAGGAGTCTATCCGGGATTTTACCCTCATTTCATATTTTGAACTCGGGTATGTTCCTCTTTCACTTTATTTTATCTATAATTCGGGGACGAATTATTCTTTTTAGGGGGGAAGAGTTGTAAAACCCGCATGCTTTTACCATGAACGGTACACTTAGTAAACGTACGTACATATTAAGACTTCCCTTTTATAGCATGAACACGTGTCAAGATTAGTAATTACAGAAGTTATGTACGTATAATTACACGATAAGTATTAAGTACGTGATAGTACACGATAATTATTAACCATAATAATTATAATCAAGAAACATGAAATCATGAACGTAAAAATCACGAACACGTAATTACGTACTTAATTAATTTTATACGATTAATATCGTTATGTACAAGTATTTAAATATAACACAAACTATTATCACGAATATACGAACACACGAGCACGTATTTTAAAAAATGGGAAAACTCTTGGTTTTCCCTTGTGGGCCCTCCTAGACGCGGCACCAAGAGAGGAAAAGGGGCCACGCCCAACTTTGTTTTTAGTAAAATAACAAAAGGAGAAAACCTTTTTCATTCATAGAGTATCTTCAAGAAATCAAAAACCCTACTCCTTCTTTCTCTCTCTCTCTTGGTCGGTGGCAACCACAACACCAAAGAGGTGTTTGATTTGATTATTAGTTAATCAAATTCAAGATCGTGTTCGTGTTATTATTCTCCAACCTTTACACGCATTCGGTAATATGTAAACCCTTTTATGTTATTATTTTTATTTAATTAATTAACACATGAACATGAATTAAATAAAAATAAGGATTTAAAACATGTCACGTGATCAAGGGGGTAAAATTAAGGGTTTGTTCGGGTTTGGTTGCTCGGCCGACACACAAACAGAGAGCCCAAGGCTGTCGACGTGTTTTTGATCATGCCACCAACCGAGATCTATGATCTCGGTGGTGTTTGGTTTGGTCGACAGCAGGGACAAGGAACCCCGACTCGCGTCGGGGTGTCCTTGTGGTTTGGTTGGGTCTCGGCAGCAAACAACCCCACCACCGGCACATAACCGGTGGCAGGTTGGGTCAAGCAGGGGGAACACAACGCAAGCAGGGGGAACACCGGCACATAGCCGGCGGGAAACCACTGTTGGGCAGCGGCTAGCCAAGAGGTGACCACCGACTTAAGCCGGTGGCAGCCTAAACAAGAACAGTGGCAACCGAACGAGCCGGTTAATAAGTGTGTAAACACTTATCCTTTTGCCACTAAAATCAAGGGAAAATAAGACCTAATCATGTGTTTTATATCGTAAAAGTCGGAATTACGCGTGGTTTTGTGTTTTTGTGTTTAAATAGGTACAAATGATCAAAAGGAAAGAAAACACGGGATTTCACAGTTAAATGTTGAAGAAAAGTCCAAGGAAGAGACAAAGACAAAGTCGAAAGACCAAAAGTGTGCCAAGATCACGAAAACCGTCAAAATCAACATGGAATTGAAGAAATGATCAAGGAAGCCGAAATCGAGCTCGACTTTAGCGGATTTAATCCTTTTGAGGATTTTTAGGCTTTGTGGGTCCCACATTTTCTTAATGGGCCCACAAGCCCATTTAACAAATTTGTTAAATTACCATGGATAAAAGGCCACGGATTGTGTAAGGCCCAAAGATCAAAAGTGACGGATTCAATGGTTATTGGGCCAAAGCCCATGATTGATATTGGGACGAATGAAAAGTATGAGTGAATTAACTTTTCACTTCATTGTTTGCCTGGTCAATGAAATGGTCAACTCTCACAAACGTAACATCCCCCAGTCCAACCTACCTCCCACGTGTTACACCAATATCCTCACCCCAACACACTAAATAAATAAATAACTTTTTACCCACACCCCCACTTTATTTACGTTACAACCAAAGTTTTCACCTACCATCTTCTTCTCCCCACAAAATACACTCCTTCCCACAGTTACCATCTCAAACCCTAATTATTTACCAACACAAATTAACCATGAAATATTGGGGGTTTTACCCAATTCGTGTGATTCACACGGATTGGGATTAAATCCCCATAGTTTTCGGATCATGCATTCACTTATGGTCCTCTCCTCTCATCCTAACGTGGCCAATCCTTGTGATTTGATTGGCTCACACACCTCTGCACCACCAAACTCCCTAATCAGAGAAGTCCACATCACCAATCAACTAGCACAACAAACACATCTCTTGCCAGCATGGCAATCCGTGTGTCCTATAATTCTTTCTCCACCGTAAGATTGAAGAAATTGAAGAGAGAGAAGACGAAAGATGGATTCTACGGCTCAGATTGAATGCTTACTATGGAAGCTATCAAGAGGGTTTCCAAGGGGTTTGCCTATAAAAACCCCTTCATATTTGTAATTTTGTGTGCTTTTCCTTTAGTTTAATTGTTATTTCTGAAAAAATAGAATTAGGGTTTTATGTAATTTCTTTTTAAATCAAGTATTGTAATCCGAATTTAATTAATGAAATTTTAAAGTTTCTGTTTAATTTTTGTCTCATTTAAAATTATTGCATAATTATCTTGAATTTATTTTCGATAAAATAATTATTAAATTAAAGAGACAGCAATAATTTCCCCTACTGGGAAATTATATATATAAAAAATAGCTCTGTTTTGGTTCGTTTGGATGTTTTATGGTACGATGATGATGATATTGGGTTAAATACGGTGGTGGTTGATCGTTTGTTTTCGAATAACAAGGTGGCTCAGCGCCAACCTTCTACTCAAAGGTTTTCATCACTAGGTTTGTGTTTCTTTTTATTTTCCTGTTAAGTTTTAATATCTGCTATAGTTTTGATAATTCTAGATCTGCTTGTTTAATTGGTTATTTGGTTCATTTCGTGGGTCTTTATATGTTTAATGTTAGTTACTGTTTAAACTTTTGTTTACTTATCATTTTCGATTTAGTCAAATTTGGTTTTGAAAGTGTAATGGGTATCTGTTCAGTTAAGTTATTTAGTTTGGTTCTTGACTGTTTATTTTGATTCTAGTTTAAATAGATTGTTGTTTCTGCATATTTAAATTGCTCGCTGGATCTGCTTTAGGTTTGTTTAAATTTTGATATATTTGCTTAGCTTTTAATTGTTTGGATTTCAGTTTGGTTTTCATTTCTTTATTTTAAGTAGTTATTATTTAGTCTCTATTGGATTATTGGTTATTTGTAATTTGGCTTATTTTGGTTGAGTTTACTTTTGCTTATTTTAATTGTTGCTTATCTGTTTATATGCTAATTTTATAAACTACTTATTTGGCTTATCTGTTTTGTTGATTTTTCCGATTTATACTTTTAGCTTATTTGGTTTTGGTAATATTTGCTTTAAATTTGTAAATGCTTATTCCTTATCAGCTTAACTGGTTTGCCTGCTTATTGGTTAACTGCTTAGTTTTTCTTGTTTAAGTATTGTTGCATATAAACACTCAGACCCTATTGGTCTGAGCATGTTAAAAATCCAAAAATGTTATTATCAAAAATTTGTCTCCGCCTTGGTTCGAACACTGGACCTCCTGTCCAGGAACCATACAACCCAACCATCTGCTCTAGACCGTTTCTTGTGTTTGTTAACTTAGGATTTAATTAATATAGCACTTATTTCCATTGTCAGATTTTAATTAGTAGATTAAATACACATTTCTATTTCATTTAAGTAAAAGTTTTATTTCATTTTCTTTAATTCAGTTTTTTTTATAAAATATAAAAAAGATAAAAAATATTTTATTTCAATTACTTTAATTAATTTACTTTAGTTTTCAATATAAAATTAGTTTAAAAACAGTTTCATTAAAAAGTCTTTATTAAAATTTAGATTTAAGTTTTAAAATTAGTTTTAATTAAAATTGGTTTAAATTAGATTTTTGAATTAGTTTAAAATAGCTTTCTTTTAACTAAATAGTTTTTTTAATTAGTTTAAAATTTCCAAAAGATTTAGTCACCAAAAACAAAGTTAAGTCTTACGTTTAACCGGAAATCAAATTCGAGTCGAGTCGAGGAAAAACGAACTTAATTGAACAAAAATACCTAGTATTAAAATGGCGCCGCTGCCGCTTCGCTCGTACGATTGACGATTTTTCGTGAAGACGTTTGGATTTTGGGATCCGTTCTTTTTGAACGTTAATTTTCTTGCAACAAAATCAAAAATACAAAAAAATCAAAAACTTAAAAAATGCAAAAAAAAGTAAAAAATCACAAAAGCAATTTCTTTCCTAAGAATTGCACCAAAAAAGTTAAAAAAATCCAAAAGTAATACTTTTTCCTAAAAGTATTACACCAAAAATATTACGTATTAGTCTTATTTTTTAGTTCGATTTCTTTCATTTTTATTGTGAATATATATTTTTCTAAAAAATACAAAAAGATTTTTCATTTATTATATTATATTACGTAGCACAATAAATTTACCTACTTTTCAAATAAGCCTCAGTTGGGATTTCATCACCTAACTATTGTAGTCGCATCCATAACGAGAAAAAAAGGCAAAATAGATAAATACTAGTAAGACGTTTGAACTCGATATATACAAACTATAAGGTGGGTATAAGGCGACGCGCTATAAAAGGCCGTCTAAGGAAAAAGGTTTTTAAGTGCTTTGTGCCACCTCGTTTCCCCGCTTGCTTTTGCGTATATTGAGAGGGACGACCGATTATTGGTTTGCCGACTCAATTAGTAATTAAGTATATATTTTTGTAGCTTTTTCATATTGCTCCTCGAGAGGGAAAATCCTTTTCCTCTCAAAATCGACCGAGGTCACCTACCTCATTCCAAAGTTTTAATTGTATGCGCACTCGCGCGCATACATACATACCGATTGGTGTACCAAACTCTTCCAATTCTTCCAAAAAGAAGAAGAAGAAGAAAAAAAAAGACCGTCATTCAAGCCGATCCCGAGAATCGAGCTTTCGACATAACGATGGCAACGAATAATCGACCAATGATTGAGATTCTACAATCTCACGTTGAAGGAAACGATGACGCGATTGTGGTACCGGATATTGGAGCTAATCATTTTGAACTTAAAACGAGTTTTATTCAAATGGTTTCCGCTACACCATTTTTAGGCCGTACTAATGATGACCCACACGCTCATATCAGACGTTTCATACAATTAGCCAACACCGTCAAATACAATGGGGTGCCACAAGAGGCTATTCGTTTGCAACTCTTTCCTTTTTCCCTCGAGGGACAAGCCTGGATTTGGCTTGATAAGGAACCACCCCAAAGTATTACCACATGGATCGACTTAGAGACCAAGTTTATAAACTACTTTTTCCACCATCACGGACTACTTCTTTAAGGAATGAGATCATCACCTTTGAACAACAATATGGGGAAACGTTTAGTGAGTCTTGGGATCGATTTAAAGAACTTTTGAGAAAATGTCCACAACACGGTTTCACTAAAGTGCATCTAATTAATACGTTTTACAATGGTTTAACTCTAAATGACCAAGACTCACTTAATAGTGCCGCGGGGGGCAATATTCTTGTGAAATCAATGAACGAGGCTTGGGCCATAATTGAAAACAAGGCTAAAGTGCAAACCAAGAGTGTTAGGGCTACTATGGCAAGTGCTAGTACTAGTAATAATGAGGTGACTAATCAAATTAAGGAGCTTACTTCAATTGTGAAACACCTTGTTTTAAGAGATAACCCTCCCACTACACATGTGAATGCCGTGAAAGAAAATTGTGAAACGTGTGAGACTTGTGGAGGACCGCATTCTTACTTTTATTGTGACAAGGTTTACAATAATCAACAAGAAGTTTATGCTTATAATAACAATGAAAATGAGCGGATTCATTTCAAACCAAATGTTGATGTTAACCATTTGTCTTACAAGTCTAATAACTATTTGGCTCCCCCGGGTTTTGTAGCACCACAAAGACCACCCCCACCCGCCCAACATAGGAACCAAGGTCCTCAACGGGGTAATTTTCAAGGAAACTCTAATCAACGGGGTTTTAATCAAAATCAAGGGAATTTTCAAGGGCAAAACCAAGGGTTCAATAACCAAAATCAAGGATTTAATAACCAAGGTTTTCAAAATCAAGGATTTAATCAAGGTTATAATCAATATCAAAACCAAGGTTTTCCTAATCAAGGTTTTAACAATCAAGGGTATAATAAAATGAACATGCATAACCCTCAAATGGACTTGGTTCTACAAAAATTGACCGACCATGAACGAATTATGAGAGAAATGCAAGAATCGACCGATAAGAAATTTTTGACTATGCTTCAAAACCTTCGTCCCCAAGGTGCCCTCCCTTCGAACACCGTGACCAATCCTAGGGCTAATGTTAATGCTATCACTACTAGGAGCGGTAAGACCACCGTAGAACCTTCCTATCCCCCACCTAACCAAGCACCCGAGATACCTTCTTCTTCGACACAACCTCCTTCTTCTTCCACTTGTGACATACCACCCGTTATGCATTCGTCTACACCTTATGTTCCACCGATACCTAAATTTTCTACCACACCTTCGGTTCCCAAACTGGTTCCTTCACCTTCCATTTCTATTCCTCCTCCTCCACCAAAGGATGCGAGTGAGCAATCCACTCCAAAGCCTTCATCTCAATCCAATATACCTTATCCCTCAAGGTTGCGGAAAGAGAAATTGAAGAATAAGGATGATATTCAAGTTTCGAACTTCCTAAAAATGTTCAAACAATTGAATTTTAATATCACCTTTGCCGAGGCGCTCGCTCACATGCCTAAGTACGCTAAAATGTTTAAGGATCTTTTAAGTGATAAGGAAAAGTTGCTTGATATTGCCAATACCCAATTGAATGAGAATTGTTCCGTGGTTCTTTTGAGAAAATTACCAGTTAAGTTAGGAGATCCCGGTCGATTCCTTATTCCTTGTAATTTTACGGGTATTGAGAATTGTATGGCCTTGGCGGATCTCGGAGCGAGTATCAATATTATGCCATTGTCCATGTGGAAACAATTATCTTTACCCGAGCTAGTCCCCACTCGTATGACATTGGAATTAGCTAACCGTACGGTTGCTTATCCGGTGGGGATAGCCGAGGATGTTTTTGTAGGAGTCGACAAATTCACTTTTCCCGCCGATTTCGTCGTAGTCGACTATGAGATGGATCCCCGTGTTCCCTTAATTGTGGGACGACCCTTCTTAAGAACCGGGTGTACATTAATTGATGTAGCCGCGGGTGAGCTTATCATGAGGGTCAGGGATGACAAAATCGTCTTTAACATGGGTAAACTTTCCAAACTTTCCGATGAGCCCGAATCCGTGAATTACATCGATGTGATCGACGAAGCATGCGAAGAACATTTTCACGAGGCTTATACGAGCGGGATTTATCCTTTACCTCATGTTGAGACCGTAGCTTATATTGCTCCTTCATTGACTCCATTTGGAGAAAGTGACTTTCTTTTACAAGAATTTGAAGCGAGTTTAGGGGATGTGGATTTAAAATATGAAGATTCTCCCACCGATTGGGAAGAAGACATTCGTACCATTGAGAGACTTCTCAATGAGGACCATATTTCTCCACCTACTCCTAAGGAAGTTACAAACGATGATCCTAATTTGACTAAGCCTTCCACCGACAATCCACCAGATTTAGAGCTTAAGGATTTACCGTCACATTTAGAGTACGTTTTCTTAGAGGAGGATAATAAGTTACCCGTCATTATTGCTAAGGACTTAAAAGAAGAAGAAAAATCCCGACTTATCGATGTGCTTAAGAATCATAAGAAAGCAATTGCTTGGAAAATCTCTGACATTCGCGGAATTGATCCTAATTTTTGTACTCATAAAGTTCTCATGGAAGATGACTTTAAACCCACAATCCAAAATCAAAGAAGGGTTAATCCAAAAATTCATGAAGTCATTAAGAAAGAAGTTATCAAACTTCTCGATGCCAGAATGATTTACCCTATCTCGGATTCGCCATGGGTTAGTCCCGTCCATTGTGTGCCTCAGAGAGGCGGAATCACCGTTGTTCCCAATGAAAACAACAAGTTGATTCCTACTCGACTCGTAACGGGTTGGCGAGTTTGCATAGACTATCGTAAGCTCAATGATGCCACTCGTAAGGATCATTTCCTTCTTCCTTTCATGGATCAAATGGTCGAGCGTTTAGCGGGCAATGATTTCTATTGTTTCTTAGATGGTTTTTCCGGATATTTTCAAATCCCTATTGATCCAAAAGACCAAGAGAAAACCACATTCACTTGTCCCTATGGAACATTTGCTTACAAACGAATGCCTTTCGGCTTATGTAATGATCTCGGGACTTTCCAAAGGTGTATGATGGCGATATTTCATGACATGGTTGAAGAAACTATGGAAGTCTTTATGGACGATTTCTCGGTCTATGGTGATTCTTTCTCTTCTTGCCTTGCTAATTTAGAACGTATGCTTAAAAGGTGTGAAGACACTCGTCTCGTTCTTAATTGGGAAAAATGCCATTTCATGGTAAAAGAAGGCATCGTCCTCGGTCATAAAATTTCCAAAGCCGGTATCGATGTCGACCGTGCTAAATTTGACGTCATTGCTAAGTTACCTCCACCTACCACCGTCAAAGGAGTTAGAAGTTTTTTAGGCCATGCGGGATTTTATCGATGTTTCATCCAAGATTTCTCGAAAATAGCTCGTCCAATGACTCATCTCTTAGAAAAAGATGCTCCTTTCATCTTCTCTCAAGAATGTCTCGACTCTTTCGAACTTCTTAAAGGTAAATTAACTAAGGCACCGGTCTTAGTCTCTCCAAATTGGGAGTTACCTTTCGAGCTCATGTGCGATGCTAGTGATTTCGCGGTAGGAGCGATTTTAGGTCAACGAGTTATCCAACCCATTCATTATGCTAGTAAGACAATGACGGGGGCTCAATTGCATTATACCACTACTGAAAAAGAGCTTTTAGCCGTAGTGTATGCTTTTGAGAAATTCCGCCCCTATCTTGTGCTTTCCACCACCATCGTTTACACCGACCATTCCGCCTTGAAATACTTTTGACCAAGCAAGATGCTAAACCGAGACTCCTTCGTTGGGTTTTGCTCCTACAAGAATTTAAAATCGAAATTCGTGATAAAAAGGGAGAGGAAAACCTGGCCGCGGATCATCTTAGTAGACTTGAGGATCCTTACCAAGGGGAATCTCCAAATCAAGAGATTAATGAATCCTTTCCCCTTGAGACCTTAATGTCTATTAATTCCAATCTTGATGATACCCCATGGTTTGCGGACATTGCAAACTATTTGGCGGGTGGTGTTCTTATCGAAGGGTTATCGTCCCAACAAAAGAAAAAATTCTTCAAGGACGTTAAAACGTAATATTGGGACGACCCTTATCTTTTCAAGCAATGTGTGGATTTAATCATTCGAAGATGTGTTGATGGGCCGGCGGCTTTACAAATCCTTGAAGCTTGCCATAAAGGACCCACCGGTGGTCACTTTGGTCCTAATTACACTGCTAAAAAAGTTTTCGACTCCGGATTCTATTGGCCCTCCATTTATCATGATGCACATGAAATGGTTAAGCATTGTGATGCTTGCAAAAGACAAGGCAAGATCACACATAAAGATGAGATGCCTCAAAACTTCATCCAAGAGTGTGAAATCTTTGACGTATGGGGCATCGACTTTATGGGGCCATTTCCATCATCCAAAGGAAACAAGTACATCTTCGTAGCCGTTGACTACGTATCAAAATGGGTTGAAGCAAAGGCTTTACCTACTAACGATGCGAGGGTGGTTGTTAACTTCTTGAAACAATTGTTTGCTCGATTCGGTGTGCCTCATGCTATTATTAGTGATCGCGGGACTCATTTTTGCAATGATCAATTTGCACGAGTCATGGCTAAGTATGGTGTCAATCACCGACTTTCCACCGCGTATCATCCTCAAACTAATGGACAAGCCGAGGTTTCCAACCGTGGTCTTAAGAGAATCTTAGAGCGAACCGTGGGAGAGCATCGTGCCTCATGGGCCGATAAATTAGATGATGCTTTGTGGGCTTTCCGTACCGCTTATAAGACACCTATAGGTTGTACCCCTTATCGCCTTGTGTACGGAAAGGCGTGCCACCTCCCCATTGGGTTGGATCATAAGGCTTATTGGGCCTTGAAATGGGTTAATTTTGACATAAACAAAGCCGGTGATCATAGGAAAATCCAAATCAATGAACTCAATGAACATAGGAATGAGGCTTATGAAAATTCATTAATCTACAAGGAGAATACTAAGCTCATTCATGATTCCAAGATTAAAAACCGAGAGTTCCATGTTGGTGACCAAGTTTTACTTTTTAACTCTCGGTTGAAAATCTTTTCGGGTAAACTTAAGAGCCGTTGGTCCGGTCCATTCACCGTGGCCCAAGTCTTCCCTTATGGCACCATTGAGTTAATCCCAACCAAATGGGCCCAACTTTAAGGTGAATGGCCAACGGGTTAAGTTGTACTATGGAGAGGACATCTCTCATGAGATGATTCCATCCCTCTCCACATTTCCCTTAAAATAATTCAGGAAATCGAGTCGAGCTAGAGACTCGTGATAAATAAATCAAGCATCGTATAACTAGGTTAGATTTTTTCCTTTACCATCCTTTCCACCCTTTTTCACCTTCATCCATTTCCGCCAATAAGTGTAGGGGGAGCCAAGTAGATTGTTTGCGTGTTGTGATGTTGTGCAGGGACATGTGCTTTGATGATCCACTTTTGGTACTTTTGACGCGACCCGTGATCCCGTGTACCCGGTTCTATTAAAACTATTGTGATTCATACATGTATGTAAATAAAACGAATAAATGTAATCACTTTAGTTGTCCCTTCCTTAGCTCGATTTTAAACAACGTACTCAATGTCCTAAGTGTAGGGGAGTTTATTCTCCCACATGCTTAAACATTGAGGACACTGTTTATATTAAGTGTAGGGGGGACTTCTATCGAATTTTAGTGTGCTTTTCCATGAATTTGACCCCATTTAACCGGAAAATTTAAAATTTTTTCAACGTTTTTCAAAATTTTGATCTATTTTGGCCTAGTAGTATTTTCATTTATTTTCCTTCCTTTTGTCATCGCATCGTAATAATTTCCATTTCAAGAATAAAGTCAAAAAATAAATAAATGAATAAAATGGTTTTAACAAATTTAGATATGTTTGATATATTAGACCCGGCGTGAATATTTTGACTCAACCCGAGTTTACTTATCCAAGTTTACTCTAGCTATTATCCTTAACCATATGGACCTTAATTGGTTTATTAGGCTAAGCATCCACGAGTCTCATTCCTTGAGATTTTAAATTGTGGAGAACGAGAGATGATAGAGTTGATAATAAGTTTTAAGGTTAATTTTTGCTTATATGGTTTTTGTGGCTCTTTCTTCCCGCTTGCATATTTAATTGCTTAATAAATGAGGATTCTTGCGGTGTAGATTCGATATCTTAACTCTTAGCCAAATCTTTATTCTCCTTGTAATTAAAGCATGAACACATTGAGGGTGCCAGCGTTGTGGACTTCCGACTAAGGTGGCTCATAACCACTAAGTAGGAGGTATTCAGACCATGGGACCACGGGATTTGGCCTACTATATATATCATAAATAAAGAAAGAATAAGATTAAAACATGACCTCAAGGAGCCTTAGGGTGTGGGGCATGTAGCATGAACCTTGTTATTAGAGCCTTAGGGTGTATGGCATGGTAAGTGTTGAATAAACATTGATCAATAAAATCAATTCCCTCGTTTGTCGTTGAAGGAGCCTTAGGGTGTGGACAATAGACGGGGAGCATTTTTACATCTTAAAGAGCCTAAGGGTATATGATGTGAATTTGCTAAACTCCACATAAAGTCTAAATGACTTTGGAGGAATAATTAATAAGTAGTACTATTCGGCCAAATTTTGGGTCCGGGAATTTATTCCCCAAATCGTGTTAAATCATCTTTGATGTGGGCTTACTTTAGTGACAACGTTTTTGAGGACGAGGTTAGGTTTTGAGTGTCGGGTTTGCACCGTTTGGCCGTCCTTTTTGGAATAATAACTATCAAATAAGTCAAATGAGCCTACGGGTGAATGACAATCAACAAAATCTAGAGATACAAAGTAGGAATTGGAGAAAGAGTATTACACAATTATCTTATATGAGTGGGATTTAACTTGAGGACTTATGGTAAACAATGATCACGTTTTTAAGCTTGGTATGGGGAACGTAAAACTTGAGGGTGATTAATATTCATGACACCAAAGCCCTAATTTAAGTCTTAGATTTCTTTACAAGTTCCTTCCATCAAATAATTTCCAAGTTAATAAATTGTTATAACTTTTATTTCTTTTAAAGCTTTTATCTTTTCATCATAGTAGTAGTAGTAATAGTAATAAAGGCCGAGATGGATTAATTATGAGAGAAATGTAACTTAATGCTTTAAAACTATGCATTGCATGGGGTCATTGTAATGGTCAAGTGTAGGGGATTTAATAAGTGTGTAAACACTTATCCTTTTGCCACTAAAATCAAGGGAAAACAAGACCTAATCATGTGTTTTATATCGTAAAAGTCGGAATCACGCGTGGTTTTGTGTTTTTGTGTTTAAATAGGTACAAATGATCAAAAGAAAAGAAAACACGGGATTTCACAGTCAAATGTTGAAGAAAAGTCCAAGGAAGAGACAAAGACAAAGTTGAAAGACCAAAAGTGTGCCAAGATCACGAAAACCGTCAAAATCAACATGGAATTCAAGAAATGATCAAGGAAGCCGAAATCGAGCTCGACTTTAGCGGATTTAATCCTTTTGAATATTTTTGGGCTTTGTGGGTCCCACATTTTCTTAATGGGCCCACAAGCCCATTTAACAAATTTGCTATCTTACCATGGATAAAAGGCCACGGATTGTGTAAGGCCCAAAGATCAAAAGTGACGGATTCAATGGTTATTGGGCCAAAGCCCATGATTGATATTGGGACGAATGAAAAGACTGAGTGAATTAACTTTTCACTTCATTGTTTGCCTGGTCAATGAAATGGTCAACTCTCACAAACGTAACATCCCCCAGTCCAACCTACCTCCCACGTGTTACACCAATATCCTCACCCCAACATACCAAATAAATAAATAACTTTTTACCCACAGCCCCACTTTATTTACGTTACAACCAAAGTTTTCACCTACCATCTTCTTCTCCCCACAAAATACGCTCCTTCCCACAGTTACCATCTCAAACCCTAATTATTCACCAACACAAATTAACCATGAAATATTGGGGGTTTTACCCAATTCGTATGATTCCCACGGATTGGGATTAAATCCGCATAGTTTTTGGATCATGCACTCACTTGTGGTCCTCTCCTCTCATCCTGACGTGGCCAATCCTTGTGATTTGATTGGCTCACACACCTCTCCACCACCAAACTCCCCAATCAGAGAAGTCCACATCACCAATCAACTAGCACAACAAACACATCTCTTGCCAGCATGGCAATCCGTGTGTCCTATAATTCATTCTCCACCGCAAGATTGAAGAAATTGAAGAGAGAGAAGAAGAAAGATGGATTCTACGGATCAGATTGAATGCTTACTATGGAAGCTATCAAGAGGGTTTCCAAGGGGTTTGCCTATAAAAACCCCTTTATATCTGTAATTTTGTGTGCTTTTCCTTTAGTTTAATTGTTGTTTCTGAAAAAATAGAATTAGGGTTTTATGTAATTTCTTTTTAAATCAAGTATTGTAATCCGAATTTAATTAATGAAATTTTAAAGTTTCTGTTTACTTTTTGTCTCGTTTAAAATTATTGCATAATTATCTTGAATTTATTTTCAATTAAATAATTATTAAATTAAAGAGATAGCAATAATTTCCCCTACTAGGAAATTATATATATAAAAAAATAGCTCTGTTTTGGTTCGTTTGGATGTTTTATGGTACGATGATGATGATATTGGGTTAAATACGGTGGTGGTTGATCGCTTGTTTTCGAATAACAAGGTGGCTCAGCGCCAACCTTCTACTCAGAGGTTTTCATCACTAGGTTTGTCTTTCTTTTTATTTTACTGTTAAGTTTTAATATCTGCTATAGTTTTGATAATAGTAGATCTGCTTGTTTAATTGGTTATTTGGTTCATTTCGTGGGTCTTTATCTGTTTAATGTTAGTTACTGTTTAAACTTTTGTTTACTTTTCATTTTCGGTTTAGTCAAATTTGGTTTTGAAAGTGTAATGGGTATCTGTTCAGTTAAGTTATTTAGTTTGGTTCTTGACTGTTTATTTTGATTCTAGTTTAAATAGATTGTTGTTTCTGCATATTTAAATTGCTCGCTGGATCTGCTTTAGGTTTGTTTAAATTTTGATATATCTGCTTAGCTTTTAATTGTTTGGAATTCAGTTTGGTTTTCATTTCTTTATTTTAAGTAGTTATTATTTAGTCTCTGTTAGATTATTGGTTATTGTAATTTGGCTTATTTTGGTTGAGTTTACTTTTGCTTATTTTAATTGTTGCTTATCTGTTTATATGCTAGTTTTATAAACTACTTATTTGGCTTATCTGTTTTGTTGATTTTCCGATTTATACTTTTAGCTTATTTGGTTTTGGTAATATTTGCTTTAAATTTGTAACTGCTTATTACTTATCAGCTTAATTGGTTTGCCTGCTTATTGGTTAACTGGTTAGTTTTTTTTTTAAGTATTGTTACATATAAACACTCAGACCCTATTGGTCTAACCATGTTAAAAATCCAAAAATATTATTATCAAAAATTTGTCTCCGCCTTGGTTCGAACACTGGACCTCCTGTCCAGGAACCATACAACCCAACCGTCTGCTCTAGACCGTTTCTTGTGTTTGTTAACTTAGGATTTAATTAATATAGCACTTATTTCCATTGTCAGATTTTAATTAGTAGATTAAATACACATTTCTATTTCATTTAAGTAAAAGTTTTATTTCATTTTCTTTAATTCAGTTTTTTTATAAAATATAAAAAAGATAAAAAAATATTTTATTTCAATTACTTTAATTAATTTACTTTAGTTTTCAATATAAAATTAGTCTAAAAATAGTTTCATTAAAAAGTCTTTATTAAAATTTAGATTTAAGTTTTAAAATTAGTTTTAATTAAAATTGGTTTAAATTAGATTTTTGAATTAGTTTAAAATAGCTTTCTTTTAATTAAATAGTTTTTTTAATTAGTTTAAAATTTCCAAAAGATTTAGTCACCATAAACAAAGTTAAGTCTTACGTTTAACCGGAAATCAAATTCGAGTCGAGTCGAGGAAAAACGAACTTAATTGAACAAAAATACCTAGTATTACCGGTTTGCCACTGTTAAGGGGTGTTTGGTTCGGACCAGTTCAAGGGGTTCCGGGTCCGGTTCACGACATGTCTAAATTAAATACATGGGTCTGGTTCATGACTAAAATATGTACAAGTATTTTTTTTACAAGTATTTATTTTAACAAGATATTAAATTAACTAAACATGACATGTAATTAATTTAATTAAATCATGGACTTAGGTTAATTATTATTTAGTAAATAATACATGTTTTAACCTAAGTAATTATTTATTTAATTTAGACTATAATATTAATTAATTATTAAGACATGAAATATAATTAATTAATAAACATGACTTAGGTTATAATTAATATAATATTAATACATCTTTTAACCTAAGTATTTTATACACCTTAATTGAATTAAATCATGCTTATATTTAATTAAATCATATAACCTATAGTTTTATTTATTAACACGATATTATTAATAAACTATACTATAATCACATGACTTATGTTGTTTAATCAGTAAACTTAAGCTTATATTATTAGCTTATTAATTCAGCTTAATTCTAAATATGGAAACTTTCTAATTTAGGAAACTTACTATTTTTAGGAAACTTAATTAAATCATGAAGCACGATGCCGGTGTCAAAGATCACATCCTCGTTGTCAGATGACAAACGAAAGGATAAAACTCCAACATAAATCTCCAAAAAGAGATGGTAGTCACAAATCACGATATGGATAAAGCATGCTCCCCGAGATAAACTCGCACCAAGATGATAGAAAAATCTTTCAATTATTGCATCGGTGAAAGGCCGAGATTTCCCTAAATCAACGATTCCGGGGTCGAATACCTCGTCCTCGTGAGAGAAAGGAATGGAAAACACGGTGTCGTCCCCCCATGCTAATCCATGATCATAGAAAGCAAATGGTAATGGTGGGATAAAAGTTTCATCTATAATGGAATCAACATTCTTAGCTTTAACGACCATTTCACCCTTAGAAATGTGATCAATCGGGTCATGGTACTCAATGTGAGACACATGAAAAACCCGCACATTAAGGTCAAAGTGGGTGGGAGGAGGACTTGGGATGAAATCATCATCAAGTAAATTCTCTAAAAAGAGAGCGTCCCCCTCTGGGTCAAATTCATCAACACCCGGTGGTATCGAATCATTAGAAGCAAGAAACATGTCAATCTCCTCCATAAGCGGATCACTATCCTCAACGGGAATAGTAGATGGAGAGAAAGACTTTCTAATAGGCTTAGAATTTAAAGTCACGATCTTAGAAATGAGAAGATAGACGTTTGATAATTTTTCACGAAGAATCACGTCTTCCACATCTAAATGAGTAAGTTCATCGGTGAACTTCTCAAGGATCGGAATAGTCAAATCAACCTCATTTCTCAGTGAAAATGGGTCTAAAGGAGCAAGTTCAAAGGTGAACCTCTCAAATATCGGATCACTATCAACCTCATTCCCGGATGAAAATGGGTGAAGAAGAGTAGGTTCATCGATAAACCCCTCAAAATCCGAATCGTGAATGTCATCTTTATAAGAAAGTTCATCGGAGAACTCCTCATTAGAAAATTCATAAGAAGTTGAATCATTCTCAAAATCTTCAATTCCATCACAATTTTCATCATTAGAATTGGAGAAAATCTCAAAACGATTGGAAGAAGTAGAGTCATCACAATGTGGCAAATCACACGTTTCATTGGAAATACCATCGAACTCTCTTGGGTTTTGGACAAGGATTTCAACACTAGACTTTATTACTTCGTTCGATTCCGTGTCCGGAATAGTGCTAAAATGCTCGTCCCCCTTGCTTAGAGAATTTTCGGGTTCCACAGTGGAAGAATCATGAATAGGAATGGTGATGTCATGAGAGATTTCCTCATCATCTAGAATTGGTGAATTCTCATGCTCCATAGCCGGCAAGATATGAAAAGGAAGTACGATTGCACTAGATGAAGGATGTAGAGCAATAAGATCTCTCAAAGTAATAGCACTATCCTTGTCATCGTCAATAAGAAGAGAACGCTCGAGTTCACGAGTGGCAAGATATTTTGCTTCCTCTTGAGCTTGTTCTTTCTTTCGAATTTCAATGCTTAATCCCTTATAATCTTGCAAAAGTTGTCTAATCTTAATTTCACAATCTCTTTTAAATCCCTCATCAATTAGCTCTCTATGATTAATAACTAGGTTTTCTTTAAGTATGAAAATTTGTTCGTCTCGATTCAATTCGAATTGATTTCCGGTTCAAAGTGCGACTCAGTCGTTCTTGGTGGAAAAATAAAATGGTTTGGTTATCTATTCTACTAAAAAGGTAAATGCGCAAAATAATAACAATAAGCAAAAAGCGATTAACTAATAAAAACAAAACAATATAAATAAGAAAACGTGAAATTAAAACAAAACAATTAATAAAAATAAATCTAAAAGACGAAATTAACTATCGATTCTATAATAAAGTTTACTTAATGAAAAAGGAGAGAATAAAACTAAAATGATACTTTAAAGCTAAACGAGGCAAGACCTAAAGCGGGTACTAAATAAAAGATAAAACTTAAACTTTACAAGAAAATATTAATTTTAAAATTAGACGAAAAATTCAACTAAAAATACGTAACGTTCAAAATTAAAAACGGAACAACTTTCAGATAAAAGTAAACAATTGCGGAACAATACAGATAAATAAACAAGCTAGCAGGCAGGCAGCTGGAAGCAGCCAGGCTAGCTGCTGAAAATGGCACCAAAATGGAAGCAAGCTTCCAAGCAGCCATGTCAAATTTATCTACAGTACATTTCGGAGATTCAATTATTTCAGAATAATCAGAAAAGCTACAGTTTATTTCGGAGATAAAATTTCTTCGGAATAGTTGTTATTTCGGAATAAACATTTTTTCGGAAAAACAAGTTTTTCGGAATAATCACATTTCAGAACTTTTAACTTTTTCGGAATAATTGTTTTTTCGGAATATTGATTTCTTCGGAAAAATAGCTTTTCAGAAAAAGAAAAATCTTCGGAATAACAGTAAATTCAGAGAAAATAAAAATTTCGGAAAAATGACTTTTTCGGAATAATTGGTTCTCAGAAAAATGAAAAATTTCGGAATAATTAACCCTAATCCGAAAAAATGAAAAATCAGATACAGTACTATTAAAAATCAGAAAATAAGCCACGAATAAGCTAAAATTAAATAAGCAATCTACCAAAACTTAATCTAAAACACTTTTAAGAAAAACTAATTAAACCACAAATTAAAAACTTGAAAAATACTAATAAATCTAAAAATTAAAAATCAACTTTTTATAAAATAAACTAATAAGCACTTATCTAAAAACTTAACCAAATTGATTTTTAGAAAAAGATAATAAGCAAAAATTTAAAAACTTTTAAAAACACTAAATAATAAAAATATTTAAAAACAACTTTTTATAAAAATTAACTAATAAGCACTTAATTAAAAATAAGAAAATTAACACAATAAGCACTAAAACACTATAAGCTATAAAAATCAAACAAATAAAAACCAATAAGCACAATCAATCAAAAGCATCAATAAATCAATAAACATCAAGATAAGCAACTACAAGATCATCTAAATAAACACAAAATTAATAATAATAAAGAAAGGAAGAATGAGAATGATTAACTGAAAAGCTTGATTAAGATAAAGATTAAGATCTAATACAAGATTAATGAAAAAGATTAAAACATGAAATAAAAGCAAGAGAGAGAAAATGAAAACTAGAGAGAGAAAGTAAATCTACACTACTCCTAATCTAAACTAACTAACCACCTCCTAATGACACATTAGGAGGGTATTTATAGGAGGAGTAAAATGTTGGTGCTTTCTTCCTTCTTTCTTCTTGTCTCGACTCGATTTAAATTCTTTGTCTTTCTCAACGTCGTCTCGGGATTTGTCGATATAATTTGAACTCGTCTTATAATTTTCTTCTTTAATTAGACTTGGTTCTTCGACTTCATTAAAATTCCATCTTTGGACTTTTTTTTCGATAAATCTTCAGAATAGGCCTTGGACTTCCGTTCTTTTTGCACTCTTGATCTTTTGACTTCGTCTTTTCTCGTTTTATTCGATAAAAACTCGTGATAGCCCGTATTTTCTCCCTTTTTCATATTTTTATCCTGAAACACAATAAAAACACAAACCACTCATAATTCCGACTTTTACGAAATAAAATACATGTTTTGGTCTTGTTATTATTGGAAATAAGTGGTAAAATGATAAGTGTTTTCACACTTATTAAATCCCCTACACTTAACCATTGCAATGCCCTCATCCAATGCATTAGTTACAAAGAAAGATTTACATTTTTCATCATAATTAACCCACCTTGGCCTTTATTAAACATAAGACATAATTAAAGAAAGAAAAACAAATTAAGAGATTAAAGACTTACATTAGGGTTTTGGATTGTCATGAATATTTATCACCCTCAAGTTTCACGTTCTCCATACCAAGCTTAAAAACGAGATCATTGTTATTATAAGTTAGCAAACTAACACGAACTCATGTGGCCCAATTATTCACTTAGACTCCCTTATTCCTAGGGGTATCTCTTATATTTTATTTTTGTCTTGAATGATCACGAGGATGCATTGTTTGACTTATTTCGATAATTATTTAAGCTGAAAATAAAGTGGGACGATTTAATCAATAGTTAGCTAAAGGACAAAATATTTTAAAACTGCTTCTCGGGACCTCATAAAGTTCATATCTTGGCATAACTCGCTTCACGATTTGAGACCTTTCTCGGACCGATATTTGGCAGCGAATTCATACTTCAAATCTTTGAGAGACGATCTTGAAATTATGGTCTTCTCTTCATAATAGGAATTTCTTCACTTGAAGTTTTAAGATATTCTTCATACTTGGACCACGACTTCTTCATTTTTCTCCAATCTTTATTTTGGACTTGATATACAACGATCCGCCTCCTTTTAGGACTTGGATCTATTTATCCTCATACCTTGCTAGGGTCTTTTCGGATAGACTTCTCCATGATCTTTACGGGAGTTTTTGCTTTTCGTCGTGTGTCTCGATCCTTCATATTGATTTTTGATAAATGATTCTTCACATCACTTGGGATCTTTAGCAACAAAATGTAGCCCTCATGCCTTGTTAGGGCCTTTTCGGACTCCCCAATCTTCGCATCCCGCTTCAATAAGTTATCCCTTGGCTATGAACTCTAATTAATACCGAGCAACTTTTAAACGATCTTGTCCTAGAAGCTAAGTAACTTTTCAAATCGTACAACCTTATTTATTGCAGATAAATTTATTAGCAAGCGATGGGAGAATAAGCTTATAATCAACTCACATAAATTCACGAAAGAATACCAAACTTATAACTGACTCTATCATCTCTCGTTCTTCGCAGTTTAAAATCTCAAGAAATGAGATTCGTGGATGCTTAGCCAATTAAATCAAAGTTTTGGGTTTTCGAGTCATCTATAGGATCTTGCAAATTCTTAGACTTTTTCAAGTTTAGAATTCGCATTTTAAAGTTCCCTTGATAAATGACTCTCTAGGATCAATTATAGGAACTTGCGAAAAGTTCTTGTTCTTAACTCGTAAGAGTTAAGACTTTCGCGTTTTAAAGTTCCCTATATAAAAGCCTATCAAAACTTGACTTAAACACGTTAAGGATACTAGCTATAGTAAACTTAGATAAGTAAACTCGGGTTGAGTCAAAATATTCACGACTTTGAAAAATTTAAAACCACTTTATTGAAAATTTATTCTAGCAAAGAAAGTAAATAACGATAACAAAGGAAAAACTACGATACAACTAGGCCAAAATAGATTAAATTTTTGAAAAATGTCGAAAAATCAAATTTTCCAGATAAAATGAGGACAAATACAAAAGCCCACTTAACTTCGATAGAAGTCCCCCCTACACTTAATATAAACATTGTCCTCAATGTTTAAGCATATGGGAGTAAACTCCCCTACACTTAGGACATTGTGCACGTTGTTTAAATCTTGCTAAGGGAGAGACAACTAAAGTGATTCCTATTTTAATATTGGAAAATATAAAATAGAGAATCAAAAGAGTTTAAGATAGAACCGGGAAGACGGGCACGGTTCGTCAAAAGTCATCAAGAATGTATCTTTGAAAGCTCGAATCCCTGCACATGATAAGAAAGAAAACAACAAACACATACGAGGGTCTTCCCCTACACTTATTATAAAAACAGATAAAGATAGATAATTGGGTTGCCTCCCAAAAAGCGCTTGTTTTTGTTAACCGAGTCACGAGCCTGAGATCGTCCCCGAATTAAATGGTCCATGGGGAAGCCTCGAATGAAATACCAGGATCAAAGACCTTGGCCTCGTTCCCGGAGGAAAATACAACATGGGAGGTTGAAGGATAAGTCTTAAAAGGTAGAAAAGTCCTCTCAACATACGAACAGTATGTGAGATCATGATCCACGGGAGGTAGGGTGGGTAAATGAATCAAAATGTCATCCCCAAAAGACATATGATTATCATTGAGCGACAAAGCCGTAAAGGTGTCAATCATGGAATAGTCAATGTCACCCCCCGGGTCAAAGCACTCATCCTCGGTAATGGTTTCTAAAGGCTGAGATAAAAGGTGCTCGGGAGGGGGACTTGGGACAATATCTTCATGCAGCAAATTGTCAAAAAGAATATCCCCCTCCGTGTCATCATCATCAATACCCGGAGGTATTGAGAGAATGTCGATTTCCTCCATAGCTGTATCATTATTCTCAACTGAAGTAATAGATGGAGTTAAAGACTCAGAAATAGGAGCAGAACGCTTCAATTTTATCAATTAGAAGATGAACTTTCAGTAATTTTTCGGGAAGAATAACGTCTTCCACCTCATCTACAAGACCAAGTTTAGAGGTGAACTTCTCGTAAGACGGAGAGAATAAATCAACGTCGCCTTCATCGCCTAGAGGAGAAGGAGAAATTTCAAAAGTGAAATTCTCATAGCATGGAGAAAAATCATCATCATTAAGAGCGACCTCTTCCGTAGGCTCCACAAAAGTCGGCACATCACAAACCTCATCAAAGAATTTATCAAGACCAAAATCACTAATCTCACTCGATGTATCACTATCCTTAGACGCATTAGGGATATCAAGAGTAGGAGTAGTAATCTCAGAAGATGGGTTGAGATCATAGATATCATCCTCGTCATCATCATAAAAGTAGTATGGACGCACAAGAGGAGGAGTATAATCACTAAGATTAGATACTTGTTCTTGTTGTTGTCGCTTTTCCTCCTCCCTTGCTTCGCGTATGCTAGCTAATTCTTGTTGAACGTATTCAAGCCACATTCCAACAAAAGGTTGATGATCGATGGTGTATTGTGGGGGCTCAAAATTGTGAAAACCAGAATTATAGCACGGATGTGGCTCATAGTAGTTCAACGGTTGAGAAGAATTAGAACACGGATTTGGTTCATAATAATCCATCGGTGAAGAAAAATAAGGACACGGATTTGGCTCATAATAATTCATTGGCTGACAATAAGAAGTATCGTGAGGGCCCCCACAATGATTGCAACACCCCCGTGCATTTTGTTGATATGGATCGTCATATATGGGAGAGGGTGAAATAGTGTCATTAGAAGAGAAGAATGAATTGAAGTATGAATTGATCGAATTGCACGATAGACAACGGCCAAATTCGTAATTAGGGATATCCATTCCACACCGTCCGCATGAACACCATTGACTACCAGAAGATGGTCTTCCACACCCTACATAGTCAACAAACGAATCCATTAAGAACAATAGATAAGCAAGAAGAATATTTTTGGTGCAAAACTTTCGAAAAAGAAATGCTTTTTATGATTTTTTAATTGTTTTTGGGATTTTTGAAAATTTTTGGCAAGAAAATAACGTTCAAAAGTGAACGCATCCCAAAATCCAACGCGTCTCTCACTAAAAACCGTTAATCTTCACGAAAAGAGCCGGCAACGGCGCCATTTAATAACTAGGTTTTCTAGAAGTATGAAAATTTGTTCGCCTGGATTCAATTCGAATTGATTTCCGGTTCCAAGTGCGACTCAGTCGTTCTTGGTGGAAAAATAAAATGTTTTGGTTATCTATTCTACTAAAAAAGTAAATGCGCAAAATAATAACTATAAGCTAAAAGAGATTAACTAATAAAAACAAAACAATATAAATAATAAAACGTGAAATTAAAACGAAACAATTCATAAAAATAAATACAATCCATGAAAACATGCACGTTATCATGGATCATCCCACAAATATTAACAATTAAATCTCTAAGGATCGTAACCATATCTAAAAGACGAAATTAACTATCGATTCTATAATAAAGTTTACTTAATGAAAAAGGAGAGAATAAAACTAAAATGGTACTTTAAAGCTAAACGAGGCAAAACCTAAAGCGGGTACTAAATAAAAGATAAGACTTAAACTTTACGAAAAAATATTAATTTTAAAATTAGACGAAAAATTCAACTAAAAATACGTAACTTTCAAAATTAAAAACGGAACAACTTTCAGATAAAACTAAACAATTATGGAACAATACTGATAAATAAACAAGCTAGCAGGCAGGTAGCTGGAAGCAGCCAGGCTGGCTGCTGAAAATGGCGCCAAAATGGAAGAAGCAGCCATGTCAAATTTATCTACAGTACATTTCGGAGATTCAGTTATTTCAGAATAATCAGAAAAGCTACAGTATATTTCGGAGATAAAATTTCTTCGGAATAGTTGTTATTTCAGAATAAATTTCGGAATAAACATTTTTTCGGAAAAACAAGTTTTTCGGAATAATCACATTTCAGAACTTTTAACTTTTCCGGAATAATTGTTTTTCCAGAATATTGATTTCTTCGGAAAATAGCTTTTTCAGAAAAAGAAAAATCTTCGGAATAACAATAAATTCAGAGAAAATAAAAATTTCGGAAAAATGACTTTTTCGGAATAATTGGTTTTCAGAAAAATGACAAATTTCGGAATAATTAACCCTAATCCGAAAAAGTGAAAAATCAGATACAATACTATTAAAAATCAAAAAATAAGCCACGAATAAGCTAAAATTAAATAAGCAATCTACCAAAACTTAATCTGAAACACTTTTAAGAAAAACTAATTACACCACAAATTAAAAACTTGAAAAATACTAATAAATCTAAAAATTAAAAATCAACTTTTTATAAAATAAACTAATAAGCACTTATCTAAAAACTTAACCAAATTGATTTTTAGAAAAAGCTAATAAGCCTAAATTTATTAACTTTTAAAAACACTAAATAATAAAAATATTTAAAAACAAATTTTTATAAAAATTAACTAATAAGCACTTAATTAAAAATAAGAAAATTAACACAATAAACACTAAAACACTATAAGCTATAAAAATTAAACAAATAAAAACCAATAGGCACAATCAATCAAAAGCATCAATAAATCAATAAACATCAAGATTAAGCAACTACAAGATCATCTAAATCAACACAAAATTAATAATAATAAAGAAAGGAAGAATGAGAATGATTAATTGAAAAGCTTGATTAAGATAAAGATTAAGATCTAATACAAGATTAATGAAAAAGATTAAAACATGAAATAAAAGCTAGAGAGAGAAACTAAAACTAGAGAGAGAAAGTAAATCTACACTACTCCTAATCTAAACTAACTAACCACCTCCCAATGACACATTAGGAGGGTATTTATAGGAGGAGTAAAATGTTGGTGCTTTCTTCCTTCTTTCTTCTTGTCTCGACTCGATTTAAATTATTTGTCTTTCTCGACGTCGTCTCGGGATTTGTCGATATAATTTGAACTCGTCTTATAATTTTCTTCTTTAATTAGACTTGGTTCTTTGACTTCATTAAACTTCCGTCTTTGGACTTTTTCTTCGACAAATATTCAGAATAGGCCTTCGACTTCCGTTCTTTTTGCACTCTTGATCTGTTGACTTCGTCTTTTCTTGTTTTCTTCGATAAAAACTCGTGATAGCCCTGTTTTCTCCCTTTTTTATATTTTTATCCTGAAACACAATAAAAACACAAACCATGCATAATTCCGACTTTTACGACATAAAATACACGTTTTGGTCTTGTTATTATTGGAAATAAGTGGTAAAAGGATAAGTGTTTTCACACTTATTAATGATACCTTCGACTTCCCAAATCATTAGTTATATCATTAATCTCTTGATTAATTTGTCTCTTTTCAAGCAACATATCTTCAATGCTTTTTTCAACAACATCAACATTTCTTTGATTCATTATTTGTTGGAACATCGTTTCAAGTCGTTTAAAATTCTCACTCACGAGAGAAAATTATGAGGATTGGTCAATACCGGAGGGAATAGAATTATAGCAAGGAATAGGCTCATAAAAAAAGTTATCTCTCGGTTGACAACAAAAACTCTCGTGAGGACCTCCACAATACTCACAAGAAAGATGTTGTTGTGATAAACTCGGTAAATCTTGTGGATAACAATTATCATTAAAGTTTTCATTGTAGATCGGTTCTTGCTCGTAATTAAGCGAGAATCGATGCGAACAATTAATTCCTAAATGAGAATTATTTCCACAAAACTCACACGAGGGTGTCTCGTATGTGGGGTGTGGAGGTGGATTGAAATCGAGGGGATTATTCGAAAAATTCGGATTTCTACATGAATTAATTTCATTGCAACAAGGACAAAATCCAACTCGTATATCATGACGTAAATCATTTCCACAACGCTCACACGTGCACCACCGACATGGTAAAAGACCAGATAACGGTTCTCCACACCCTACACAATTGATGAAGGAATTCATGGAAGAATTAAAAATTGGAGGGTGAGGAGAAAAAGAATTAAACATGATAGAGGATTAAGAAGATTATTTTTGCTATTTTTCATAAATCAATCAAAGATTGACAAAAACAAGGAATAAGGATAATTACTATGGAAGTAAATTACCCTCGGTCGACTTTGAAACGATAGGTGAAAACCTAAACGTCTCGAGGTTCAATAAGTAAACTACAAAAATAAGGTATAATACTACTTGAGTTGGCAAACCAATAATCGGTCGCCCCTCTCAATATACGCACAAGCAAGCGGGGAAACGAGGTGGCACAAAGCACTTAAAAACCTTTTTACTTAGACGGCCTTTTATAGCTCGTCGCCTTATACCCACCTTATAGTTTGTATAAATCGAGTTCAAACTTCTTATTAGTATTTATCTATTTTGCCTTTTTTTCGTTTTGGATTCGAATACAATAGCTAGGTGATGAAATCCCAACTAAGGTCTTATTTGGAAGTAGGTTAATTTATTGTTCTACGTAATATAATATATTAATCACAAAAAACACGAAAAACGATACATACTATAATAATAGAAAAATAACAAAACTTTCCGAGGACGGAAAGGGTATTCAAATCAACGTTCAACAAATCTCACAAAGGCGTATCGTACACAAGATCCCCGGCAGCGGCGCCAAAATTTTTGATGTGTCGTGGATAGTATATGTTAATTAAGATACGTTATAGGGTAAATTAGAAAATTACCTTTAGTAAAAAGTAATAGACTAAAATTACCAAAGACGGAGTTAATTAATCACGATGATGAACCAAGTTCGTTGTACACGAAGATCAAGTGAATTTGAGACGTTTTGTTTCGATTTGGACAATTGATTTGAATTGGTTTCGGTTTTTAATCTAAAATTAATCCTACAAATTAAACCTCAGTGCATTAATCGTTCCCCACTATTTTTATCTAAAAACAATTATTTAAAATTAACACTACTTAAAAACTTAAACTATTTAACAATTCAAGTTATTAAAAACTTATTTAATTAAAATACTTTTACACTATTTTAAAAATCTATTTATGAAACCATAATATTTAAAATCTAAATTAATTAAAATCTAATTATTGTTTAAAAACTAATTTTTACCAACTAATTTAATTTCTAAAAATTAATAAAACATTTTTTATTTGTTTTTATTTATTATTAACTTTATAAAAGAAATTAAAAAGAAATAAATTTAATTAAAATTACAACTATTTATTTAAACAAAATAAAAAAACTGGCAGCCTAATATTATACTATATTAATTTAAAAAGCTAGACTAAAACACAAAAGGAGGCATAGATGAGATGGTAAACGCGTTGGTATGCTAACCATGAGGTCATGGGGTCGAATCCCATGAGGGACATATTGGATGATTTTATTCTTTTTGACAAAATGAAAGAAAGTAAAGTCACAGGGCTGACCTTGTGATTATTTATAGACTGAAAACCAAATCCCAAACTAAGGTTTGGAGTTCAGATCACAATATTACAGATAATAGTAACACTAGTGTAAACATATATCAGCAAACCAGAATTCAAAATAAAATAAAGTGCAGGCAACAAAAAAGAAAACAAATCAGATTCATAAATGTAAATAGAATAGAGCAAATCTAAACCAATTCACAGTTATCCCACACAGTTATCCCACACAGTTATCAGTCCAAATAAATCCGATTTACCCAAAAACCAAATCCTTAATGAACAGATCACTCTAAATCAGTTTTTAACATCGACTTTGATACTAAAATTAACCCCAAACTTTTATTATCAGGAAAAATATTTCCACAGATGAACATAATATAAACTTAGTAACTTTAAAACTAAAAGAAGCATTCATCAGACTACTTAACTCATATAAGACAAAAAATAAAACTCAGCAATGTTGAAATAAAACCAAATTGTCCAAATACAACTCTCAATATCAGATTAGTCTCTACAAAGTATCAATATCAGCAAACTATATAAACCTAGTCAATAAGGCTAAGCAGACTACACAAATTTCAGCAACATAACACTATTATCAGTTAATCCATGCTTAAAATCCAGAAAAGCAGATGAGATCGATTTACCAACCAGGTAAACTATTATCAGCATCAAGCTTACATTAAACTAAATAGGCTCATGAACATAAAATAAAGACCAGCAATCAAGACTCAAACAGATCGAGCAAGTATACACAAACTCAGCAAACAACAAAGATCTATATGAGATTCATCAAATTTAGTCAAGCAGAAACATTAACAAAAATATCAATACCATACAACTCTAATCCATCTAACATTTAATCCAATAAAACATCTTAACAGATTAATCAAAATAATGTTAACAACTTAAAAATAAAATGAAAGTGAACCTTTTTGAAGATTTCCTTTGGGAAGTAGAGCGTCGCTGAGCCGTCTAACAAACAGAATCAAGACCACCATTAAACTTCACCAAACGAACTGCCAATCCCCATTTATCAACGAACCAACACATTAATATTCGAACCAGTTTCGAACCAAAAACAGTAACTTCGGACCATCATAGCCAAAACTAGTAGCTATTCTTAACTAATCCAGTGGGGATTAGTTTTCCCCAATTTTATCTTCTTAATATCTAGTTTAAGCTATTACTTAAGCTTAAATAAATATTATAATCATTAATAACACCAATTAGATTAAAGTAAATTGCATAACTAATTTTAACAGAAAGTTAAATTTAAGAAATATTTCGAAACAAACGACCTTTTATTAATAACAAAATCAATTACAATACTGGAGAAAATGAAATAATACAAATTACCCTAAAACTAATCTAGCATTATAACTTTAGAAAATAAAAAAGGGATGAATTACATGGAAAATAAAAGGGTTTTTATAGGCGAGGTGAAGGTGAGGGATGATTGCTGATGAAGATGATCTAACCGTACATTAGGAATCTTTATCTTCTCTTTCTTATATTTCTTGATCCAAACGCTGTAAATAACTCTCCCTTCACACGGATCGCCAGCGTGGCTAAATCTGTGCTTCTTGTGCTAGTTGATGGCTGAGGTGTCATTCCCTGATTGGTGGATTGGTGAGTGATGCGTTGTTTCACCCAATCAGGGAAGAGAGAGAAAGCCACGTCAACCATCTTGCACCATCTTCAATCTCCGATTTCCATGGGAATTAATTAAGCAAACGTGTGAATTACACGCTTGAAAAAGCCCCAAAAGTTATTTGATATATTTTGTGATTAGGGTTAAAACGAACAGTGAAGTTTCAGGTTTATTTGAGTTTGGGGGTGAGAGAGAGGATGGGTAACTTTGGGGTTAACGAAAGGATTAAAAACGTGTGTGTGTTTATATTTATAAAAGTTTGACCAATTTATGTAACTTTTGTTACATCTATCTTTTGTGATGGGCCTTGAGTTGGACCTTCCCATATTAATAATTCCCAACCGCTTATTTAATTTGGGCTTATATATCCAATTGATATTCGTCTCATGTATCAAAACTCCATCCGTCTTATAAGTTGGGCCTTTTGATGGGCTTATAGTCCAAAAATAGTTAACTTGACTCCTTACTGGGATTTTTGGGCCCAATACCCAAATGTGGGACCCACTTGGCCCAAAATCTCCATAAACGATCAAATCCGCTAAAATTGAACTTGACTTTGGCTTCCTTGATCTTTTCTTCAAACTCGTGCCGGTTTTCGTGATCATCGGTACCTACACACATTAAACAACAAAACATGCAAATACAAGGCAATATTGATACATTTTATGCTTTTATTCATTGTTTATTGATACATATTATATGAGTAATTACACTCATATCAGGCAGCCCCTCTAATTTGCATGACGAGGTCACCCCTCCAAGTATTCATGCACGTTGATTTTCATGACCTATATTGGCTAATGGTAAAATATGTTAAACAGTTTTTACAAGATAAACATAAGGCTTTTCAAACTATAAAACCAGTTTTACTAAGACTTAACCGGGTTATCCAGGACTTAGTTTCTTCCGCTGTTATATGCTTATATGCTTATATTATTCATGCTTTATTTGTACATCCGTGCACTGAGCGTATTGCTCAGCCGTTTTCCTTTTCATGTTCCCAAAACGGTAGGTACTCAGGGACGCTTGTAGACTTTAAGCGTACGTGCATATGGACTGGAAGCTTTCTAGCCTTTCTTTACTTTATGCATTATCTATTCTTTGATACTCTTTCCATGGACATTGTTTAGTCCTTTCATTTACAGTACTTATGTTTGTGTGTGATGAGCTTTACTTTTGGACTACCGATGTTTGATTCCGGTAATTCCTTTTATGGTCATGTAATGTTTTAGACATTTATCCTTGTATGCTTTGATGACACGCCATAATCACGTGTGACATTCCATTTATCAAAATGGGGTGTTACAATTATGGTATCAGAGCCAAGGCTTCGACCTGTAGGCTCTCAAAACATGACCTGTGATTAGTGGGTAGTCACTATGGTCTTCCTAGAACTGACAGTCGGTTTTCATGCATTCATCATTTTCATGCATACATATATATGTCATTGTCGCAGGTTTATGACTAAGTAATGGTTGGTACAGGACTGGCCCTATTTAGTCGCATGTGTTTTATCGAAACTTTTAAATTTGGGACTGACCCATAGACGTCCCCTCGTCATGTCTTTTATTTTGGGTGAACTGACCATAGGCATTCACTCTCGAGCATACAAAAGTTTTCATAAAACTGCATCATGCATTCATGTACAAATTTTCTTGCATAAAATTTTTATCATGATTTATTGGTATAATTTTTTTTCATGTATATATATTTTATGTTTTGATCAGTTTAATCATGTATTTTATGTTATACTGTCAGATGGTTCTCACACGTGAGCAGGAACAACTCAATGCAGCAATCCAAGCTGCAATACAAGCTTTAATTCCTCAACTGAGGAATGACATCAGGGCTGAGGTTCAAGCTGCCAACAATCAGCAGCAAAACCAAGCACCTCCTGCTCCTCCTCCTCCAGTGACATTGGCAATATGGCTGGAGAGATTCAACAAGCTCCGTCCTAGAGCTTTCGAGGGAACAGATAGCCCCAGTGAAGCTGAAAGCTGGTTGGCTCACATAGAGAAGATCTTCGATGCTATGGGTTGTGACCCCGTGTTCAAGGTGAGGTTGGCATGTTACCGATTCTAAGGTGATGTGTTAAATTGGTGGTTAGCATTGAAGCAGTCTGAGGGAGGTGATAATTGGGTGGCTGGTTTGACATGGGCTCAGTTCAGAGATAGGGTGATGGAGCAGTTCTTTCCCAAGGCTGAGAAAGACAAGCTGAAGAGAGAGTACCATGGGATCCGACAGAGAGCTGGGGAGAATAGCAACGAGCAACGCTTTCTCCGCTTAGCTGGTTTCCTTGGTGCAGCGGCAGGTACTCCTGAAGAGCAGGCACACCACTTTAGGTGGGCTCTTCGCACATCGGTCGCAAACAATTTGGTGTGTGCTACGTTCAACAAGGTAGCATTAGTGGCCGATGCAGCACGTAAGCTGGAGATGCTGCATGAGAGAGATGAGTTCGGGGAAGCAGAGAAACCCGATAAGAGGTAAACATTCGTAATCAAGCGGTGACCAATCCGTATTCTTTCTATATATGTCAAATATATCATCTCTTAAATTGTATCTTCCAGGCAGAAGACTGGGACCGGTCTCAGCCGGCTACTCAGCAGCAGCCTAATCAGCCCATGGGAAACGGTCAGACTAACGACCGTTCTGATACGGATAGGCGTGGCGGTAATTATAATTACCGTAACAACACTGGACACTCCAACGGCATCAGGTCCTAATACTTACGCATTTTTTTTGTGATTTCATGTTATAACTCATAATTCTGACACTTTAGCAAATCTTCTACCAGGAACCATGGAAACGGTAGGGACCAGAACTAGAGAGGTTCACAGCCTAGCCGTCCAGCTATCACTGATATTCAGTCTTACGATTATCCGCATTGTCCTTTGTACCCTATTGTCATGTCTCGTGTATAATGTTTTATCAGGTTCTCAGCCAGCCAGAGCACCTGCTGGAGGATATACTCATCCTCTTTGCTCTACTTGCCACCGTAGGCACCCAGGACCATCTCGTCGCGACAGTGACGCATGCTTCAAGTGTGGTCTTCCTCGCCATCGCATGAAGGACTGCCGTAAGGGCGAAATGGAGGGCACATCGGGACATGTTGATACCAAGCCGCCTCCTACCACTGGACGCGTCTACACGACATCTCGAGATCAAGCCAACAAGTCTACAGGTACCATCACTGGAATCTTGTATATGTATGGTCAAGCTGCATGTGTTCTATTTGATACGGGTGTGATTGTGGTAAAAATACGACCTTTAGGAAAAGGTGCGTAAAAGCGGTAAGTATTGAACAAATGACTTTAGGAAAAATCAAGTGTTAATGACCCAATGAAGTTCGTTTCCCAAGGAGGTATATGTGTGTGAGAAATTTGTTAAATGTTTGTGATTAATGATTGGTTTAGAAGGGGATGAGAAAAAAAGATGACGAAGACGTAAAAAAATAAAAATAAATACTACTAGAAAGTTAAAACGTAAGACCTTAAAAACCACAAAAATAAAAATAAATTCTAAAAATTACCAAAAATTCACCAAAAATCAAAATAAATAAACTAAGAGTTTACCAATGATCATAACTTTTTCAAACCTTTTAAATAATTAAATATTCAATTTTTAAATGCTAATTAAAGCCCTAAAAATCAAATAAATTATTAAAAAGCCTAAATAAAGATTTTTCAATTGGTAAACCTCTAAAATGACCTAAAAAGATTAAAAACTATTCTTAGATTTTTAAACTAATAAAAACTATTTAAAATGATTTAAAAACTATTAAAACTTAAAATAGTTATAAAAATTAATCTAAAAGAGATAAAATTATTCTAAAAGTTGCTAAATTCCTATTTTAATGTATCAAACCTAAGAAAAATATAAAAAGTTGGAAAATGTGAAATTTTAAAAATAATAATAAAATAATAATAAAATAATAATAAAATAACATTAAAAATCCAAAAATTATAAAAAATTCTAAAAACTTGCAACATAGTTTATTTTAACCTAAATAATCAGAAAATCAAAGTGAAATTACCAGAATACCCCTATTTGGCCCTCAAATGGGCCAAAATCAAAAACAGTCAACACAAATGGGCTTTTGGGCCCAAAAAGTCAAACTTGGCCCAATTGACTTGGAAAATCCCTATCTGACTCAAAATTTAATTCTAAGAACAAAACTCTAAAGGCTCAAAAGCTGAAAATGAGCGTATCACAGTTTATTGAACACTCAGCTTATTATTATTGGGCTTTTCAGCCCATTAAGCAATAAGCTAATGCCATAAGCTCTAATTTGACAGACAACCTTCTTTTGGGATGCTTATGAGATCTGTAAAAAGAAATTTTGAAAAAGCTCACTCAATAAGCCAGAAATAAGCAAAGTAAAAATTCACTAAAAGACAAAATAGTCGTTTTAGAGATTTAGGGCACCTCAGGACTTGATTCAACTTGCAAAAGATTTCAAATGGACTCAATAAGCCAAATCAATCAACAAAAATCCAATAAGCACAACCAATAAGCCAGAATAAGCACAAATGAACTTATGAAAAAGTCAATGGAGTTGGTTTTCTAGTCAAACCCTAAAGTCAACCCACCAAATGCTCCAGTATGAACAAATGGGTCAAAATATGAGCACCTATTACAAAAACAAAGTTGTTGCTGGTTGGAATAAGCTATTATAGCTTATTGATAAGCTGAACCCAATTTTACACTATCAGTGGCAACTAGCAGGGGAAATGCGTTCCCACTGCTTTGACTATTTGACCAAGCTTATTTGAGAGTTCTGGTTTGATTCAACTGGAAACAAAGGCACCCTTGTGATCAGTGAATCACAAGGAGTCAATAGCAACAAGAAAATCACAAATTGGTTCACACAATAAGCCACAATAAGCCAAACAGTCACCAGATATGCACCAAATATGGAAATAAGCAGTTAAGCACTTAATAAGCAGATTTAGACTGAATAAGCCAACCAAACTTAACAGGATGCATACACAAGCTATATAAACCTAGAATAAACACAAAGCAACAAGAATCAAACACTAAATCAAAGTAAATAACAAGATCAAAGCATAAAATGTTTCTGATGAACAATGAACAATATGCAGACAAGTTTTGCTGATCTACTTGGCACTTGATCCAATTTCAAGCCTCAAATCCTTCTTCCCTGGTGTGATTAACTAAGGTTTAGCACTTGTTAGCCCTAGCCTAAGCTTAGATCTAGGTGTCCTCAAAATCCTAGCCAATTTTACCAAGTATTTAAGATTTTATAGCCAAATTATGAATCTATGTGTTCAAACCCACAAAACCTGCAAACAAATGAACTAATGCACCTAACAAACAGATACCAACACTTAGCAACAAATAACAACCACTTAGCAAACCACAAATCCAATTCAAGCAGTAGACCCAAACACTCCTTAATCTACCACTTAACAAAGAAACTTGTGATTTTAACTAATAACCTACTGATTTTAATGATCAAAAACACTTACTAGGTAGCAACTAACACAATCAAACTCAAAAATCACCAGCACAAACAAAAATATTCAAAATCAAAGCACCAAATTCAAAACAGTCATAAACATGAAATTTTTAGGGGAATCTTAATCAAGAGATTATACCTGCCTTCCACAACATCCTAGGAAGGCCAGCAATGCTCCTTGGACCTTGTTCAACAACTAGAACAAGACCAAGGTACTTCAATGAAGATGATCAAAGCTTGCTGATGTTCAAAGCAGAACAAGGCTTTGATTATGATATGTCTTCAACACAAGCAACAAACAAACTCAACCAAAGGCTTAGAACCCTTCTCAGGCTTGGTGTCAACAAGCTTGAAGGAGCTCAAGGCTTATGGCTAAAGGTTAGTACACAAATATAAGCCAAATTCAGAAACAAGGGCTTCAAGGCTTTTGAACCTTGAAAACCTTTCAAACCTAGACGTGCCTTAACCACAAGGTTAAGGAAGGTCTAATCAATCAAATGGAACTCAGAATTAGGCTACTCAAACACCAACTTTTAAAAAAATCAAAAAGAGAATTCAAAATTTCAGAAATTCAAATTTTATTTAAACTTTAAAAAGGAATTACAAAGATAATAGCCTAAAACTGGAACAAAGCTCTCTCACATGTTGAGGAGTCTTTATATAGGCAAATGCCAAGGCTAGCACTATTCACAAACCCTAGAAGTGAAATTCCTATTCTATCCTTGCAGAACCTTCTAGGTGTGTTGCCAGTTGTTTTGGTTGAATCCTGGACGTTTGTTGAGTGCTTAGGGACCAAGTAATGATTTGCAGCCCTTGATTTTGCCAAGTAAGGATCAAATGCCAGGTGTCGTATTGTGAGTGGGGATGGGGGTATCATTCTGGTAGTGGGATTTGGAGTTTAAGGTGTGGGATGTGATTGAGGTGATGTGAATCACACGTGGGATTACTCAATTTTGATTTCCCCTTTGTTTTACTCCTTTTTGATCCTGGGTAAAAACTTGTTCTTGCCTGGTAAAAATCCCAACAGTAAGTGTTTGGCGCATTTTTAGGGATTGAAACTTTTGAATTGGCAGTTTTGGTCCTTGTGTTTTGGAAAAGAGTGAATAACAAGTTTATTTGTTAAAACAAACGTGTTCCTTTGTTATACAACTTTCACCACTTGGCAGTTTTGGCACAAACTTTCCAAAAAGTGTTTCAAGGGTTATTTTTGACACTTTTGCATATTTCAAGGGCTGATTTAGGACAATGTTGATCTTCAAAGGTCTTCAATGCAACTTAAACTTCATGAGGGACCATTGTTGGCAATTTGGATTTGTTGAGGGACTAATCTTGCCATTTCTTCAAAGTTGAAGGACCTTTTGTGTAATTTTGACAAACTTAAGGGACCAAACTTGTAATTATTAATATACAAGGGTTTTAAGTGTCATTTCTTCAATAAATGAGGATCAATCTTGTTTGTCTTCAAGTCTTCAAGGGTATTTGTTGAGTATTTCATGATTAGGGCCCGGTTCTTTGTACGGCTTCGTTTCTCGTGTCCATTTTTCCTTGTAACTTGTGATCTTTTGTCTTTTTCACGATATCCATACCTAAAATACACAAGTAAACAAACACAAGCATATATATGGTATATTATGACATTTTTATGCATTTAAAGCCCGAAAAGAACGATGAGATCATGTATAAATGCCATCTCATCACTCCCCCATACTAAGCCATTGTCGTGCCCTCACGCAATGCTAGAATAAAGTATCTAAGCATCACAAAAGTTCAATTTTATTAACCTTTATTGAAGAGTAAAAAGACTTGCAACATACTACGAAGATGTGTAAAGACATAATGTATGATTTTCATCACAAAAAGTGACTTTTAGGGTCAAAGAATAGAAACAAGTAAATGTCCCTTAGAGTAAACTTCGTCATCCTTGATTGTCATACATTCCATGCTAAGTGCAAAAAAGAGATCATTGTTGGTACAAGTCACAATGCTAACACTACTCATACGTCCAAATTGTGTAATACTTTTTCTCCCCGCAATCCTAGTTATTATAAAAGGAAATGGGTTACTAGCATTTTTTATCTATTTGTCATGGATCACAAGTGATTCATATTGACTTATTTTGAGTAGTTATTAGTCCGAAAGCAAAGTAGCACGATTTTATCAATAGTTAGCCGAAGGACAAAATCTTTTAAAACGGCTTCTCGTGTATCTCCTTAAGTTCGTATCTTGGCATAACTCGTTTCACGATTTGAGACCTTTCTCGGACCGATATTTGGCATGTACTTCATACTTCAAATCTTGGGAAGACGTTCTTGAAATTATGGTCTTCTATTCATATATTTGGAATTTCTTCACTTGACGTTTTTGAGAGATTCTTCATATTAGACCACGACTTCATCATTTTTCTTCAATCTTTACTTTGGATTTTGATATACAACGATCCGCCTCCTTTTCGGACTTGGATATATTTATCCTCATACCTTGTTAGGGTCTTTTTGGATAGACTTTCTCCATGATCTTTAGGGGAGTAATTGCTTTTCGTCGTGTGTCTCGATCCTTCATATTGATTTAGGAATAATGATACTTCACATCATCTTTGGATCTTTAGCAAAAATAGAGCTCCTCATGCCTTGTTAGGGCCTTTTTGGATGATCGACAATCTTCGCGTCCCGCTTCAATAAGTTATGCCTTGGCTATGAACTCTATTCAACCCCGAGCAACTTTTAAACGATCTTGCGCTAGAGGCTAATTAACCTTTCAAATCGTACGACCTTACTTATTGCAATTATGATTTATTCCTAATGCATTGATCTTATGGGAAAAAAAAGCCACAATTAAAAACATATGAGTTTTTGAAAGAACACTTTCATGTTCTACGTTTAGCATGATCACTTGTCAAACTCTATCATCTCTCGTTCTTCACTATATAAAGACCTCTAATTAAAGAGACTCGTGAATACTTAGCCATGCAAGTCAAAATTAAGCCAAATTTGGATTAGCTTTCATTAAGACTATATCAAATCAAAGTTTTGGGTTTTCAAACCACCTATAGGATTTTGCACTTTCTTGGACTTTTTCAAGTTTAGAGAATGCGTTTTAAAGTTCCCTTGATAAGTGACTTTCTAGGATCAATTATAGGAACTTGCGAAAAGTTCTTGTTCTTAACCCGTATGAATTAAGACCTTCGCGTTTTAAAGCTCCTTATATAAAAGTCTAGCAAAACTTGAATTGAGCGTGTTAAGGAATGTAAATGGCTCCAAATGCCCATCAAGTCAAAAATTAACTCTTATTCTACCCAACGGAAAATATACATTCGTGTCTTAAAAACACTTATTAAAAACTAAGAAAAATTTTAAAATTTGGCCATTTTTAGCCTTATTAGCAAAACAAAACATTGAAAGTTGGAAAGCATGAGGGCGTAGCAAAGCAAGTACCTATTCACCCCCCCATACTAAAGGTAAACATTGTCCTCAATGCTTCGAGTCTAAAGGTGGAGCACCCCCATACTAGAGACGAAGAGTTGAATGCTTATGATCTAGCATGGAAAGGGTGATCAACAATATATCTAAAGCCGTTTATTAAGTATGCTAAAAGATAATTGTTAGAACAATAAAGGATATGTCATGGATTCGTGAAAAACTTCTTCAAGCAAACGATGGAGGCTCACGTAAACGAACACGAGAGTCTTCAATCGTAGATGATGATGATGATCTAGATAACACAGTCACAAACAACCACGAGACAACGAGTTGAAAGGGTACAAGTCCCCTTATTAATGAATAGTAAGCATAAAGGATAAGCATGGGATTTCCCCCACGAGGCACCTCGTTTTTGATTACCGAGTCATGAGCTCGACTCGATCCCCTCAATGCTAATTATCATTGGGGAAGGTGACTTGGTCGAGGGCAACCATTGAAGGAATTTCCCCACCAAAATAGTGCTTAAGCCTATGTCTATTCACCTTGAAATTAGGACCATCATCTTGAGCTAGCTCAATGGTCCCATATGGAAACACTTGTGTAATGGTGAACGGACCCGACCAACGAGATTTCAATTTCCCGGAAAATATCTTAAGACGAGAGTTAAAAAGCAACACTTGATCACCAACGTTAAAAACCCGGTTTTTAATCTTTGAATCATGAAACTTTTTAGTCTTTTCTTTAAAAATTAATGAATTTTCATAAGCATTATCTCTTAATTCATCCAATTCATTCAATTGTATTTTCCGGTGATCTCCCGCGGTCTTCAAGTCAAAGTTTGCATGCTTAAGGGCCCAATATGCCTTGTGCTCCAACTCAATGGGCAAATGACAATTCTTCCCATAGACTAACTTATAAGGAGTGCAACCGATAGGTGTCTTATAAGCGGTCCTAAAGGCCCATAAAGCGTCATCAAGTTTGTCGGACCATGAAGCACGGTTTTCCCCAATTGACCTCTCTAAAATCCTTTTCAAAGCTCGGTTTGAAACCTCGACTTGCCCACTCGTTTGCGGGTGATAAGCCGTAGAAAGACGATGAGTAACTCCATACTTCTTTAGAACCTTTTCGAATTGGTCATTACAAAAATGGGTTCCACGATCGCTTATAATAGCACGAGGGGTTCCGAACCGAGAGAATAGTTGCTTCAAAAACTTCACTACCACACGAGCATCATTAGTAGGCAAAGCCTTAGCTTCCACCCACTTAGAAAGGTAGTCCACCGCGACGAGGATATATTTGTTGCCATGAGACGATAGGAACGGCCCCATAAAGTCTATTCCCCATATGTCGAAAATCTCACACACTTGAATTATGTTTTGCGGCATTTCATCACGTTGAGACGATTTTCCTTGACGTTGGCACGAATCACACGACTTCACAAGTGCGTGTGCATCACGATAGATAGAAGGCCAAAAGAAGCCGGCATCGAACACTTTCTTAGCCGTGAGATTAGCACCGTGGTGACCACCCGTGGGTCCCTCGTGACAAGCTCTAAGGATATTAGAAGCTTCGGCACCAAAAAACACAACGTCGAACGAGTTGATCCGCACAAACTCGAAAGAGATAAGGGTCGTCCCAAAAATAGAACTTGACATCACGAAAGAATTTTCGTTTTTGTTGTGTCGTCATACCCTTGATTATGAAATTGCCCGCATGGTAATTTGCAATGTCGGCAAACCATGGGGTGGCGTCTTTAGAATTCACTACACCGAGAGTCTCGAGAGGAAATGTTTCGGTGATTTCCTTGTTCTCGAAAACATCTTTGTGAGGATCTTCTAGACGAGAGAGATGATCGGCCGCTAGATTCTCGGCTCCTTTTTTGTCAAGCACGGTGACATCAAATTCTTGGAGGAGGAGCATCCAACGAAGCAATCTAGGCTTAGCATCTTGCTTAGCTAAGAGATACTTGATAGCCGAATGGTCGGTATACACGATGCTTTTAGTCAAGACGAGATAAGGTCGGAATTTCTCAAAAGCATAGACCACGGCAAGGAATTTCTTTTCCATTGTGGTGTACTTTAATTGAGCCTCGGTCATTGTCTTACTAGCATAGTGGATAGGACGGAAATGTTTGTCGTAACGTTGCCCTAAGACGGCCCCTATAGCATAATCACTTGCATTGCACATGATTTCAAAGGGTAATTCCCAATTAGGAGCAACAAGAATGGGAGCTTCGGTAAGTTTCCTTTTGAGAGTTTCGAAAGCTCTAACACAATCCTCATTGAAGTTAAAAGGAGCATCCTTCTCGAGAAGGTGTGTCATAGGTCGAGAGATTTTCGAAAAGTCCTTGATGAAACGACGATAAAAGCCCGCGTGTCCTAGGAAAATCCTAACTCCCTTAACGGTTTTGGGATGAGGTAACTTGGCGATGACGTCTACCTTAGCTTTATCGACCTCAATCCCCGCCTTCGACACTTTATGTCCTAAGACGATTCCTTGTTTACACATAAAATGACATTTTTACCAATTAAGCACAAGATTGGTTTCTTCACAACGTTTTAACATTTGCTCGAGATTAGATAAACATGACGTGAACGAATTACCAAACACCGAGAAGTCATCCATAAACACTTCCATCGACTTCTCGATCATATCGTGAAAAATCGCCATCATACACCGTTGAAACGTACCGGGTGCATTACAAAGTCCGAAAGGCATCCTACGATAAGCGAACGTTCCATAAGGACACGTAAAAGTAGTCTTCTCTTGATCACGAGGGTCGATAGGGATTTGAAAGTAACCGGAAAAACCATCTAAAAAGCAATAGAATTCATTTCCCGCAAGTCGCTCCAACATTTGATCCATGAAGGGCAAAGGAAAGTGGTCTTTACGAGTGGCGTCATTTAACTTTTGGTAGTCAATACACACCCTCCAACCGGTCACAACACGAGTGGGAATTAACTCGTTGTTTTCATTAGGCACAACAGTCATTCCTCCCTTTTTAGGGACACAATGGATTGGGCTCACCCATGGGCTATCGGATATAGGATAAATCATTCCCGCGTCAAGGAGTTTAAGGACCTCCTTTTTAATGACATCGTGAATTTTGGGATTCACCCTTCTTTGACTTTGAATTACAGGTTTGTAGTCCTCCTCCATTAAAATCTTATGAATACAAAATTTTGGGTCAATACCCTTAATGTCGGATATTTTCCACGCAATTGCCCCTTTATGAGCCTTAAGAACTTTCAAGATCTCGGTTTTTTCATTATTAGCAAGACCTTTTGCAATAATAACCGGAAACTTGTCATCACCTTCCAAGAATGCGTATTCAAGGTAAGAAGGAAGATCTTTCAATTCAAGGATAGGTGGTTCCTCGATTGAAGATTTTGGTTCAACACTCATAACTTCCATCGGCGAAAGAAATGGTGGAATAGAAGTTTCATCACTAATCAACACCTCATCTTCATTGTCGATTTCTTTTGAAGTGAGATCGCCTCCTTGGAATGGAGTGAGATTTGGTGTGGAATTAGCAAGAATCGGATCCAAAATAGTGGGATTGCCACTTGACGAGCTATCGGAAAAACCTAACACTTCTTGTGAAAACTCATCGCAAACCACATCAACGATGTCAATGTGATTGATGGTAGCGATTGCATAAACATGAGAAGGTTTCGAGTTTTGAGTAGAGTTTATAACAAGTTCCTCTTCGTTGAATCTCAAAGTGATAGTTCTCGCATGAACATCGATAAGCGATCTCGAAGTGTCTAAGAATGAACGACCTAAAATGAGAGGAACTTGAGGATCCGCGGGGATGTCAACTACTATAAAATCGACGGGATAGTAGAACTTCCCCACTTTCACGAAAACATCTTCGGCTACTCCACATGCCATAATCGTAGAATGATCGGCCATCTCGATGGACATGTTCGAAGGAATGAGAGCCGGAAGCGAAAGCGATTTCCAAATGGAAAATGGCATCAAATTAATGCTCGCAACAAGATCGGCCAAGGCGAGGCATTCTTTCATATCTTGTATGTCACAAGGAATGAGAAACTTTCCGGGATCACCAACTTTTTCCGGTATACGGTTAAGATAAACCGAAGAACAATTAGCAAGCTTTGAAAGCTTTTCCTTATCGCTCATCATACTTTTAAAAGTGGAAGCGAAACGAGGCATATACAACAACGCGTCGGCGAAACTCACATCAAAAGGCACTTGTTGAAACATTTTTATAAAAAGCTCGATGTGTTGTTTGTTACGTTCTTGCAATTTCTCTTTGTTTCGTCTCGAAGGGTAGGGTAAAGGTGGTATGGGTTGGTCATTAGGCAACGACCTTGGAAACTCGGGTTCCACAATTGGTATTGGTTCAACCGTAGGTGTGGTTTGAGCGGTACTTCGTGGGATTGTAATGTGCTCCTTTTCGACCATCACCTCGGGTTTTTTCTCGATTTCCTTCTCCGTAGAAGTACTTGGACGAGAGATTGGTTCCTTGAAAGTTTTACCACTTCGTGTAGTAATAACCTTCATTTCTCCCTTCGGGTTTGCAATGGTATCACTAGGAAGACCACCCGAGGAAGAGGGTTTACACATGATTGCTTCAAACACCTTAGCCATTCGGTCCTCAAATTTTGATTGCCTAGCATCCGCTTTTAATAACTCTTGCTTAATCTCATGTTGTCCTAATTCCATCTTTTGTTGATTTTGTTGAAGACGTTGGACATTTCCTTCCATTTTGTTTGCATGAGTTTTAAGTTCATTAGCAAGTTCATTTTTAAGCTCGTTTTTCAACTCGGATCTTAGGCTAATCATCTCACGTTGCATGTTATCAAATTTAGCATCATTTGCTTTAGCATAATCCAAAAATTCTCCTTGCAAATTATTAGTGTGAGCATTTTGAAAACCTTGTGTAGTGTTTTGAAAATCACGGTTTTGGTTTTGATTAGAAATTTGTCCATTCCCATTTTGATAATTCCCTTTGTTGTAATTGCGTGAATTGCCTTGGTAATTACCTTGGTTGTTGTTTCGATAATTGTTAACATTTTGGTTTGGTGGAGCTTGATTTTGGCGGGAACCTTGGCCGTTTTGGTTGTAAGTTCCCGTTGCTACATAAGCACTCGAAGTGTTACCATCCGCGGTAATGCACTCGGAAAGATCATGAGCTCCCCCACATGACAAACAATTCTTAGCAACCGCTTTAACCGAAGCGGAATTAGAAGCTTCTTGAGCTTTCCAATGGGACATTAGATTAACAAATCTATCAAAAAACCGATTTTCCTCATTAGCTTCATCATGTAAGGCATTAATGCTACGAGACGATTGTGACGATGATGACGAACCCAAATTGGCAACACTCGGTGTGTTACGAGGGTTATAAACCTTAGATCTATTCTCGATGATTTTTAAAGCCTCATTTGTCGTCTTGCACAAAAAATTACCACCCGCGGCGGCATTCAAATAATCTCGTTCATGATCATTAAGCCCATTATAAAAAGTATCAACTTGATGCAATTCCGTAAAGTCATGGTGTGGACATTCATGTAACATTTCTTTAAATCGTTCCCATGCCATTGAAAAACTTTCATTATTTCTTTGCACAAATCGTAAAATCTCATTTTTCAAGTGTGTTGTTTTAGATGGTGGAAAAAACTTGTTCACAAACTTAGAAACGAGATCGGCCCATGTCAAAATCGAATTTGGCGGTTCTTTCTCAAGCCAAATTTTTGCGGGTCCATCTAACGAGTATGGAAACAACAACATCTTAATGGCGTCATGTGGAACATCCTTAAACTTGCTAGTGGCGGTGAGACGGTTAAAATTCCTAATATGATAATGCGGGTTGTCTTTCTCGTGACCTCTAAACTTATTTGCTTGCAACATCGACATTAAACCCGTCTTAATCTCGAAATTCTCCGCAAGGATGGCGGGAATCACAATAGCCTCTCCAAAACCCTCGGTGGGTGCTTGTAGCAACTCCATCATAGTACGATTAGCCATGATGACTTCTTGTTCTACAATAGGTTCAACAATTGGAGGTTGTTCTTCAACAATCAACGTCTCTTGATTGGCTTGCTTTTGAAGACGTTTACGAGCTCGTTTTGCTTGATTACGAGTGATCATAAACTTCACGAAGAATGGGAGGTGAGCAAAGAAGATTATTTTTGGGTGTTTTGTGAATTTTCAATTTTTTTTGTGTTTTTGATGATATTTAATTTTTTTGGATTTTGGTGTATCTTCGTAGACAACAATCTACAAAATCTCTCCTCGAATCAAACTCTTGATTAAAGAAGCCTCAAAGGAATGAAAACGATCACGTGGAGTGAGCGCCTTCGAATGACTTTAGAACTTTGGTGAAAACCAAATTGTTCAAGAGGTTTTAATCACAAAGAAACCATGCAAATATATTATACGTAATAATACTTTGGGCGGCAAAACCCTCGATTAGCCTTCAATCTAAAAATACTCACAAGCAAGCGGGGAAACAAGGCGGCGCGAAGCACTTAAGAGCCTTTTTCCTTAGGGTATATTTTATAATACCCGCCTTATACCCACCTTATAGTTCGTATTTTTCAAAATCGAGCTTCACGAAAGTATTTATCTATTTTTTGCCTTTTTCTTTTTGTTTGAGATTCGATTACAATAATTGAGTGATGAAATCCCAATTAAGGTTGTGTTTTCACACTTTTGGAGATATTGTGAATATATTGTGATACTTAATACAATATAGTAATAATATTTCTTCAAGAAAAACCAAGAAAACCGATAATACGTATTAGTAGAGTTCTACTAATACAAATACTATTTATGGTTAATATTAAAAACAACAATGAAAATTAATCACGACATACCTCCCCGGCAGCGGCGCCAAAATGATTGTGGTAAAAATACGACCTTTAGGAAAAGGTGCGTAAAAGCGGTAAGTATTGAACAAATGACTTTAGGAAAAATCAAGTGTTAATGACCCAATGAAGTTCGTTTCCCAAGGAGGTATATGTGTGTGAGAAATTTGTTAAATGTTTGTGATTAATGATTGGTTTAGAAGGGGATGAGAAAAGAAGATGACGAAGACGTAAAAAAATAAAAATAAATACTACTAGAAAGTTAAAACGTAAGACCTTAAAAACCACAAAAATAAAAATAAATTCTAAAAATTACCAAAAATTCACCAAAAATCAAAATAAATAAACTAAGAGTTTACCAATGATCAAAACTTTTTCAAACCTTTTAAATAATTAAATATTCAATTTTTAAATGCTAATTAAAGCCCTAAAAATCAAATAAATTATCAAAAAGCCTAAATAAAGATTTTTCAATTGGTAAACCTTTAAAATGACCTAAAAAGATTAAAAAATATTCTTAGAAATTTTTAAACTAATAAAAACTATTTAAAATGATTTAAAAACTATTAAAACTTAAAATAGTTATAAAAATTAATCTAAAAGAGATAAAATTATTCTAAAAGTTGCTAAATTCCTATTTTAATGTATCAAACCTAAGAAAAATATAAAAAGTTGGAAAATATGAAATTTTAAAAATAATAATAAAATAATAATAAAATAATATTAAAAATCCAAAAATTATAAAAAATTCTAAAAACTTGCAAACTAGTTTATTCTAACCTAAATAATCAGAAAATCAAAGTGAAATTACCAGAATACCCCTATTTGGCCCTCAAATGGGCCAAAATAAAAAACAGTCAACACAAATGGGCTTTTGGGCCCAAAAAGTCAAACTTGGCCCAATTGACTTGGAAAAGCCCTATCTGACTCAAAATTTAATTCTAAGAACAAAACTCTAAAGGCCCAAAAGCTGAAAATAAGCTTATCACAGCTTATTGAACACTCAGCTTATTCTTATTGAGCTTTTCAGCCCATTAAGCAATAAGCTAATGCCATAAGCTCTAATTTGACACACAACCTTCTTTTGGGATGCTTATGAGATCTGTAAAAAGAAATTTTGAAAAAGCTCACTCAATAAGCCAGAAATAAGCAAAGTAAAAATTCACTAAAAGACAAAATAGTCGTTTTAGAGATTTAGGTCACCTCAGGACTTGATTCAACTTGCAAAAGATTTCAAATGGACTCAATAAGCCAAATCAATCAACAAAAATCCAATAAACACAACCAATAAGCCAGAATAAGAACAAATGAACTTATGAAAAAGTCAATGGAGTTGGTTTTCTAGTCAAACCCTAAAGTCAACCCACCAAATGCTCCAGTATGAACAAATGGGTCAAAATATGAGCACCTATTACAAAAACAAAGTTGTTGCTGGTTGGAATAAGCTATTATAGCTTATTGATAAGCTGAACCCAATTTTACACTATTAGTGGCAACTAGCAGGGGAAAGGAGTTCCCACTGCTTTGACTATTTGACCAAGCTTATTTGAGAGTTCTGGTTTGATTCAATTGGAAACAAAGGCACCCTTGTGATCAGTGAATCACAAGGAGTCAATAGCAACAAGAAATCACAAATTGGTTCACACAATAAGCCACAATAAGCCAAACAGTCACCAGATATGCACCAGATATGGAAATAAGCAGTTAAGCACTTAATAAGCAGATTTAGACTGAATAAGCCAACCAAACTTATCAGGATGCATACACAAGCTATATAAACCTAGAATAAACACAAAGCAACAAGAATCAAACACTGAATCAAAGTAAATAACAAGATCAAAGCACAAAATGTTTCTGATGAACAATGAATAATATGCAGACAAGTTTTGTTATCTACTTGGCACTTGATCCAATTTCAAGCCTCAAATCCTTCTTCCCTGGTGTGATTAACTAAGGTTTAGCACTTGTTAGCCCTAGCCTAAGCTTAGATCTAGGTGTTCTCAAAATCCTAGCCAATTTTACCAAGTATTTAAGATTTTATAGCCAAATTATGAATCTATGTGTTCAAACCCACAAAACCTGCAAACAGATGAACTAATGCACCTAACAAACAGATACCAACACTTAGCAACAAATAACAACCACTTAGCAAACCATAAATCCAATTCAAGCAGTAGACCTAAACACTCCTTAATCTACCACTTAACAAAGAAACTTGTGATTTTAACTAATAACCTACTGATTTTAATGATAAAAACACTTACTAGGTAGCAACTAACACAATCAAACTCATAAATCACCAGCACAAACAAAAATATTCGAAATCAAAGCACCAAATTCAAAACTGTTGGAAACTCACTTTATGTGACGACATTTAAGAATTCCTGTTAGTTATCATAGTCACGCACATTTAGTCTAGACTAGGCTCATTGTATAGTTTAGGTTGTGTGCGTGACCATATATACCCCTCCTTAGCTTCCAAGGAGGGGTGTTGATTGTATTTTGTTCATTTGGGAACACACACACTTTTACTCTCAACCTCTCTTTCTCTCTCTCTAAGCCATCAATGGCTTCCACCACCATTTACCACCACATTAGACCACCGGATCTCTTTTAGCATTTCTACATTTGGTATTAGAGCAAATCGGAAACCCAATCTGAATATCCAATCTGAAAGTGCAATCGGAAACCCAATCTGAATATCCAATCTGAAAGTTCTATCGGAAAGGCAATCTGAATGTCAATCGGAAACCCAATCTGAAAAGGGTTTTGAAGGACCCGAAAAAGGTGGATCTGCCCAATGATTTTGTCCTTTTCTAACTGCATAAACCCAGAAAGATAAACCCAGAAAGATTGACCAAATGTGATAAGACTTTGACCAAGAAGATTATGAAACCGAGACTCATAACTATGATAAGACCCAAAAACATGTGACTGAATGGACAGATGGACACAAAAATCATGACGTGACAAAAAAAATTTGTGTTAAAATGGACAGAAATTAATATAACACGAGACACAAGAATAATATAGACCAACAAATCGCATAAATAAACACGATCCAAGGATAGAACCGAGGCTCTGATGCCAAATGTAGAAATGCTAAAAGAGATCCGGTGGTCTAATGTGGTGGTAAATGGTGGTGGAAGCCATTGATGGCTTAGAGAGAGAGAGAAAGAGAGGTTGAGAGTAAAAGTGTGTGTGTTCCCAAATGAACAAAATACAATCAACACCCCTCCTTGGAAGCTAAGGAGGGGTATATATAGTCACGCACACAACCTAAACTATACAATGAGCCTAGTCTAGACTAAATGTGCGTGACTATGATAACTAACGGGAATTCTTAAATGTCGTCACATAAAGTAAGTTTCCAACAAAAACACTCATAAACATGAAATTTTTAGGGGAATCTTAATCAAGAGATTATACCTGCCTTCCACAACATCCTAGGAAGGCCAGCAATGCTCCTTGGACCTTGTTCAACAACTAGAACAAGACCAAGGTACTTCAATGAAGATGATCAAAGCCTGCTGATGTTCAAAGCAGAACAAGGCTTTGATTATGATATGTCTTCAACACAAGCAACAAACAAACTCAACCAAAGGCTTAGAACCCTTCTCAGGCTTGGTGTCAACAAGCTTGAAGGAGCTCAAGGCTTATGGCTAAGGGTTAGTACACAAATATAAGCCAAATTCAGAAACAAGGGCTTCAAGGCTTTTGAACCTTGAAAACCTTTCAAACCTAGACGTGCCTTAACCACAAGGTTAAGGAAGGTCTAATCAATCAAATGGAACTCAGAATTAGGCTACTCAAACACCAACTTTTAAACAAATCAAAAAGAGAATTCAAAATTTCAGAAATTCAAATTTTATTTAAACTTTAAAAAGGAATTACAAAGATAATAGCCTAAAACTGGAACAAAGCTCTCTCACATGTTGAGGAGTCTTTATATAGGCAAATGCCAAGGCTAGCACTATTCATAAACCCCAGAAGTGAAATTCCTATTCAATCCTTGCAGAATCTTCTAGGTGTGTTGCCAGCTGTTTTGGTTGAATCCTGGACGTTTGTTGAGTGCTTAGGGACCAAGTAATGATTTACAGCCCTTGATTTTGCCAACTAAGGATCAAATGCCAGGTGACGTATTGTGAGTGGGGATGGGGGTATCATTCAGGTAGTGGGATTTGGAGTTTAAGGTGTGGGATGTGATTGAGGTGATGTGAATCACACGTGGGATTACTCAATTTTGATTTCCCCTTTGTTTTACTCCTTTTTGATCCTGGGTAAAAACTTGTTCTTGCCTGGTAAAAATCCCAACAGTAAGTGTTTGGCGCATTTTTAGGGATTTAAACTTTTGAATTGGCAGTTTTGGTCCTTGTGTTTTGGAAAAGAGTGAATAACAAGTTTATTTGTTAAAACAAACGTGTTCCTTTGTTATACAACTTTCACCACTTGGCAGTTTTGGCACAAACTTTCCAAAAAGTGTTTCAAGGGTTATTTTTGACACTTTTGCATATTTCAAGGGCTGATTTAGGACAATTTTGATCTTCAAAGGTCTTCAATGCAACTTAAACTTCATGAGGGACCATTGTTGGCAAATTGGATTTGTTGAGGGACTAATCTTGCCATTTCTTCAAAGTTGAAGTACCTTTTGTGTAATTTTGACAAACTTAAGGGTCCAAACTTGTAATTATTAATATACAAGGGTTTTAAGTGTCATTTCTTCAATAAATGAGGATCAATCTTGTTTGTCTTCAAGTCTTCAAGGGTATTTGTTGAGTATTCCATGATTAGGGCCCGGTTCTTTGTACGGCTTCGTTTCTCGTGTCCGTTTTTCCTTGTAACTTGTGATCTTTTGTCTTTTTCACGATATCCATACCTAAAATACACAAGTAAACAAACACAAGCATATATATGGTATATTATGACATTTTTATGCATTTAAAGCCCGAAAAGAACGATGAGATCATGTATAAATGCCATCTCATCAGGGTGCTACTCACTCGGTCATTTCTACTGCTTATGCCAAGAATGCTAGGATACTCCCCATGCCACTAGAGAATAGACTCAGTATTTCCATGCCTTTGAGGGACTCTGTATTAATAACCCATGTATACAAGAGTCTTCCCCTAGATTTTGATGATAAGGTTCGTCCTGTTCACGCCCTTCCGCTGAACATGAATGACTTTGACATGATTTTGGGCATGGATTGGCTATCCAAGCATCATGCTACCATAGACTGCCATTCATATCGAGTCATCTTCGGTGATGTTAATGCACCAGAGTACATTCACAACGGGTTCGTACCCGGAAGGTCTGTACAAATCATATCTACCCTGCAAGCACGTGCACTATTGTCACATGGCTGCGAGGGTTATCTAGGTACGGTTCATGACATGGATGCTGAATCCCCATCAATTCAGGATCAGCCGATAGTGTCAGAATTCCAAGATGTATTTCCAGAAGAACTTCCAGGCATACCACCTGCACGAGAAGTGGAATTCAATATCGTGCTCATCCCAGGAGCTGAGCCGATTTCCAAGGCTCCTTATCGCATGGCTCCCATAGAGTTAAAGGAGCTGAAGGATCAACTGCAATAACTTCTAGAACGAGGTTTCATTCGACCGAGCGCATCTCCATGGGTCGCACATGTCTTATTTGTTAAGAAGAAGGACGGCACTATGCGTCTTTGCATAGACTATCGCGAGCTCAACAAGATTACTATCAGGACTAGGTATCCACTGCCACGTATATACAATCTGTTTGACCAACTCCAAGGGGCCAAACACTTCTCCAAGATTGATCTTAGGTCAGGTTATCATCAAATACGGGTTTAGGAGCAGGACGTCGCCAATACTGCTTTCCGTACACGCTATGGCCACTACAAATTTGTAGTCATGCCATTCGGCCTGACCAATGCTCCAGCAGTGTTCATGGATTTGATGAACAGAATCTTCCATGAATTTCTGGACAAGTTCGTCATTGTCTTTATCGATGACATCCTGATTTTCTCAAAATCCAAGGAGGAACACGAAGACCATCTTCGTACAGTACTACAGATTCTTCGCCAGAATGTATGCTAAATTCTCCAAGTTTAAGTTCTGGTTAGACAAGGTGGCATTCTTAGGTCATATTGTATCAACAGAAGGAATCACTATGGATCCAGCGAAGTTTGAGGCTATTACTAAGTGGACGAGGCTGACATCGGCAGCTGATGTCCGCGGTTTCTAAGGCTTAGCTGGCTATTACCGTAGGTTCGTGGAGAACTTTTCCCGCCTAGCACTACCATTGACCAAATTGATGCGGAAAGGGGAGAAATTCATCTGGACTGAAGAAGGAGAGAAGATATTTGAAGACCTGAAGCAGAAGCTAGTATCTGCACCTATTCTTACTCTCCCATCTGGTACGGGTGGATTTCAAATCTACAGATGCATCGGGGAAGGGACTTGGCTGTGTTCTCATGCAACATGGTAAAGTGATCGCGTACGCTTAATGACAGCTTAAGCCTTATGAAGAAAATTACCTTACGCATGACTTGGAACTTGCTGCAGTCGTGTTTGCATTGAAGATATGGAGGCACTACTTATATGGAGAATCATGTGACATTTTCACGGACCACAAAAGCTTGAAGTATATCTTCACTCAGCGTGAATTGAACATGAGGCAGAGGAGATGGTTAGAGCTGTTGAAGGATTATGACATTAATCTGCAGTATCATCCCAGAAAGGCGAATGTAGTAGCAGATGCACATAGCAGGAAGTCCGGAATGATCAACGACATTAAGATTGAGGAGGAAATCATAAGAGACTTGGAGCGACTAGACATAGAGATCATGGTACGTGGACAGCCCGGTTACTGGGCTAATCTTAGAGTAGAACCCGAGTTACTCTCTAAGATTAAGGAAGCTCAGAAAGATGATGGAGAAATCTAGGCGATAGTTCAGAATTTGGAGAAGCAGACGGAATTCAGAGTAGATGCAGATGGTATCGTATGGTAGGGCACGAGACTTTGTGTTCTTGATGATCAAGAACTCCGGGAAGCGTTGGTAGCTGAAGCTCATAGCTCCCCATTCTCTATACATCCTGGTTCGACTAAGATGTACCATGACATCAAGAAGTACTTTTGGTGGAGTGGTATGAAACAGGATGTTGCCACTTACGTCTCCAAATGTCTTACCTGCCAGCAGGTTAAGATCGAGCATTAATAAGTATGAAAACACTTATCCTTTTACCACTTAATAATAATAATAACCAAGCTAAAACGTGTATTTTATGTCGTAAATGTCGGAATTATGCGTGGTTTGTGTTTTTGTTGTGATTTAGGATCAAAATCTGAAAAGGGAAGAAAACACGGTCTTTCACAGGCTTTTATCGAAGAAAAAGACAAAAGACAAAGTCAAAAGATCAAGAGTGCAAAAAGAACGGAAGTCCAAGGCCTATTCTAAAGATTTATCGAAGAGAAGTATAAAGACGGAAGTTTAATAAAGCCGAAGAACTCAAGTCTAATTTATGAAGAAATTACAAGACAAGTTTAATTAATCCTGAGACATAGTCGATAAAGTCGAAGAACTCAGAAGACGAAAAGACGAGAAAGAAATAATGAAGGAAACTTCCAACACATGCTTACCTCCCTAATCACTATAAATACCCTCCTAATATCACATTAGGAATGGTTGGCTATTTCGACAAACTAGTCTTCCACCATTTTCATTACTTGCACATTTATTTTCATGTCATTTACTTAATTGTCAATTTAATTACCTTGTTTTGCACTTTAAATTTCTTGCCTTTAATTCCAAGTAAGTTCTTTAATTTTATTGTTGAATCTTATTTTTAATCAAGCTTTTCTTTATCATTCTCATCCTACTTTTCTTGTCTTTGATTTAATTTTGCTTAATCTTATTGCTTATTTAATTAAAAACTTTATCTTTTTATTTCTATCTAGGCTTTTATACGAATTAAGCTATAAGCTTGACAATCTTATTGGCTTATTTTGTATTTAGCTTATTTGTTTTTAAATTTTCTTAAAAGTTTTATCTTTCTTAAAGTTTGCTTATTTTGTGTTTCGAAAAGGTTTTAAATTCGTGATTTTTTAATTTTACTTATTCTTGTTTTAATTAAATTTTTGGTATTTGCTTATTGTTAAAGTGCTTAATTGGTTTTTGCTTATTGCGAATTTCATTCTATCGGAAAGAGGTATTTGGATTCCGACAGCTTGTTACGATCGCAAAAACCACAAGGGTTTCTACATAGCGATCGGTATTGCGATACTCCCCCATATTCCGATCAAGATTCCGATCGCTCATTGCGATCGTGGATTGCGACGGGGCTTAAGGCTGTATTGCGACCGAATGCTGCCAAATTTTTGACAGCCATATTCCGACAGCTTACACATTCCGATGGGATTCCGATACATTATTCCGATGGATTCATTTGTTCTATATTCCGATAGATTTGTCTTAATATATTCCGATAGATTTGTCTTAATACATTCCGATAGACTCTAGGTTTAGACATTCCGATAGAATTGTTCTTACTTATTCCGATACCTACATTCCGATAAGTATTCCGACGGTTTTGTGGTGACAGCATTCCGACGAGATTCCGACGGATTGGGATTTGTTTTCTTTTAATAGTTTGTCTTAGTTTTATTTTTAATTTTGCATTGTTTTAAGTTATCAATTTTTTCACGCTTCCGGAAATCTCTGTTTTTACCAAGTGTTTTTCTAGTAATTTTTAGTTAAATTTTTTAAAGCATATTTTTTCCGCCATTTTACTTTAGTGTTATTTTAATCGTTTTTCTTTACTTAAAATTTCAAGTTACATTTTTATTACATTGTCAAATTTAATTTTCGTCGAGCTTTAATTTTTTTCATTTAATTAATTTACTTTTTAAAGTTTCAATTTTGCACAATTTACATTTTAATTAGTTTTAGCTTTAATTACCGTCATTTACTTTATAGTCTTGCACATTTACTTTACTACAACGACCAATCTTATTGTTTTTCACCAAAGGACGACTGAGGCGCACGTTAATCCCTTTTTCAATTCGAAGAGACTGGAACAATGGTATTTTTATACTAGGTAAAACCCAGTTATTAAGCATCAGCGATCTGGCGGTCTCCTTCAACCGTTAGATATTCCCGAGTGGAAGTGGGACAAAATCACCATGGATTTTGTTACTGGTATTCCGCCAACCAAGAGGAAGCACGATGCAATTTGGGTGATCGTAGATCGACTTACCAAATCAGCTTATTTCTTACCAATCCACAAGGAAGATTCGGTCTGTAAACTCGCCGATACTTATAGAGAGAGATCATGAGACTACACGGTGCTCCATCCAGCATCGTCTCAGACAGAGATCCTCGATTCACTTCGCGATTTTGGAAGAGTCTGCAGAAAGCTTGGGGTACACAACTTAAGCTTAGCACGACTTTTCACCCTCAAACAGACGGGTAGTCGGAGCGAACGATTCAGACATTGGAAGACATGTTGAGGTCATGTGCGTTGGAATGGACGGGTGATTGGGACAATTATATCTGTTTGGTGGAGTTTGCAAACAACAACAGTTGGCACGCAAGTATCAAGTGTGCTCCTTTCGAGATGTTGTATGGCAGAAAGTGTCGCGCCCCAATCTGCTGGGATCAGGTTGGTGAGCGAACACTTGAAGGACCAGAGATTATAGAAGTAACTAATGAGAGGGTCGCAGTAGCTAAGCAGAAACTTCAAGAAGCACGGTCACGGCAGAAGAGCTACGCAGACAAGCATCGTAGGGACATACATTTTAACGTAGGAGATCACGTCTTTCTTAAGGTTTCGCTAGCACGTTGTGTTAGACGCTTCGGGGTTAAAGGGAAGCTCAGTCCTCGATTCATCGGACCGTTTAATATCATTGAACGAGTCGGTGAAGTATCTTACCGTTTAGCGTTACCTCCGCAACTTTCGCATGTACACAATGTGTTTCATGTGTCCTTACTCGGAGGGTACCAGTATCATCACCTTCACATGGTTCAGTATCCACTGGAACAGATACGTGAAGATCTCACTTTTATAGAAGAACCCGAACGAGTTCTTGACTGAAAAGAACGATTCATGAGAAGGAACATTCGTCAAAATCCTTTGGAGGGATCATACCGAGCGGGAAGCCACTTGGGAAACAGAGGAGTCTATCCGGCCTTCTTACCCTCATTTTATATTTTGAATTCGGGTATGTTCTTCTTTTCCAGTTTACTTTATCTATAATTCGGGGACGAATTATTCTTTTTAGGGGGAAGAGTTGTAAAACCCGCATGCTTTTACCATGAATAGTGCCCTTAAGATCGTACGTACATGATTAGAACTTTCCTTTTATAGCAATGTTTACGTTTCACGTATAAGAACTTCAAGTATTACGTACGTGTTAGAACACGATAAGTATTTATTACGTATGAACACACGATAATTATTCCAATAATAATTATAATCATGAACTTAATTTAATCACGAGCTAATATTAATTACGTATATATATTTATCACGAACACGAATAAATATATTAGGTCACGATCAATGATTAACTACGAACACGTAAAACACGAACAAGATAAAACACGAGAACACACTATTGTAATTTAGACACGAGAAAAGTACGGGTTACCCCAAGTGGGGCCCCTACCGCGGCTACAACATGAACATGGGCTTAGCCCATGCAAAATTAACTAACTAAGGGGGTTAAGGTAAAAACATGTTTCATTTATCACAAAACAAGAAAATAATTAAAACCCTAAAAGTTTTCCTCCTTCTCCTTGTCCTCTTTAGCTGCCGGATATACGACACCAAAAGGGGTGTTCGGGTTGATTTTGATCTTGGAAATTTTGCAAGGATTCGTGTGTGTTCATCCTTATTTGATCCACGTATTTGGTATAACTTTTTAACCCTTTTCTTTTATGTTTTGATTTAACTAATCACATAAAATCATGATGTTTTTAATTAACTAATTAAAAACAATTATTTAAACATGTTAATGATCATGGGGTAAATCAAACAGGGGTTTTAGGGGTGTTTTGTTTCGAGCCGACGCCTAACCGAGCCCTTAAGGGGTCTCGACTTGGCTTATGTAACACCACCGAGACCATATGGTCTCGGTATGGTGGTGGTTGTCCCACGGCAGCAGCAAAACCAAGGGGAAACCCGACCGTGGTCGGGGTATGGTGTTGGTTACGGGTCCGGTTCATGGTTTTTAGTTACGGGTCCGGTTCATGAATCATTTTTTTAAGGTTTATGATTTTACTAGTTATGTTTTAAACTTAAATTAAACTAATAAAAACATGACATGATTAATTTAATGTACATGACTTAGGTTATAAATTTAATTAGTAATTCATGAATTTTAACCTAAGTATTTATATTTAATTAGACTTTATAATTAATTAATTAATTAATTAAAATTATGACTATAATTAACTAATTAACATGACTTAGGTTATATTATTAATAGTTAATAATACATGTTTTAACCTAGTATTTTACCTTTATTTAATTAAAATCATGTTATATTTAATTAAATACTTTTAACCTATAGTTTATTTAATTTACATGTAATAATTAATAAACTATACTTTATAATCACATGACTTAGAATAATAATCAGAAAACACTTAAGCTTATATAATTAGCTTATTTAACCAGCTTATATCTATTTATGGAAACTTTCTATTTTTATAAACTTATTTTATTTAAGGTAGCTAATCTATTTATGGAAACTTTCTATTTTTAGAAACTTATCTATTTTAAGCAGTAATTCTATTTTTGGAAACTTTCTATTTTTGGAAACTTTCTATTTTTGGAAACTTGCTATTTTTGGAAACTTTCTATTTTTGGAAACTTTCTATTTTTGGTAACTTTCTATTTTTGGAAACATTCTATTTTAGGAAACCTGCTATTTTTAGAAAGTTACTTATTATTACACAACAAGTTTAATAATACATGAAATACAAGTAATACTTAATCAGAATAGACAGAATATACGATAAACACATTATAAAGCTTAAAACAGTAAAACATGACATGAACATATAAAACAAGCCAAGACATGATATAAAACCAGTTACGTACTTAGTAATCAGATACTTATACACGTATGTATTTATTTAGCGTTAGTGATACCGAAGTAGGACTCTCTTCCGTTCGTCTTCTTCGTTCACTGGACATAAGGTACGGATTCTCGTCCTTTCAGTATGGACATTCTTTCCTTATTAGGATTCCCCGTATGCAGCCAACTGTTTTCCCATAGTATAAGTTTATATGTTTGATTGCTTATGTTTAATTAGAATACCTAACGCCATATACATGCATGACCAGTTTCACCTAGTTATGGAGGTACCATAACCATAACACTAGAGGCACTGGTGTTATGACTTCCCCACGGTGGAGTGATTGCTCGTGGCGTCCCTTCAACTTTTGGCCATATTATTATATTTATCATGTGGGGCGTATGGGTGCATCCTAGTTACATGTTTTCAACAGATTACTCAGTGTGAATGTGTTGTGTGACCTGCATCCTTCACAAGGAGCTGATCCCTCCTACCCAAAAACCAGTATATTAAATTAGAGGCAGCCCCTCTAATTTGCATGACGAGGTCACCCCTCCAAGTATTCATGCACGTTGATTTTCATGACCTATATTGGCTAATGGTAAAATATGTTAAACAATTTTTACAAGATAAACATAAGGCTTTTCAAACTATAAAACCAGTTTTACTAAGACTTAACCGGGTTATCCAGGACTTAGTTTCTTCCGTTGTTATATGCTTATATGCTTATATTATTCATGCTTTATTTTTACATCCGTGCACTGAGCGTATTGCTCAACCGTTTTCCTTTTCATGTTCCCAAAACGACAGGTACTCAGGGACGCTCGTAGACTTTAAGCGTACGTGCATATGGACTGGAAGCTTTCTAGCCTTTCTTTCCTTTATGCATTATCTATACTTTGATACTCTTTCCATGGACATTGTTTAGTCCTTTCATTTACAGTACTTATGTTTGTGTGTGATGAGCTTTACTTTTGGACTACCGATGTTTGATTCCGGTATTTCCTTTTATGGTCATGTAATGTTTTAGACATTTATCCTTGTATGCTTTGATGACACGCCATAATCACGCGTGACATTCCATTTATCAAAATGGGGTGTTACAAAGAAAACGACAAAAGATCACAAGAAACATGCAAAAACGAACACGGGAAACGAAGCCGCACAATAAACCAAGCCCTAATGAAGATTTTCCAAGAAAAACCTTTGAAGATTTGAAGATTATGCAAGAAGGGTCCTCTAATATTGAAGAATTGACACTTTAAACCCTTGTATATTCATAATTACAAGTTTGGTCCTTAAAGTTTGTCAAATTTACAAAAAGGGCCCTCCACTTTGAATAATTGGCAAGAATGGTCCCTCAACAATCATGACTTATCAATATTAGTCCTCCAAAAAGTCAATCATACAAGTCAAGACCATAATCTATGAAGAAAATGCCAAAACAACCCTTCAAGAATCAAAAAATGGAAAGAAATACCCCTGAAAATACTTTGGAAAAGTATTTGGGGCAAAAGTGTGAAATTAGAAACTTCAAATACAATGGAATCTGGATTTTGTCATGTTTAAAACAAAGTAGCAAGAAAGAAAGAAATAGAGGGTTAAACTTGGCAGACACAATAACTTACCTAGACCTATGGTAGCTCAACACGTGTCCCACTAACCTCCATCAACCAATCAGAATCCCCCATTCATCCACCTCACCAATCCACCCACACCCATTTAATACCTAACTTAATTAGTTATTTATTAAACGCGGTTAACATATTTTTGAATCCTAAACCAGATTAAACATGCTACTATTCACACATGAACACAATTTGGGTTTTCTTAATTGCCTTGTAGTTAAGCCACAAAACCTTCCAGAATTATGATTAAGCTAGTCTTAATCATATCCTAACCTTCAAAACCCATGCCACATCACCACATGTCACATGCCATCAACCTTGTACACGGTTTTGTGAGGAAGAAGCCAAAAACCCTGCGGATATCCAACGTCCAAGATTGAAGCTTGAAACTTAAGCTTATTTTGACCCCTTGATGCAATTCCTACACACTTTACAGCTTCACAAACAACCAAAGAGTTCACATGATCAAGCATAAAGCCAAAATTCTCAAGGGCAAAATGGGACTTCTACAGCTTTAGGGTTTACATTTTTTATGTTCTTAGCATTAGTTTGTAGTCTATATAAGGCATTAGGTTATCCACATTAAGCCCTGCTCTTGGGCTTTCCTTTGTTCAAGTTCTGTAAATCTCAGTTTCATGCTTAATGAATTGTGTTTGAATCTTTGAAGAAATCCAAGTGCCAATCTTTCTAGTTACTTATTATTGTTATATGTTTGATAAACCTGAATCTCAAAACATTTTCTTAAGCTTTGTGCAAGAAATTGCTCAAAGTTCTGAAACCTTGATATTTTGCTAAGTTCCTTGGTACACCTTGGAATTCTTGGGCTATAAGTGGATCATAGCATCCTGATATTATGTTATCAAGGTGTTGTGAGGCTTATAACTTGGGGATAATCAAGTGTGGGGTACAAGGGTTGCATTAATCAAGATTTTGTCACCTTTCTGTTTTATATTTTTGCTTCTAACTTTGTTCCAACTTACCAGCCTGATATTGTAAGCTTGTGCTTGTTCTTGCTACCACATAAGCTCAAACATACGTGGGTGTGGATGTACATCCATGAGGTTTGAACCCTTAATCTCAAAATCTGTCAAAAATTTGGATATTTGTGATATTTGAGTTTTGCTGGTGTATGTGTTGATCTTTGGCTCCAAATCTTGTTGTTTCTATTTAAGTTTGATGTTTTGATGCCGAAGTATGCATGTGCTAACCTAAATCCAACTTTTGATTTGAAAATCTTGATTTGAAAAATATAAAGGGGTGCTTGGGTCAACTGCATATTGAAGTCATTGTGTTATTGGTTAAGTGTTTGCTGTTGTATGCTAGTAGTTCTTGTTTAAGAAGTGTAATAGAGTGATAATCTGCAAGTTGTATGCTTTTGAACACCTAGATCAAACATATGCTCATAAAATCTTGATTTGTTGACATTTTGGACTGTGATTTGGTGCACACCTAGTTATAGGCCTAGACTTAGGATAAAAAGTGATAAATCATATCCAACATAACCTGTTAAGAAAATTTGAGTGTTTGAATTTGGCTATGTGGTTAAGTATATCAGCAAGTGTTCATAATTGCATGTTCTTAGTTCATCAGTAACTTGTTTGTGCTTGAATCTTGATCTAGACCTTGAATCATTGCATGAAACCTGTTTAAATTTGTTCATTTGAATTTATTATAGCTTGTGTATGCATTTGGTGAAGTTTGCCTGGTTGATTTTGGCTAAAAGTACTTATTGAACCAAAATTGCTTATTGTTCATGTCTGTGTCATATCTGGTGATGTTTTGAATTAACTGCACTGATTGGCTGTTTGAAGTTGTGTTTTTATGATTGATATTGACTCCTTATGATTATATGATCATTTGGGTGCCTTTGCTTAACTTGAATCCACAAAAAGCCACAAAAGACAAAAAGTCAAGAAAGTCAAGCAGTGTGAAACGTTCCCACTGCTCAACATCCAAAACTAGCCCCTGCTAGTGCAAATTGTCATTCAGCTTATTCATAAGCCAAATTGGCTTATCCAGACTTGCAACAACTTATTTTTTGTGATAGATGTTCCTCATTTGACCCATTTATTTGATCTGGAGCTTATTAGACTTTGACTTTTTACTAGAAAACTCATTAAGTTGAGTTTAAACAAGTGCGTATCTGCTTATTCTGGCTTATTGCTTGTGCTTTTTTGAAAACTTTTTGATTATTCTGCTTAATTAAGTCATTTAAAAGCTTTTGAAACATGAATCAGCACTTGAGGTGGTCTAAAACTCGAAAACGACTATTTTGTCATTTTGTGAAGATAGCTTTTATCTTATTCAGGCTTATTTCTTGTGCTTTTTCAAAATTTCTTTTTACAGATCTATTAAGTAACTCAAAATAAGCTTGTGTGTAAAATTTGAGCTTATGACATCAGCTTATAGCTTAATGGGCCAAAAAGCCCATTAAGAATAAGCTGCTTTGAAATAAGCTATCTTAAACATATTTTTAGCTTTTGGGCCTTCAGAGTTTTGTTCTTAAAATCAAGTTTTAAGTCAGATAGGAGATTTTGGGCTTATTTGGACAACATTTTTCTTATTGGGCCAATTTGAGCCCATTAAGGGGTCTGTTTGGACTTTTGGCCCATTTCAAGGCCCAATAGGGGTATTTTGTAATTTCAACTTCATTTATGTGTTATTTAGGTTAAAATAAGTAGGTTTGCAACTTTTTAGAATTTTTTATAAATTTTGGATTTTTAATATTATTTTATTATTATTGTATTATTAAAAATTAAAATTTAGATTTTTCAAGTTTTTTCATTTTTATTAGATCAAATACATTAAATTAGGAATTTTACAATTTTAGAATATTTTTATTGTCATTAGATTAATTTTTAGAATTCTTTTAAGTTTTAATAGTTTTTTATTGTTTTTAAATAGCTTTTATTAATTTTAAAATTTTCAAAAATAGTTATAAATTTAGTTAAGTCATGTTAGACGTTTACAAGTTAAAAAATCTCATTGTGGGCTTTTTATTAATTAATTTGATTTTTTGGGCTTTAATTAGCATTAAAAAATTATTATTTAGTTAAATAAAAGGTTTGAGTGATTTTTGATTTTTCGTAAACTCTAATTACATTTTTAGGATTTATTACAATTTTTTAGGAATTTTTAGGGTAAATTTTCAATTTTGTCACTTTTTACGGTTTTACGTGCACGACTACTCGTCTTCGTTTAATTCATAATCGTAACCGTCATTCTCTTCTAATCTCTTTTCTTCTTTTCATTTCTCATCAATATAATCACAAACCATTAATCATTTCTTAACACAACACACTTGCCTCCTTGGGAAACGAACTTGAACTTCATTGGTCATTAGTGTTTGGTTTTCCTAAACCGACACTTAATACTTGCCACTTTTACACTCTTTTTCATAAAAGACGTATTTTACAACCATCAAGAACCCTTGGGGGTTCCATATATAGGCAGTGAAACCCTAATTGGCTCACTGTTTACTTCGGCCCCAAGTATAGGATAAACACCATAATTAGCTTGATTGTTATCTTCTAATTATGGTTAGTGTATATCTTATACTTTAGGGTGAATCCCAACCCTAATAAGATTGTGATTCTTTCTAACCCTGTCCCGGTTGTACCAGGCCGTGGGCCGCACACACTTTATGCGGCCACTGTTCATTCAAGCCCGTAAGCTTAACTGATTAACCCAACCCATTCGTGATGGGCCGGATACGGGTAGTACCCATGGGCAGGGTCCATGACCCGGTTGGGGACTATACGTCATCATGTCCCCCCAGTCTAGTTGTTACATCCCTAGGCGGAATATCAAGACTAACAAGATGCCCCCCGGACGTACCAAGGAAAGAACATCTTGAAATGTTGAATTTTGAAAACCACATTTCGGCTGCACGTGGCAACCTTGTTAGGAACTTTATTCCTATAGTACCCCAGCCGCACGTGACGACCGAGACAAATTAAATGAAACATTGAATATGGTCTTACGTATGACCGCATATCCTGACACAATTGACTGTTCATCTATCATTTTGACTGACAAAGTGCAAACAGTCAGTACCTCGAGCGACGCAATCTCCTGAGTTAGAAGTGACCTGTGGGTCCCACCTGACTGTTCACTTGCCACTCACTTCCCAACCCCACGATTTAGGTTAGTGGAAGACACGTGTCATGAATCTAACGTACCATTACCAACGAGGCAACCCTATAAATAGGTTGCCCATACGGCTGTGTGTGACACACAGTCTTTTTCTAATTTCTGCCATTAATGCTTTCTTCCTTACCACCACCTTCTTTCACACGGATCCTCCCTCACACAAGTTAGAATACCACGTCTTCATCTTTCTTTAATTAATTATGACTCATAGGAACAACCCTACCATCGGATCCGTGCTAAATGTAATGACGGAAGAAAAACTAGGGGAGTTTTGCTCTGACTTCTTCATTCCTAGTAACCTTCATCCCTCCCTTCCTGGTGACGGGGACCTCATAACTAAGGCCCCCCAGGGAAAGATTGGCCTATACACTCGTCTTTTTGATGCGGCCAATTACCACATCCCTTTCACCAAATTTCTTGTAGATTTACTAGGTTACTGTGACCTACATATCACCCAGTTACATTTTATAGGCGTATGTAAGATTAGTCAGTTCGAAATCCTATGCCGTGCACGAAGTATTCCCCCAACCGTAGAGTTATTTAGGCTGTTTTATACCCCCAACTTAGTGAATGGTTGGCTTTCCTTCAAGAAACGTTCCCCAACCAGCCCCACAGCTCACAATAAAGCCATGGACTCGCTGAAAAATGGTACGGCCACTACTTTTTTATTGACGTAGTAGTTTGGCCGACTGAGTTCATATTTAAACATAGATTACTCCATGACTTTCCTCCCCGGGCCGGTACATATAACGCCCAACACGCCCAAGAAATAGATATGAATAGGACAGGGTTTCATAGGAATCTACCCGAGTCAATCCTTTGCCTTCTAGGGATTAGTCGCAACTACTTTGGCCCGTCAAACACATACCCTGTATTTTGGAGAGGCCGTGGTGAAGGTAGGTATAGTATTCGCACCTTTAAATATATATAAATCCGTTGTCCGTGACTAACGCACTCCTTTGTTTTACAGAAATGAATTTCTTTGGAGTCCTACGCCAGGGAGATCCTAAAACCATAACGGAAGGAGCCCGCCCTAGACAAGAAAATGAGCTACCCCTCCTTGAGCATACCCGAAATGTGACAATTGCCCTGGCGGTCGTACCTGACCCCCAATCTGATGAGGAGAACATAACAATTGTGAAGTCCCCCGAATACTTTGACAATGAAGACGGGGAAAATCTGATGTTGGAGAATGAAGTTGGGCCCTCCTCCCCGCCTAAGACTGGCACCCACGCCCAGGAGGAGGAGCAGGATGATAACATAGAGAGAACTACCTGCAGCCTCCGCCAAATGTTGGGCGACGATGAGGAAGAGGTGCAGCAGGTAGAAGAAGAGGAGGAGGAAGAACCTCAACCCTTCCCCAATCGCACCCGTAGAAAGAATAAGCGGGTAAGGAGGTCTACCGAGGCCGTGATAGGGGAACATAATGCTCCCGCAAAGAGATTGCGCGAGGACCACCCCCTCTATCAATGTTGGGAAAGCACAAACCAAGCTTTAGGAATGGCGCAGGGTGCTTCTATAGTTCAGGACGTGCCGCTAACAGTTGTGGAGCCGGTCACTCAGGTCCCTCCCACTACGTTAGAGATGGAGAAAACCAACATGTAATTCCTCCGCACATGCTTGTCATTACTTCTCTTTTCCAAGTAAAAGGTGCGTCCTTCCGTAATAATATTAATGTGTATGTCAATGTTTTTTGCTGGGATGACCAGGCTGGTGCCGCACCTGTCCAAGGGACGAGGAAAGGGAAAGAGCTTGCCCTACACGCAGGAGCGACTAAATCTGGCCTGGCCTTTGAGGAAGGTACCCCCACGGCTTCATAAGATATTCCGGTGTCTGGCTCCCCCACACACTTTAACCCCGAGTGGAAGACAACCACTACTTCTAGGATGAAGGACGCGGAAGAATGCCGGGACTACCTTAACCACTGTATTCCACCCGGCCTAGTAGAGGACATACACTTATTAAGTCATCCACACTTAGTAGATGAATACGACTGGGCCTTGGTGCATCAGGTGGCTATGGGCACTTCCATGCGGGTAAGATTTGAGGCCGCATTAGATCACGTTGAATCTCTAAAGAGGAAGAACGGCTGGAGGGAGAAAATGATTGAAGACAATGAATCCCAAATTGCAGCCCTCCAGTCCCAACTCTCACCACCGCTGAAGCCACCATCAAAGAGCAAGCCGCACATGCAAATGCCCACGACAAACGTGCTACCGAGCTTGAAGCCCAACTTGAGACTGCAACAACTGAGGTATGTATCCGTATAGTATCACACCTACGTCCACATTATGCATTATTCTAACCTTAAGTTATCACATGCAGGTGGTCGTGGCAGAAGCTTTGGCGAAGACCTCAACTGACCAAGTATCCACCCTCTTGAAGGAGCTTGAAGACGCGCATGCATTGGTCCAAGGCGAGGAGATGCTGAAAGAAGAGCTTGCCAAAGAAAGGACCGCGATGGAACAGTTGATGGAGGCTTCCACACAAAAGGATATAGAGCATAACGCCCTTACCACAGACCGTGATGAAGTGTTGTACCCCCAACTACTAGCAGCCATTGCCGGCCGTAGGTGGATGGTGGGTCATGGGGCGCGCCTAGCCGTTACGAAAGTGTTGGAGGCCCCTTAATTCGTGCAGCAATTTATAGATTTTATATCAGATGGCATCGACCACGGTCCTCATGAGGGTATGGTTATGGCCGCAGAGCTGATAAGTAAGAAGCAAAATTTTACTAAGCATGCCTACTTTAACTCTAGGGCCATAGAGAAGATGACTGCATCCATGGCTGTTATGCGGGATCTGGAGTACCATTCTTGGCTTAGCTCAATTCTACAAAGGATGCGTCCAACAAGGAGATCATGGAGAAGCTAAGCCTAGATGCATTCTCGCAAGGCGAGGGACACTCCCGAACTCACTTCACACCCTCCCCCAGCTAACTTACACTTCCTATTTACGAGGACGTCACCAGGATCGTTGTTGGTGAGCAACCACTAAGTGAAGTGTTGGAAGTGAACGTGACTCGGGCTCTGAACAAGAAAGACCATGGCGAAGCTTTATCTCGATTAGCTGAAGAGAAGAGGGAGATAGGGAAGTTTCTCCCCCCAATCTAGTGCGTTCCTTTATTGATGTAATTTCTGAACAATTTGGTTTGTAACAAATATTCGTCCGTGGATGTCCATGACACTTCAATCATTTGTAACATTATCTGAACACTTAGAATATCAAGTTTATGAGTCCGTGGTAGTCAAGACAATTTTGAATTTTGGAAACTTACTTATATTTTGTAGATATTATATATCTGTGTCGCATGACATGTCACGTATTACCTAGAATAAAACTAAGTCTATGTTTTACTAGACATGGAGCGTGTGTCTTTACCATGTCCGGCACTATGTAAATGCGGCATGCGGAAACTTATTACAACGTCTTGTAAATAAGGTGTCTAGTATGGATACATGATCCGCGTCACTGGAGTTGCATCCCTCTTATGCGAAAAGTTGAATTATTAGGTTCACTTAATCCTCTTACCCCGCCTGGGAGCGAATAGTACATGTACGGTTTGAATGAATGCATATGAATAAGAAATGACATATTATAAGGAAATCTAAAAGGCATAAGACAATAATTTACACAAGAACGGGCCGTGGAGCTAGCTAGGCACCACGACATTTTATTAGAACGTTTATGATTTTTTGACAAAAATAAAAATCCTAAGACAAATAGAACCTAGAAAGCATGAAAACAAAAAATACGTGGATCTTTATTGAAGTTGACCACTGCGAAGTGTCCATGCGGAGGCCGCAGCCTTTTCAGAGGTATCATCTTTTAAGGTTGCAAATATTCCATGTACGATCTAAGTCACGGCCATCCATGTCACGCAACTTGTACGCGCCTAGCCCCAAAGCTTCTGTGACCTCATACGACCCTTCCCACTTTGGACCCAGCTTCCCTGTGTTCTCTGTGCGACTTGCCTTGTTAGCACGATAAAAAAAATCCCCCGGTCGGAAGGAAACGCCCTTGACTTTGGAATCGTAAAAGGCTTTCATACGTGCCTTAGACTTGGCCTCATTGATGGCTGCTATCTCTCGTTTCTCCTATAATAAGTCTAGATTGACCCGGAGTTTCTCATCGTTCGTGACGACGTTAACCTCCATAGTACGGATTATTGGCATCCCAATCTCTTCTGGAATAACGACCTCGGTTCCGTAGGCCAGCGCGAATGGAGTGTCCCCATTGGATGTTTTGATCATTGTCCTATGTGCCCATAGGACATGCGATAATTCATCTACCCATTTAGCGCTTCGTTCATCCAGGCGTGTTTTAATACCTTCACCTAGGCTTTTGTTTGCCCTCTCTACAAGACCATTAGTCTGTGGGTGCTTAACTGATGCAAAACACCGTGTGATGTTCAACGCTGCACACCAATCCTTGAATGGATTATCCGCGAACTGTTTTCCATTATCCAAAATAATCTCACCTGGCAAACCAAAACGGCATACAATATTTTCCCAAACAAACTTTTTTACCTGCTTGCCCGTAATCGATTTCACCGTCTTAGCTTCTATCCAGCGTGTAAAATAGTCCGTTGCGACGATCAAGAACTTAACACCTCCTGCCGCCACAGGAAAAGGCCCTACGATATCAATCCCACACTTATAGAATGGCCATGGGGATGTGATGGGTGTTAGTTCCTGCTGCGGATGCCGCGGTACTGGTCTGTGCACTTGGCAATCACTGCATTTGTGAATCATGTCTCGTGCATCCCGATGCATAGTCGGCCAATAGTACCCTGTGCGTAAAGCTCGTACTACTACAGATCTGGGGCCTGCATGCATGCCACATGACCCTTCATGTATTTCGCTAATCACGTAGCTAGCCTGGCGTGGCCCGACGCATCGTAACCATGGCTGTAGGAAGGAACGCTTGTACATGATACCTTCTCAAAGTTCGAAGTGCTGTGACTTCCCTTTTATACGCCGAGCCGCTTTATCGTCGTCTGGAAGGGTTTCATCAGTTAGATAGCTGATGATCGGGGTCATCCATGTAGGCCCCTCTTCTTCAACTGTGGCTGCGACTTCCCCTCCTGTGATGGATTTTCCTTGAGTATTTCCACCAATACTTGCTTGGATAGATGGGCAAAGCTTCTAGACGCAATTTGGCTAAGAGCATCCGCCTTCTTGTTTTCACCTCTTGGTACCTGTTTAATAGAAAACTTCCCAAAATGGCTATGAGTGACTTGACCTTCTCCAAGTATTGGATCATGTTGTCCTCCTTGGCTATGTAACCTCCCATGAAGTGATTCACGACAAGCCGCGAGTCCACGCGACAAGCCGTGAGTCCACGTAGGCCTCAAGGTTGCGGACTCCCATCCTAGCGGCGATTTTTAAACCTGCAATCAATGCTTCGTATTTTGACTCATTGTTCGTGGCTGTGAACTCAAAACGCAAGGCGTAGGTGAATTCCATTCCTTTCAGATTCGTGAGAATAAGGTCAGCTCTGATCCGTCCGTGCACGAGGATCCGTCAGTAAACAAAACCTATGGTTCCGCTGGAATTTCCTCCTTTTGTACCACTGGTCCGTCCTCCTCGGGCTTCTCAATTAGGAAGTCTGCCAAGATTTGGCCTTTGACCGCTGTCGTTGGTCTATAGGAGATCTTATGTTCTCCTAATAGAACGCTCCACTTCTGTAGCCTCCCGACCACATCTGGCTTAGAGATGATTTGTTTTATTGGTTGATCAGTGATAACCACAATTGGGTGCTCCTGGAGGTACCGGCGTAAACTTTTTGTGGTGTATACCAACGATAAAACCAACTTCTCCATAGATGAATAGTTCAGCTTCGGTCCTTGCAATGCTCTGCTTATAAAGTAGACTGGAGTCTGGACTGAGTCTCGGTCGGTCATAAGGACTGCACTTATTTCTCCGTATATAGCGGATAGGTACATGATGAGCTCCTCCTTCGGTCGGGGTGCGACTAGCATAGGAAGAGCCGCGAGATGCTGTTTAAGCTGCCCAAAGGCTTCCTCTGCTTCTTTTGTCCAGCGGAAATCTCCTTTCTTTAAGCACTTATTGAGTGTTTTGAATAGAGGTAGTGATTTCTCCGCAGACTTCCATAAGAACCTTTTTAGCCCGGCCAGCTTTCCATTTAGCGATTGTACCTCCTTGAGTGTCCGAGGGGATGGTATATGTATCACCGCGTCCGCCTTCTCTGGACAAGGCTTGATGCCGTTTGGATTAATCATATACCCAAGGAACATCCCTTCGGTTGCCCCAAACGTGCACTTTTTTGGATTTAGTTTCATGTTGATTTTCCTCAACGTGTCAAACGTCTATTGTATATCACGGAGGAGTGCCTCCTCCGTATGACTCTCGATGACCAGATCGTCAACATAGATCTCAAGGTTGCGGCCTATCTGGGAGTCGAAAGCTTTATCAACAAGTCGCTGATATGTAGCTCCGGTGTTCTTTAGTCCGAACGACATTTTTGTGTAAAAATACACGCCCTGACTGGTGTGGAACGCCGTCTTCTCCTCATCTTCCTTCGCCATCTGGATCTAATGTTATCCTTTGTATGCATCTGTTAACACTTTAAAGGGTATCCGCATAAGGATTCTACCTTCCAATCAATTTTTGGTAGCGGATAGCAGTCTTGCGGACAAGCTTTGTTCAAGTCTGTGAAATCCACGCACATGCGCCAACTCCCGTCATGCTTCTTGACCATGACTGGGTTAGATAACCACTCGTGGTAGTATACCTCGCGTATAATTCTTGCGTCTACTAATTTTCGTACCTCATCCAGTATGACCTGGCTGCGTTTCGGTGCTTGACCACGCTTCTTTTGTTTAATAGGAGGATATCCCTGGCAAATTTGGAGTTTATTTTCTCCTATTGAACGCGACACACCTGTCATGTGCTTGGGCTCCCATGCGAATATATCAAGGTTTGCTTTTAGGAGAGAGCACATGGCCCTCTTCCCATTATCCGATAGAGTTCCCCCTATGGCCACCTCTTGCTCCGGGTAGTCGGGGTGGATCACCACCTTCCAATTAGGGGGTGGTGATCCTTCCTTGATGGGAACAGGCTGGACTAGTGTTGTCACTGCGTGGCATTCAGATGTCGGCACGATTGAGTTATAAATTGTAACAATTCCCCCTTCTACTGGGAATTTAATCATACCATGAGCCGTGGATGGGACGGCCCATATGGCTAAGATCCCTGGTCTTCCGATAATACCATTATACGGGGAATGTGAACGTATCACCATAAAGTTCATCCACGCCGTGGTGGAATGTTCTTTATCCCCAATGGTCACCAGTAGGGGTAGCTGTCCTATTGCCAGATGGTATCGCCACAGAAGCCAATGAGCGGCGACGTGGCCGGCACTAACTAGCTTTTTATCTCCGGTCGTAGCTGTACGAAATAGTGCTCGTAGAGAACTTCTTTCGATGATCCCCACATACATACGACGAACGTTGTGTGTTCTAATGCTTACCTCGATTGTGAGAGGTGCATCGGCTACGTTGCTTGCCGTAATGGGAGGGAATGAGATTTCTCTGCCGCGTGAAAATTTTTGACTAATTTTCTGCTTTGTGCGGCGCTGCCAATATTGGATCATATATATAGTCGAAGGCTTGTCCTTTTGGGATCCTTCTTATCGTGCTTTTTGTTATCCTTCTATTCTTCCAATCCTTGACCAAATGTTTGAGTTTGCCTGATTTGATCAGTGACTCAATTTGCTTCTTGAGCTGGATGCATTCCTCCGTGTCGTGGCCCTTGTCGTTGTGGAATTCGCAAAAGCGATTTCCTTGACGGCGATCCACCAGAGACGTCATTGGGGAAGGCCTTGGGAAGTTCGCCCCTTTTGTCAACAAGATATCCCGGTAAGTCATCTTTAGAGGGGTGAATTTGTCATCCGACCGCCATCCTTTATTCTGACTCTTGTAGTCCGAGCCCCTTCCATTGCCTTGGTTGCTTTGGCCCCTGATTGACTCTTGGGTTGGTCGTTCGATCGATAGCTATGGTTTCCCTTTGTAGGATATGCCGCGGCTACCGCAGTTTCTCCTTCTACAAAGTTTCTGACCTTTTCCATGAGGTCGTCATACTTCTCCGGTCGCTTGTCATTGAGGCGCCTAATTAATTCCTTGTCCGTTATGGCATGCATGTAATCAGAAATTTTTAGGAGCTCTGGCATCGTTTTTGTGCTCGTGCACTTGTCATTGAAATGTTCCGTGAAGTCATCCGTAGATTCTCCAAGCCGTTGCTTGATGGTTGCTAATGAGACCGGATCCCTATTATACTTCTTTCGCTGAGTATAATTGTTTTTGAACGCAATGCGTAGCTCACGGAAGCTATCAATGCTTCAGGGGGAAGCCCCTCAAACCAATCACGGGCATTGCCAATTAAGTTCGAATTGAACATCTGGTACCATATAGGCATGGGCCATCGTTCGATCTTTGCCTGCGTGTCAAATATCTTTAGCTGATAATCCGAATCACCAGACCCATCATAGGTTTTGACGCATGTCGGCATACGGTGCTTCTTGTCCTCGGAGTAATTCCGTATGCGGAGGGTGAAGGGATCTTCCCTACTACCACACCATGGGCGGAAGAGATCTTCCCCTTCCACCTCATGTAGAAATGTAAATCTTGCTTATGTTTTTAAAGAGAGAAAGAGATAGAGAGATGATGGATTACACACAATTCTAGAGAGAGAAACAAGAGTGAACTATGAGAAAAAATGAATAACCACACACCCTCTCCATCTAAGGAGAGGGTTTATATACCCAAGCCTTGTAATGGGCTTGGGCTTACATGTTAGGGCCGGCCTACACAAGTTGTAGGCTAGGCTTGGACTTGTTTGTTAAATAACGATGTCTAGACTACGAGCTACTACTTAGTATATTGTCGGAGTGACCGAATCTTCCTAAATACGTAAAAACGTATTTCTAACAATCTCCCCCTAAGGTAGGTCACTCCAAACAAGGGTGTTAACCTAGTTACAATAATAAAATAAACCTAGCATACTATGCTTGTCTTGAGCTCGTAGTCTTCGTCTTTCTTTTCTTTTTCTTTTCTGGTGAACATGTTGTGATCTTTGATATCAATCTTGAGCATTAATCTCTTGCCTTGATCTTGTGCATCCATCACTTGTGATCTTCGCCTCTTCGTGACGCCATGTCCCACATACTTATACCTTCGTAATTCTTGAAAGCTTTAGAGTTCGATACAGCGGAAGACTTAACTTTTAGGCTTTCTTGAATTAGATGAGATATTAAGTGCATAAAGTATAAGCATGCGGGGACGACTTCTTCTTGGATTCCGCAACGCCACCGTCTTCAAATGCCGCAACATAAGTAGACACGAACGAAATGGCTTTGAACATTTCATTCTAAATCGGTAGCATTTTACCTCCGGTCGGTGAAGACCGTTGGACGATATTAGATATCGTACCCGTGACGGATAGTTTCAGTTAAGTAACTTCCTGACAGGATTTCGCGGGTAAACCCGTTCTCTTTATTCGACCGTCCAAAGCTGACTGCGAACATAAAGAGTGAATCATTTGGATAATAATATCCGCATGATTTGAAGCCGTCAATTCATGTTCCTGGAACAAGTGAAATTCAATTAAGAACCGCACCATCGTTGCTTTCCAGTTGTCACGAGCTTGATTCTTATAGAATCTTGCAAGTTGCCTACCAAGTGCTGTTTGATGTTAACACTAGAAGGATTTCCACTCATCACTGTGAACAGTAAGGTATCACTCTGAGTGTTCTGGCAAGATCACTAAGATATTGCGTAGAGGCCTGGAACGTGTTTAAATTCAGTTAAGAATTAAACAGCTGTTGCTTTTCAGTTATCACAAGTTTGATTCATAAAGAATCGCACAAGTCACCTACCATGAGCTTTTTCATATTCGCTCAAGAAGGATTTCCATCTTAATTGTAAATACTTTCGTATTACTCGGATGTTCAGGCAAGATCATGAAGATTTTGCGTAGGACTCTTAAAATCTTTCTTACTTTTCATAGTGTATGAAGAAGCAAGGAATTATGAAAGTGTGTCCTAATGAGATATTTGATGATCTCAAATGGCTCTAGACTCGATCGTGCATTTTGGATTTTAGTGATCGGAGGCTGGAGATGAGTGCCACCTTTTCAATACCAATTTATTCGGAGTGAATAAATCAATAGATAATGTGTTGTCTCCGTGTGATTAAAACAAATACCTTTTGAGAGATATCTGAGTTAGCTGGGATGGGTTGTGCATTGCATCACTGGGTCCATGATGTCTATCTTCAATATCGAGCATCATTAAAATGCTCTCAATAGCATATGTGTTGACCCGGTTTCTGCCTAATGTTGTAAGGAGGGCTTCTTTCTTTACACCCTTTATCTTTACAACTCTTTTTCATTGTTCAACCCCTTCAATGCTTACCAGTACGTCATAACTAGCACCTTGTTGTGATTGTTCCAGTGCTAACTTAAGTACTTGGTCTGCATTCAGCTACGCTCACAATCTTTCTCCATCTTTCCTAAGGACTACTATTTTTAGCTATGGAATGTCCTTGGGAAGATTCTTCTGGTTCTAGAAGAATCATTGGACTTAACCTATCCTACCACCCTTATCTCACCACAATCTTCATCGTCGTGAAATAAATAGGTTTTGGGTAAGTATATGTCACCATGAAAATCTATTTTGATATGCAAATCCGTTTTGCTCCCCCTTAACATATGCCACGATATTCGAAAACATTTCGCATATGTCGGGATGAGCCAACACATTAAGTCAAACTATTTGTGATAATATCCCATATTAAATCACATTTTCTCCCCCATATTAAAAATATTAACCCAATCGATGTTTTTAATATCCATTGATTTAATGAAGTTTTAACAAAGGTTTTGGGAAGAAAAATGCAAGTCCATTTTATCTTCATGATATCAAACGCATGAGATATGATACCGATTTGTAACATGATCACATATTCACCATATTAGAAAAGAATTGACAAGGTTGGACCTGATAGATGAGAACATCATATGATAAGATCAAATGGTTCTTGTCAGTATATGTTGGTCGCCTCGTCACGTCTGAAGTCATCTCTTGACACCTCGTGTACGATTGGTATTGTTGTCTTGACACCAACTTGTGAACTTGGCACGTTCGACATCGAAGATTCTGAATGCTTGACAATTTCTCCCCCTCAATTTTTGACCCATGTTCTATTGAAAGAGCTGTAGTCGTCGGTTGAGTAGTCGCATCGTCGAGTATGTAGATACCAATTGTAGATTTCTATGGTTGTAGATATGATAGCTTCATAAAAACAAGACTTCTCTTGTTTTAACAAATAAATGCACTGAAACGTACATAGATTTGTGTGAGACCAAGTTATAAAGTAAACTTGATCCCTTACAAGGTTTTAAAGTAAACCTTGCCCGAGAAAATGAATTCCCGTTGTTAGCCAAAGCTTTCATAAGAAATACTTGACTTTAATGTGAAAACCGGGTTGTAGTCTGAAATAACTACAAGCCATTTAGGCATGTTTTATGAAATATTTACAACTTTTGTACGAACTCTATTTATGGCGCCGTGTCAATATTAATCAACATTTCTAAGGCCGTAAATATTATCGTACCAAAAGACATGCCTTTGAAAAATAAAGTAAAAATATTTTCAGATTTTTCTAGATTTTTCAATTTTTATGGTTTTTATATGGTTTTATATTTTTGTATTTTACTTTTGTGGATAAAGATATAAACAATATATACAAATGATCACCAAGGATACAGAGAATAGTTTTACCACCACTATTCTTTCGCTTCATCTGCTAGTTCCTTTAGAGTCTCAGGCGAGAAAGTTCTCATTCCTAGCTTGTCGGCCAGAAATTCAATTCGAGCTCGATCTAAAGCCTTCGTGAAAATATCCGCCAATTGATACTCAGATCGGACAAAGTAAAGCTCGATTACTCCATTTTCCACTTTCTCCTTGATGAAATGGTAGCGAATGTCAATATGCTTCGACCGGGAGAATTGAACGTTGTTGCAGCATAAAGCAATTGCACTCTTGTTGTCACAGTACATCGGAATCTTGTTGAAACCTAGACCATAGTCGGTTAATTGCGATCTCATCCAAAGAATTTGAGCACAGCAACTGGACATAGCTATGTATTCTGCTTCCGTACTTGAAATTGCAGCGCTTTTCTGCCTTTTCGATGTCCAACTGATTAATCGATCTCCTAGTAGTTGCAATGTTCCACTCGTGCTACGCCTTGTATCTTGACAACCCACGTGATCCGCATCTGCATATGCCATTAGTGCAATAGAAGAGTCCTTTGAATACCAAAGTCCCCGATTAATGGTTCCTTTAAGATATCGGAAGATCCTTTTAACAGTAGCTAAGTGTAACTCAGTAGGCCTAGTTTGATACCTAGCAGACATACATATAGCAAACTGAAGATCAGGTCGACTGGCTGTGATATACAGAAGAGTACCTATCATTCCATGATAAAGTGTCGGATCAACGGCAACTCCATGTGGACCTGCATCAAGCTTAGATTTTTCCACCATTGGAGTGTCCACGGGGTCGCAAGATTCCATCTTATATTTCTTAAGCAATTCAAGGGCATACTTGGATTAATTAATAAAGATGCCTCTGGGACTCTGAGATATCTGAAGACCTAAGAAGAATGATACCTTGCCCATCATTGACATCTTAAACTTGGAAGACATGAGTGTCCCAAACTCATCCGATAATGTTTGGGTCGAGGCTGCAAATATAATATCATCAACATATATTTGTACCATAATCATATCTTTACCTCATTTCTGAATGAACAACGTGGGATCCACCTTGCCTTTAGTGAAGCCTTGCGTAATGAGGAATTGTGACAATAGATCATACCATGCGTGTGGAGCTTGCTTCAACCCATAGAGAGCCTTCTTAAGCTTGTACACATGATTAGGATAACTAGGATTCACAAAACCATCCGGCTGTTGAACATAGACCTCTTCCTTGATTTCAACATTAAGAAATGCCGCCTTCACATCCATTTGATAGACGATCATATTCATGTGGGCTACATAAGCAAGGAATAGTCTAATAGCTTCCAAACGGGCAACAGGTGCAAAGGATTCCATAAAGTCGATGCCCAATAATTGCTTGTATCCACGAGCTACTAGTCGAGCTTTGTTCTTCAATATTCCGCCTAACTCATCGAGTTTCACCTTGTAAACCCATTTCAGTGTGAGTAACTGCTCTTGATCCGGGCATGGGACAAGTTCCCGTACTTCAAGACGTATAAATTCATTAAGTTCTTCTTGCATAGCTTCTATCCAACATGATTGAGTAAAAGCTTGTTGCCATGTCTTAGGTTCAACTTCAGTGAGAAAAGCATCAAAGTGATAAAACATTACACTTTCTTGTAACTGACTTCGTGTGGATACCGGATGATTAGGTTCACCAATAATAGAATCTATAGGATGATCCTTTGTTCACTTGTTGTCATGTTCACGAATCCGTGGATTGGAGTAAACTGTAGAAGGAGCTTCCTCTGAGGTGGATGACCTGACTTGATTAGGGTCGGGAATTGGTACTCCAAAGAATGGAAGTTCACGCATTTGAGCGAATTCCAAATCGTGATCATCATCATCCTCTTCATCATCAATAGGCATGACATGGGTAGTTGGTTCGGGTGTTGGTTGAGAATTACTCGTTGATGGTATATCTTGACCAATTGTAGGTGCAGACGTATCTAATTGTGCTTCGGTTGCTAGAGCGACAACTTCGGTTACCGGAGCTATTACCTCAGGTTCTGATGCAACAATACTTGGAGGAGTAAAGAATTCATCAAAGAACGGTTGAAACAACGTATCCCATTACTTCCTAGTAGGTGGTGTAAATGATGATGAAGAAGGGTTGTTTGGGACAAGACCAGAACTAATATTACTGGGTCCCATTTCATGAAGTGCGGGTACATAGCTGCTTTGCTCAGAAGTCATAGCTGTCAGCTCATCAAAATCAACATTCATAGTTTCGAGGATCTTGCGAGAGTTATGGTTGTAGATTCGGTATGCCTTCTTTGCGGGTGCGTAACCAATGAAAATACCAATATCTGCCTTTGGTTGAAGTTTTCCCAAATTGTCACCATCATTATTTGGATAGCAAAGAGAACCAAATACATGAAGATATGATAAATCTGGTACTTTACCATGGAGAAGCTCATAAGGTGTTTTACCATGGCGTTTACGAATTAGTGACCGGTTTTGGGTGTACACTGCTGTAGATACTGCTTCTACCCATAAAAAAAATGGAGCCTTTGCGTAAATTAACATCGTTCGAGCAGCATCCATAAGTGTGCGATTTCACCTTTCAACGACACCGTTTTGTTGTGGAGTACGTGCAACTGATGTTATTGAGATATGCCAAATTCTTCATAATAATCACGCAAGATTTGATTCACAAATTCGGTTCCATTATCTGTACGAATGCGTCGGACAGTAGTGTTGAGACGCACTTGAATCATCTTAAGAAATCCGATGATGAATTTAGGTGCCTCATTTTTTGCTTTAAGAAATTTCACCCATGTAAACTGAGAGTAATCATCGACAATGACGAGGATGTACTTTTTGCCACTAAGACTTTCAACACGCATTGGCCCACAAAGATCCATATGCAACAGATAAAGTTTCTCTTGGTTGGTGTCTTCAGTCTTGGGTTTGTATGACTTCTTAGTGCTTTTCCCTATTGTACACGCGGAACACAAATGATCCTTGTGAAATGAAAGTTTAGGAAGACAACGAACAAGTTCGCTTTTCGCCAAATGATTAATAGCGTCAATGTTAAGATGAGATAACCGTCGATGCCATAACCATGACTTAGTCTTTGATGCTTTGGAGAGAAGACATACGGGAGAAGCGGCCATCATGTCTTGTAGAGACAAAGTATACAAATTATTCCCTCGAGTACCTTTCAATAAATCAACCCCTTCCAAATTACGAATGAAGCGGGTATGCTCTCGAAAAGCAACTTCTAGGTTTGCATCACAAAATTGTCCCACAGAAAATAAGTTGTGACCGAGACCTTCCACATAATACACTCTCGAAATTATAACATTCCCAATATGATATTCATCGTAACCCATTATCTTTGCAATATGATCATTACCAAATCGAACCGTACCAAGAAACTTGCTGACGAAATTTTTGAGCTGAGAGCGATCTCCGGTCATATGCTTGGAGCAACCAGAGTCCAAATACCAGAGAACAATTTGGACCACCTGTTTTCAATAACAACAGTAGACAATGCATTGGAAACTATTGGTTCTGGAGTGTTAGCAGATAAAGATATAGAATTATCAGAATTGCTAACATTTTTGAGACCCTTAGATTTCCTGTGTTTTCTAATGTGAGTTTTAGCACTAACAGGTTTTACTGTTCCAACTTTCTTAGGTTTTGGATTATTCGCGGGCACTACAGTGGGAGTAGACCTATTTAAAGGGCACTTGGTTCCTACAGTAGTGTCGGTGTTCCTAGTTAAAGGACTCGCTTGTGTTTTGGTAGCCTTGGTACTCCTAGTTAAAGGGCACGCTTTCTTCGCTTTAGTGGGAGTGATCCTATTCAAATGGCACATATTTCCTACTATAGTGAAAGTTCTACCAGTGGGGCGCCACATCCAACCAACTTGGGTTAACACTTTCCCAGTCGGTTTCCATTCTAATCTATTTTTCCGGGCATACATCTCATTCACATGGTCAATATGGCAAGAATCATGACGACTAGAAAACATACATTCATTGCAATTCTAACATTTCAAATTAGAATTCACAGTAGGCTTAGAACGCTGCACAACCGTAGAGCCTTTAGGTTTAGCTACATGATTCTTTTTATTCAAAACAGAAATAACATTCCTAGGATGTGCTTCTACTTTCTTCTTCACTTGACTACTAGATGGGGGAAAGATCCTATCATTCTTCTTGTTTCTTTTAAGCTTAGATCTTTGAGCCTTAGTAGTGGTGCTTACTCCTGTAGAAGGCAACACAGGAATATTAGAAGCTGGTTTTGATTCCGCCTTATCTTTAGTGACCAAACATTGAGATGGTTTAGTCCTAGGGCCCTTATTAAATGGTGTGACGGCTATAAGGTTCCTTTTGATTGCACTAGAGGACGATGCTGAGATAGTGGCTGCGTTATCCACAACATTCTTACCTTTTAGAGTACGAAGTGTTTCCTTTAACTCAGCCAAGACTAGATTCTTATCACAAATTTGTTCCCTCAAATCAGATATTTCCACCGACTTTCGATTCAATTGTTCAATCAACGATTGATTCTGTGCAGTGGTATCAACACATGCGGGCTTTACGGAATCGAAGAGTCGTGTATTTTTCTGTTTTAAGTTATCAACTTTGGACAAAATCTTGGAAACTCGATTATCTAGATCAAGTTTAAAATTCTCAGCAGCCTCAGGTACGTTCACACAGTTAAGCTTCTTAGATTTCTCTATTTCTATCGGCAAAGATGTAGCAACTTTGTCACTTGGCTGACGCTGTTTTGATTGTAAATTCAATCGAAAATTCTTTTCAAAATTTGCATCATCGATATTAACACCTTCGAATGACGTTTCAAAGATTTCTTGAATAAATTGTTGCTTGCATTCAAGAGAAATACAATGTGTTTGAATCTCATCAAAACGTTTTGAAAGCGAAGAATATGAATCTTGAAGCTTTAAAAATTCAGCGTCAGATTCGTGACAAGTACTATCTACCACATTATCCACAGATTCAACATTATGCACAATAGAATCATTATCAACACTTTTATTCACACAGACAGAAACTATATCATGAGACATCACTTGCTTCAGAAGCAGATCATTTTGGCGTGAAACCCGTTCTATTGCAAGTAAACTGTTTTCATAAGCATCTTCCATTTCATTGAAAACACGTCTAACTTCTTCTATTTCCAAAAACAAATCTTGATCAAGATTACTAAGACAAGCTTTAACATTGTCTACAAACGGAACTATTTCATTTCGGAACGCAGCTCTTGTGTGCTCAAAGTTCCATTCACCTTCTGTTATGGCCGAAGCCGTCGTACGTTCCAAAATGACCTTGTCAAAATCGGCTAAGTGTTGGTGTACCGCATTTAAGTTAACGGACGCCTTACTTACCGGTGGAATTAACTTCGTTAAATCCGTTTTAACAAGTGTAGGAGACGTACTAGGAAGGTTTTCATTTGACAAACTTTGGGGCACAAGAACTGTCAATTCAGCTAATTCCTTTTGTAAGCGAATGTGTGTCTTTTTCGAAAATCGATCTTTGTTATGTTGATCATAATCAATTGTATGGAATTTTGAAATCATTTTAAAATGAGTTTCATCCGCAAGTGACTGTGTCTCCTCAGTACTACGAACAAAAGGTGCTTCTTTCGATTTGCCAATTATGGTCATATCATAAAGACCTGGAATATGTTCCTGAGCTTGTTTTGCATAACCTGGATTAGGTGGTAAATCTTGAAGACGCTTAAGTTTGAGTTCTTTAAATGATTTAGTTAAAAGATGAACCTTTTCTGTGGAAGCGTATTGTTTTAAAAGCTGTTGTTCTTTAAATTTAAGAAGTTTCGTAGCATTAATTTCCGATTCAACCATTCTAGACTCGAGAGTTTCGAAATCCATTTTAAGTTTCTGAAAATCATTGACAACCGACTCTTTTGCTTTTAATTCATTGGAAAGATTAGCTTTTAATGATTCTATTTCTTTTAAGTGTTCAATCTTTTCAAAACGAAATTGGTCAAATTCAGAACATGTTATTTTCTCTGCTTAAGGGACCATTTCAAAAGTTTTGACCTTTTCTTTATGCAACGCAAGCTCAGCAGTTAGGGTGGAATTCGTATCTACGGATTGTCTGAGTGCCAAATGCATTTGATCAATAATATGTTTAGGCACCATGACCAAATCATGTTGAGCATAAGATTCCATACCCGTCGTAGCATTTGGTTGAGGTTCACTCAAATGTGTAGGTTTGGGTACCTGATATATAGGTTTTGGCCAGGTAAAAAGATTCGTTTAAGTATGTCTCTTCAAATTGAAAAAAGGAGTTTAGTGTGCGACTCAGTCGTTCTTTGGTGAAACAAATAGTTGTGTCGTTGTAGTATTTAAAAGTGCAAAACAATTAATGTAAATGAGCGGGTAAGTAAATCTAATTCTAACTTAAAATAAAAGACAAGTATTTAAAAACGTGACGAGAATTAAAAGGCACTAAAGTAAATGACGCAAACTTAAATCTATCTAAGGCAAACTTAAAACGCAACTAAAACTTAAAACTAAGGCAGGCTAAAATAAATCTAAGGCAAAATGAACTTAAAGTGCGACTAAGGAAAAAGGCGGGAAAAATAAAGCTTGAAATTAAAAATCAAAGACAAAAACTAAGAAGAACCTGAAAACAGCTCATTCGGAATAATCCTTCGTCCGGAACAATCACTCATCCGGAATGTCACCTTCGTTCGGAATGATTCTTCTTCGCTCAAAATATTACCAAAATCCTTGATCCGGAACAAATTCTCTATTCGGAATATGTCACTTATCCGGAATAAATCCTTCGTTCGAAACTTTTGCTGATTCGGAACCCTTGGTTCGGAACTCACTGGTTCGAACTTCCTAAGCCAAATCCTTGGTTCGGAACCTTCTGATTCGGAAGTTCTTGATTCGGAAGACTTGGTTCGGAACCTTCTGATTCTGAACTTGCTGGTTCTGAACTTGCTGGTTCGGAACTTAGAATGTTCCGAATGAACACTTCTTCACTGGTCCGGAATAGGTTCCGAACGAGCTAGCTTGGTTCGGAACTTAAAATGTTCCGAATGAAAGTATGATCCAGAATAATGAAATCTTCCGAATTGAAATCCCTGGTTCGGAACTTTCTTGGTTCGGAATTCACTGGTTCGGAAAAAGTTCCAACTGAACAACCCTTGATTCGGAACTTACCTGGGAAAAGATCAGTAACAGAAACAAACCGAAGAACAAGGAAACACATGAACACACGAATCTAATCACAATTTAACCAAATCAAACAAAAGATTAAATCAAACTAATCACAAAACATCTAATAATCATAAACAAACAATCCAAATCAATAAAACTAACAAAACTAACCACAATAATCAAAACCCACTTTGATAAAAATAAGAAGATGAACATGAACGTAAACATAAAAAGCAAAGATTAAAGAAAGGTAGGATGAGATCAAACAATAAAGATGAAGATTAACAAGAATTAAAAGAACACTTACTTGAAATTAAATGGTAATTAAGGTGCAAGACAAATATTTAAATTTGACAAGTAATTAAATGACAAGGTAATTAAAAGTGGAAGAACTAATTGTCACTATTAGCCAACAAAATGAAATGATTAACTTCTTAATCTATTTATAGGGTAGGATTAAGGAGTGCTTAGGAAGCTTCCTCCCCTCTTTCCTTTCTCCTTAATTGCATGCTTAGTCCTTCTCTTCTTAATCTTTTGTTAATTGCACCATTGGTCCTTAAGCCTTTTAATCTTCTTTAATCTTGGACTTTAATGACTTTTGGCTCGAGATTTCTTTGGACTCGTCTTTTAATTCTTCAATAAATAAGATGTGAGTTCTTCGGCTTTAAGTAAATTTCCGTCTTTTGACTTTTTCTTCGATAAATCTTCAGAATTGGTCTTGGACTTCCGTTCTTTTTGCACTCTTAACTTCTTGACTTCGTCTTTCGTCTTTTTCTTCGATTAAAGCCCGTGAATGCCCGTGTTTTCTCCACTTTTCACCTTTTCGTCCTAAATCACAACAAAAACACAAACCACGCATTATTCCGACATAAAAGACATAAAATACACGTTTTGGCTCGGTTATTATTGTAATTAAGTGGTAAAAAGGATGGGTGTTTACACACCTATCAAATCCCCTACACTTGACCATTGCAATGTCCTCATGCAATGCATTAGTTACAAAGCACGTTTACATTTTTCATCATAATCAATCCACATTGGCCTTTATTAAAGAGATAGAAAACTATAAACATTCAAAGTAAAGAAATCAAAAGCATACCTTGGGTTTTGAAAATGTCATGAATAATCATCATCCTCAAGTTTTCACTTTCTCCAAACCAAGCTTAAAAACGAGATCATTGTTATTATAAGTTAGCAAACTAATACGAACTCATGTGGGCCAATTACTCACTTAGACTCCCTTATTCCTAGGTGTATCTCTTATATTTTATTGTTGTCTTGAATGATCACGAGGATGCATTGTTTGACTTATTTCGATAGTTATTTAGGCCGAAAATAAAGTGAACGATTTAATCAATAGTTAGCTAAAAGACAAAATCTTTTAAAACTGCTTCTCGGGACCTCATAAAGTTCATATCTTGGCATAACTCGCTTCGCGATTTGAGACCTTTCTCGGACCGATATTTGGCAGCGACTTCATACTTCAAACCTTGAGAGACGTTCATGAAATTATGGTCTTCTCTTCATAATGGAACTTCTTCACTTGAAGTTTTGAGAGATTCATACTTGGACCACGACTTCTTCATTTTTCTCCAATCTTTGAACTTTGATATACAACGATCCGCCTCCTTTTATGACTTGGATCTATTTATCCTCCTACCTTGCTAGGGTCTTTTCGGATACACTTCTCCATGACTTTTGGGGAGTTTTCGCTTTACCTCGTGTGTCTCGATCCTTCATATTGATTTTCGATAAATGATTCTTCACATCACTTGGGATCCTTAGCAACAAAATATAGCCCTCATGTCTTGTTAGGACCTTTTTGGACTCGCCAATCTTCGCATCCCGCTTCAATAAGTTATGCCTTGGCTATGAACTCTAATCCATACCGAGCAACTTTTAAACGATCTTGGGCTAAAAGCTAAGTAACTTTTCAAATCGTACAACCTTATTTATTGCAGATAAATTTATTAACAAGCGATGGGAGAATAGGCTTATAATTAACTCACATAAATTCACGAAAGAATACTAAACTTATAATTGGCTCTATCATCTCTTGTTCTCCACAGTTTAAAATCTCAAGGAATGAGACTCGTGGATACTTAGCCTATTAAATCAAAGTTTTGGGTTTTCGAGTCGCCTATAGGATCTTGCAAACTCTTAGACTTTTTCAAGTTTAGAAATCGCATTTTAAAGTTCCCTTGATAAACGACTCTCTAGGATCAATTATAGGAACTTGCGAAAAGTTCTTGTTCTTAACCCGTGAGAGTTAAGACTTTCGCGTTTTATAGCTCCCTTTATAAAAGCCTAGCAAAACTTGACTTAAACACGTTAAGGATACTAGCTAGAGTAAGCTAAGATAAGTAAACTCGGGTTGAGTCAAAAGATTCACAACATTTGAAAATTAAAACCACTTTATTAAAATTTATTCTAATAAGGAAAGAAAATAACTATACAAAGGGAAAAACTAATAGGCCAAAATAGATCAATAATTTTGAAAAGTGTCGAAAAAATAGATTTTCCGGTTAAAATGAGGACAAATACAAGGAAAAGGCCACTTAACTTCGATAGAAGTCCCCCTACACTTAACATAAACATTGTCCTCAATGTTTAAGCATGTGGGAGTAAACTCCCCTACACTTAGGACATTGTGCACTTTGTTTAAATCTTGCTAAGGAAAAGACAACTAAAGAGATTCCTATTTTAATATTGAGAAAATATAAAATAGTGAATCGAAAAGAGTTTAGGATAGAACCGGGAAGAAGTGAACACGGAATCACGGGTCGACAAGAATCATCAAGAGTGGATCATTGAGCGCTCGAATCCCTGATTAGTAGAAGAGAGGAAATAGCAAACACCAACGGGTCTCCCTTACACTTAGGATATAAAAAGCTAAAAGATAGATGCATGGGTTGCCTCCCAAGAAGCGCTTGATTTTTGTTAACCGAGTCGTGAGCCTGACTCGACCTTGATCATCATAGGAAGAAGCATGAAACATATCCACCAGGATCAAAGACATAGTTTTCGTCCATCAAATAGCACAAGCTTAAGGCGAACAAGGCAAGCCAAAGAAGAGTAGGCAAGGTTCCCTTAAGCAAAGATGGAGCACGGTGGAAGCAAGGGTGAAGTGGTGCAAGTATGTCTTCAATAGTTCCAAAGATTTTTTCTTTTATTGCATCAGGTGGATACTGAGATGGCTGCAGAATATCGATATCGGGGTCGAACACCTTTTCCTTTAAGGGAAAATAGCACTCAGGCTCAGCAGAATGTGAAGAAGATCCGCGAAGAAGATTCACAACCTCGTCCTCAGAAGGGGGACAAAGAGGTGTTAAATCATATGTGTTGCGGATATTGGTGTCGACCGGTTTCTTCTCCTTTGAAAATATTTTCTTCAAATCCAAAGTAGGATCAAGACGATAATATTCAAAGTCCAAAGGAGGTGCATCACTCTCATGAGGGAAGTAGGTATTTAGAAAAGTTGAAAAGTCTTCCTCAAATGAGTAATCGTCCAAAGTAGGATCGAGTGATGGCGGAGGATCTTCATCATGTGAAGAATCACTCGAAAGAGTATCGGCCTGATCGAAATCATCGAAAGTGGGCATCTCAGGATACTCGGAAGTACAATCATCAAAATCATCCGTATCTGAGCTAGACTCATCATCATAAGCATCAAAGACCGGTGGAGAATCATATATGGGAGAAGGTTCGAAATTGGAGAGAGAATCATCCACATCATCGTGAAAAAGTGGATTATCATTGCAAGACTCGAATAGAGGATTGTTGTAGATGACAAAATCATCGAGCACATTAATCATATTCACGGATTCTCGTCCAAAGGATTTGCTTGTAAGCTTCCCCATTTTGAAAACTTGTGCATCATTTCCGACTCTTAAGATTAACTCGCCTTCGGCAACATCGACAAGAGCTCGTCCGGTTCTCAAGAATGGCCGACCAAGTATTAAAGGAATACGAGGGTCCATTTCATAATCAACAACGACAAAGTCGACCGGGAAAGTAAATGTGCCAACTTTAATGAACACGTCTTCGGCAATACCAACGGGGTAAGCGAGAGTACGATTTGCAAGTTCAAGAGTCATCTTCATTGGACTAAGGTCGGGTAATGATAGTGTTTTCCAAACACTTAATGGCATAAGATTTATACTGGCCCCGAGATCAGCTAGGGCAGTAAATTCTTCGGTTTTATTAAAAATGCACGGCAACACAAAACGACCGGGATCTCCAAGTTTCTCTAGAAGTTCTTTAAGAATAACTGCAGAACAGTTTTCATTTAAGCGTGTGTTGGCGAGCTCATTCAACTTCTCCTTCTTGTTAAGCAATTCTTTGAATGCTTTGACAAATTTCCGCATGTGGGCAAGTGCTTCAACAAGGCTAATGTTGATGTTCACTTGAGAGAGCATCTTCACATAGCTCGACACTTGAGAGTCATCCTTGGTTAGCATTTTGGTCTTGCCTAAGCGAGAAGGATAAGGGATATTGGATTTGGGTGGTGAAGGTGAAGGTGTAGCAGGTAAAGGTTTAGATGTTGAAGGTTCCTTCATAGGTACATCGTCATGACGAGGCGGAGACGGTGATGGTGTACTAATACTAGGTGTAGGAGGAGTAGGGATAAATGGTGGTGGAGGAGGTGTAGATGATGGGGGTGGGATCGGTGGTCCTACTATGGTGACTCCACTACGGGTAGTAATAGCACTCACATTTGCTCGCGGATTGGTGACGGTGTTTGAAGGTAGAGAACTCGAAGAAGAAGGTTGAGCTGCGGGCAAGAAACTAGCAAGCATATTCTTAATATCATTCGTTTGAGAGCTAAAGGAGGAGTGAATATTATCTCGAAGCTCGGATCTAATCTCATTTCCTTGCTTGGTGATATCTCATTTCAAATTGATTATTTGGCTCTGTAGATTCTTGATTTGCTCACCTTGGGTTCTCATGATGGCTTCAACATCGTGGTTAATGGGTGGGGCTTGTTGAGCGGGTGGGTGATAAGGATTAGAAGCTCTTGGTGGGATTTGGTTGCTTCTATTGTAGTTGTTGGCGGGGTTTTGGTTTTGAGGAGAAAAACCGGGGGAAAGGTAGTTGTTTTACCGGTAACTCAGCAAATTTCTATCCCCTTGAGGTCGAGCTTGGTCATTTTCCGGTGAATAATTACCATAAGCTGCATAAACATTTTCCGGATTTCCTTGAGTAGAAGGACAATCAATGTATGAGTGTGGACCGCCGCATGTTTCACAAGAAGGTGCAACCGCTTTAACTTGTTGTTGTTGTTGGTTTGAAGCGAGAAGCAAGATATTTTTGTTCATTTCAGTCATCATGCGGGTGAATTCAGTCATGTCAGGGCTTGCTGAGGTGGAAGAAACATTGACTCTCGGGTTGTTCCTTGAAGAAGCGGAGGAATCCAAATTTTTGTGGTGAGTAGTCATGTTCTCAATAAGCTCTCTACACACCTCGGGTCTCCTTTTCATAAATGTGCCACCGGCGGCTGCATTAATCGTATCACGATCTCGAAAAGTCAAACCGTTGTAGAAAGTATCTATTAAGTTCACAGGGAGCATGTTGTGGTTTGGACATCTATCAATCAAGACATTATATCTTTCCCAAGCATCAAAAAGAGATTCATCGGGTTCTTGCATGAAACCGCTGATTTGATTGCGAAGGCTCGTGACCATGGATGGTGGAAAGTAGTGCGACAAAAAGCGTTGAGTCATGTCATCCCAAGTATGAATTGAATTCTTTGGAAGACGATCAAACCATTTCTCGGCATGATGTGATAAAGTATGTGGGAAGAGTTGTAGGCGAAGAACATCCATTATGGCACCAGGCAACTTCATGCTTTGGGTGATTGTAATGAACTTGTCGAGGTGTTTCTTGGCATCATCATCAGGCAGTCCTCTAAAAGGATTTGTTTGCACTTGCTGAATCATGTGGTGCTTCAACGAAAACTCCAGAGCCGTGATTTGCATCAGCGCAATCGATCCTCCTCGTCCAAACATGGTAGGTTGACAAAGCTCCTCCATTGTCCGAAGATCGGGCTGTGGAAGAACATTGTTGTTATTGTTGATGTGCGGTGGATTATTGTTGTTGTTAACACCTGACATACTTAAATCTTCTCGAGTCTCGGGCTCTTGATAATTAGAAGATCTAGTACGCATACACCTACAAAGGCAAAAGAAAACAATACCAAACACAAAGACAATATATATACACAATAAAAATAAAATATTTTTGGATTTTTGAAATTTTTAATTTTTATGGATTTTTATCAATTTTTAATTTTTATGGTTTTTTGAAATTTTTATGCAAGAAAAGTAACGCTCACAAGTGAACGGATCCCAAAAAGCAACGCGTCTCTCACAGAAAACCGTTAATCTTTACGAAAAGAGCCGGCAGCGGCGCCATTTAATACATAGGTTTTGGCCAGCTAAAAAGATTCGTTTAAGTATGTCTCTTCGAATTGAAAAAGGACTTTAGTGTGCGACTCAGTCGTTCTTTGGTGAAACAAATAGTTGTGTCGTTGTAGTATTTAAAAGTGCAAAACAATTAATGTAAATGAGCGGGTAAGTAAATCTAATTCTAACTTAAAATAAAAGACAAGTATTTAAAAACGTGACGAGAATTAAAAGGTACTAAAGTAAATGACACAAACTTAAATCTATCTAAGGCAAACTTAAAACGCAACTAAAACTTAAAACTAAGGAAGGCTAAAATAAATCTAAGGCAAAATGAACTTAAAGTGCGACTAAGGAAAAAGGCGGGAAAAATAAAGCTTGAAATTAAAGATCAAAGACAAAAACTAAGAAGAACCTGAAAACAGCTCATTCGGAATAATCCTTCGTCCGGAACAATCACTCATCCGGAATGTCATCTTCGTTTGGAATATTACCAAAATCCTTGATCCAGAACAAATTCTCTATTCGGAATATGTCACTTATCCGGAATAAATCCTTCGTTCAAAACTTTTGCTGATTCAGAACCCTTGGTTCGGAACTCACTGGTTCGGAACTTCCTAAGCCAAATCCTTGGTTCGGAACCTTCTGATTTAGATGTTCTTGATTCGGAAGCCTTGGTTCGGAACCTTCTGATTCTTAACTTGCTGGTTTGGAACTTGCTGGTTCGGAACTTGCTGGTTCGGAACTTAGAATGTTCCGAATGAACACTTCTTCACTGATCCGGAATAGGTTCCGAACGAGCTAGCTTGGTTCGGAAGTTAAAATATTCCGAATGAAAGTATGATCCAGAATAATGAAATCTTCCGAATTAAACTCCCTGGTTCGGAACTTTCTTGGTTCGGAATTCACTAGTTCGGAAAAAGTTCCGACTGAACAACCCTTGATTCGGAACTTACCTGGGAAAAGATCAGTAACAGAAACAAACCGAAGAACAAGGAAACACAGGAACACACGAATCTAATCACAATTTAACCAAATCAAACAAAAGATTAAATCAAACTAATCACAAAACATCTAATAATCATAAACAAACAATCCAAATCAATAAAACTAACAAAACTAACCACAATAATCAAAACCCACTTTGATCAAAATAAGAACATGAACATAAATATAAACATAAAAAGCAAAGATTAAAGAAAGGTAGGATGAGATCAAACAATAAAGATGAAGATTAACAAGAATTAAAAGAACACTTACTTGAAATTAAATGGTAATTAAGGTGCAAGACAAATATTTAAATTTGACAAGTAATTAAATGACAAGGTAACTAAAAGTGGAAGAACTAATTGTCACTATTAGCCAACAAAATGAAATGATTAACTTCCTAATCTATTTATAGGGGAGGATTAAGGAGTGCTTAGGAAGCTTCCTCCCCTCTTTCCTTTCTCCTTAATTGCATGCTTAGTCCTTCTCTTCTTTGTTTATTGCACCATTGGTCCTTAAGCCTTTTAATCTTCTTTAATCTTGGACTTTAATGACTTTTGGCTCGGGATTTCTTTGGACTCGTCTTTTAATTATTCAATAAATAAGACTTGAGTTCTTCGGCTTTAAGTAAACTTCCGTCTTTTGACTTTTTCTTTGATAAATCTTCAGAATTGGTCTTGGTCTTCCGTTCTTTTTGAACTCTTGACTTCTTGACTTCGTCTTTCTTCTTTTTCTTCGATAAAAGCCCGTGAATGCCCGTGTTTTCTCCACTTTTCACCTTTTCGTCCTAAATCACAACAAAAACACAAACCACGCATAATTCCGACATAAAAGACATAGAATACACATTTTGGCTCGGTTATTATTGTAATTAAGTAGTAAAAAGGATGGGTGTTTACACACCTATCAGTACCACATCATTTGAATTACTAGTTCCCGAATGCTGTTCGAGGTTGTCATTTTCATGCCCAACTTGACGTTGGTTATCATCAATATTATTAGATGTGGTTGGTACCTCACTGATGACATCAGAACCGTAGTGAGAGAGATTAGCAACGAGAGCAGCTTGGGCAGAGTGAATGTCATCACAATCTGAATCATATGCGTCAAGATCTTCTGCTTGATAAGCTGCATTAGAAGTGGAAACGACTGCAATGCCTTCAGTATCTGCTGCCCCTGGGTCTGCAAGAAATGCCAACTCCTCTGAATCCAAAATCTTCCCCTTAGACTGAGCATCAACCAAATACATCTTCTCACGAAACCATGCATCATCCCTCCTCCTTTTCGGCTGAGTGCATTCCCTAGCCATATGACCTTGTCCTCGGCAATTGTAGCAAGTCACAACCTTCTTAGGACCAATAAGACTCCCATTTCCACTAGCTTGAGAATTCACAGCTTGATTGTTCCCAGTCCTTGTAGGAGGTCCACAAGAATTTTGCCTTCCCTGAATAGGTTACACCGTCACTTGACCATCTTGAACAGTGGCTTATTGTCGAGGATTGGATGAGGTGCAGAGCTGATTGTTTGTTGGTGGAAATCCTCTAGTTGCAACAAGTTTTGACAAGTAGGCTGTGAGATGGTTTAGAACATCAGCTGGCGTATCATTTGGAGTAAAGACCGATGCTTGGATTGGTGGAAGTTCATTAGAGTAGAAAGCTTGTGCTGGTTGTGCTTCTATTGGAAAATATCCTTGCTGAGGAGTATAGCCCAATGGAGAAGTGTTGGCTTGTGATGGTGATGTCTGATATGGTGGTTGCTGTTGAAAAGATTGTTGATGAACACTTTGTTGATATTCTTGTTGTGGCATCATTGGAGGTTGATAAGATGGTTGTTGTGGTTGCTGATAGATGTGTGGTGGTGGCTGCTGCAAGTATGATGGTTGTTGATAAGTATAAGCCATGTTTTGTTGAGAAGCATACATTGCAAGTGGATCATGAACTTGAGGTGTAGACAACCGAGCCTCGATCACATGGCATTCGTGTTGTTGAAGAAAAGCTTGAAGTTGATCCACATTGGTGTTATGCAAGTCCTTAGCCAATTTAACATCCGTCACGTATTTTTTCCATTCTGGAGGAAGAGTGTTCAAATACTTGGTGTTCAATTGAAAGGTAGGAATTGCCATGCCATAGATATTGAGCTCATTCAACAATAGGGTAAATCTCAGATAGTAGTCATTGAGAGTCTCCCCTGGCACATAGGCAAACTTATCAAAAGTATCATAAAGCTTACACTCTCGTTCTTGTTTAGTTAACGAGGTGCCTTGCATTAGAACCCGAATTCTATCCCATAACTCTTTGGCAACTTTATGTTTGCTGACGAGTTTGTAGACATATGGAGGAAGGGCTTGGAGAATGATGTTTGTAGCATACTTATCACATTTATCTTGAATCTTCATATCTCCAGTCAACTAACCCGTTGTGCGAGGACGAGTAGTCGTACCTTCCATCACTGTACCATAATCTAATGGTCCATTGAGCACCGATGCCCAAATTAGATGTCCATTCTCCTTGTTCAACATATAAAGTTCCATTCGGGAAGCCCATTCCTCATACATAGTCTTCACCAACATTGGTGGACGATTATCCGTACCAGAGAGGATGGACTTATCCGTAAGAGATGTGTACTCCATTTCAATAAGTGAAGATTTACAAAGTTGATCGATCAATGAAAGAAAGTAAATGTGTTTGCTGTTGTGTGTAGAAACCGAGAAATAATGTTAAAATCCCCTAAATTATGTTCTCAATAAACCAAAAATTCCAAGATGAAATTGCACACGAGTTAAAAATTTTCAAAAACACGTTTTTGAAAAATCTTGGAATACTTGTTCCTATCGCAATGCCTAAAGGTAATGCTGTCGCAATGTCCAATCGCAATGTCCAATTGCAATGTCCAATCGCAATGTCCAATCGCAATGTCCAATCGCAATGTCCAATCGCAATGTCCAATCACAATGTCCAATCGCAATGTCCAATCGCAATACCCATGTCGCAATACCCCTGTCGCAATGCCCTGTCGCAATACCTGTCGCAATGCCCTGTCGCAATACCTGTCGCAATACCCCTGTCGCAATACCCCTGTCGCAATACCTGTCGCAATGTGGATCGCAATAATAGAAAACACACAAATCGCAATCCCCAATCGCAATGTGAATCGCAATGTCTAAACCCTAGATATTGCGATGGGTAGGCTGTCGCAAAGGTACAAACAGTGCACGATTTTTTCCACTTTTCTCGGACAAAACACACCAAATTTGTGATTTAAGCCAAAAATTGATCCAAACACCCAAAAATTTTGTGTTTTTACCCAAAGTAACAATACCAAATCACTACCACAACTATGTAGATGATTTGTATCAAGATCAAACCATAAAAAAACACAAAAATTTTTTTGGTACTTTTGAAATCGGATCAAAATAGCCGTGTAAATCAAGAACACAAACACAAAAACCAAGCAATCATCCCATGGCTCTTGATACCATTTGTGGAAATGTAAATCTTGCTTATGTTTTTAGAGAGAGAAAGAGATAGAGAGATGGTGGATTACACACAATTCTAGAGAGAGAAACAAGAGTGAACTATGTGAAAAAATGAATTACCACACACCCTCTCCATCTAAGGAGAGGGTTTATATACCCAAGCCTTGTAATGGGCTTGGGCTTACATGTTTGGGCTGGCCTACACAAGTTGTAGGCTAGGCTTGGACTTGTTTGTTAAATAACGATGTCTAGACTACGAGCTACTACTTAGTATATTGTCGGAGTGACCGAATCTTCCTAAATACGTAAAAACGTATTTCTAACACCTCACGATAGTAAGGGTCATCGTAGTATCCCTCATCATCCGATAGTGGTGGAGGAGTATATCTAGGTCGGCGACGCTTGGGGGGATGGTCATCTGAATTCGACCCCGAAGGGCTGGGAGGAGGGGGTGGTGCCCCAATTCTCGGCTGAGGACCACTTTTATGAGAAGAGCTTGGAGCCTTCTTCCCACTATTCACCCTATCCCACACGCTCGTGCGGCGATTGTTCCTGGCTAATTCCAACACCGGTCGTTCGGCAGAGCCGTCAGACTTATCTCCTTCCTCACGAGATTGTAGTAATTCCTGCATAACGCGATCCCCTATACGTTCGAACACATTCCGAGGTTGAGGGTTTTCGTCAAAGAGGTTTCGTTCCTGCGGACGAGCCCTCCTCTTCTTTTGAGTCTGAGGAGAAGTGTCGGACGCAGTCCTGCCAAAGTTGAGCCTAGATTGGAGGTTCCTACTTAGGTTTAACCTTGACGCGATACCCAAGACGATCCTCTCAAAGTTCTACGTGAGAACACGAGCGAGGTCTTCGTCACTAAGTGGTTCCACTTCTACTTCTTCCTCGATTGATGGCCTGTGTGGCTCCTTGTTATGGGCATTAGACGCAATTTCTGGATCAGGGTTGTCCATGGTCATGGTTGGTGGTGGGGTATTAGCGGACGTGCATGTCCCCCCCAAAGACTGAAAAACGTTTCGGCTATTCGGTCCGCCTGTCTGGCTGCCAGGGGACTGGGTGGGGATGATTATCCCATCCCCTGTGGACTTCCGATTCACCGGATTCGTGTTCCTGGGATTCCCTTGCGGATGTTCCTTTGTCATTGAAAGAGATCGAGATGAAATTTGTTCTAGCTTAGTGTTTGGGTCCCACGGATGGCGCCAACTTGTTGATACAAAAGTTGGATGATCCTTGCTAGACCCGAATTAGGCTTAATTCGGGTAGGCTGGGATCCGACTATTGCACCAAGTGAATAGTCTTGCTGAGATCCTACACACTAAAGCAACACGCTTTAAGCTTACCGTAGGAATGTATCCCACGATTAGACTCCAGGGTGAGAGTAAGTAATCGGTTAGGGTTAAGAATCGGATGTGAGATGAGAGTATGGAGAATGTAATACCTTTGTGCAACCCTTGGGGGTTCCTTATATAGGCAGTGAAACCCTAATGGGCTCACTGTTTACCTCGGCCCCAAGTATAGGATAACTACCATAATTAGCTTGATTGTTATCTTCTAATTATAGTTAGTGTATATCTTATACATTAGGGTGAATCCCAACCCTAATAAGATTGTGATTCTGTCTAACCCTGTCCCGGCTGTACTGCGTCGTGGGCCGTACACACTTTCTGCGGCCACTGTTCATTCAAGCCTGTAAGCTTAACTGATTAGCCCAACCCATTCATGATGGGACAGATACGGGTAGTACCCATGGGTCGGTTCCATGACCCGGTTGGGGACTATACATCATCATGCAAGATATCCGGCCGATCCTAAAGAATCACATCTTACTGCTGTTAAATGAATCTTCAGGTACCTAAAGGGTACTCCTTCACTAGGTCTATAGTATCCTCGTTGCTCTGGCTTTGATCTTAAAGGATACCCAAACTCGGACTATGCTGGCTGCAATATGGATAGAAAAGTACCCAGGTGCATGTCAATTCCTAGGTGGCAAGCTAGTATGTTGGAGTGCAAAGAAACAGCAGTTAGTCGCAATGTCCTCTTCTAAGGCTGAGTATGTGGCAGCTGCTGGTTGTTGTGCAAACATTCTTTGGATGAAGAGTCAACTCAGGGACTACAATGTGGAATACAAAGTAGTCCCCATCTTCTGTGACAAAACCAGTGCGATTGCCATTTCAAATAATCCAGTCCTACACTCAAGGACTAAACACATTGACATATGATATCACTTCCTTAGGGATTACATCTTAAAAGGAGATATTGAATTACATTTCATCCCCACTGAGTATCTGCTAGCTGATATATTCACTAAACCTTTAGATGAACCAACGTTCACTAGACTGAAAGCTAAACTTGGTATGTTGAATATTGATTAATCAGGCTCCCTGATGACAACGCATTCAGTATAATGTATATTCTTGATCCTCTCCCTGAGTAAATATCTCTTACTGTCTCTCCTTTGACACTGAGGTACATTAAATGATGTAACTAAATGCTCTAAGGATTTAGTTACTTAATGTCCTAGGTTGGTGAGTCATAATATTAAATAAGGAACATACATTCCTTCAATAAATTGTCATAAACCAGTTAAAAGGTCATCAAATGTCAAGTATCCCCCTAAGCATTAAATGCTTGCCCTCTTTCAAGCAAAATACGTTGTAAAAAACTTCCTTTTAAATGCATGTGACCCACGTCATCTCTGCAAAAGCATTATCTCTGTCGTAACAGAACAGTTGCCAAGAAAATAATGGGACCACTTGTACATTTTCATTCAATGCGGATGTAAAAAGAAATTATAACAAATAAAATCTCTTTCACATCCGAGCCTATAAATACCCTACAATCAAAACAAACACACACACACAAAGACTTTAGCAATCTTACTCTACCAAATTTTTCTCTCAAAGAAAAGTGTGTGTGTTCAAACGGTGTTTCCAGAGAAATTTTCTTATAAAAGGTAATCACATTGATCACTTGTTTTATTGTTATATAGCACAAACAATCAAAGTTACTTGGTGTTTTTAACTCTTGATCCTCTTCACAAGGAAAAAGTTTGCATTAAGTCACTTGGTGAACCTTTGTAGTATTATAACAAGAAACAAGTCTTGATTTGTTTTCCACACAGTGACATTGTCCTTTTCTTTAAAGTTTCAAAAAAATAACTTAACTGGCACTATCCAAATCTATAACATATGCCCCTCAGGCTGAGCATCTCATCAGTGAGGATGTCCATTTTGCAGGAAACAACTATGAGGGAAATTTCAATTACCCTAGTAGTGGATCAGCCTACAAACAATTTGTAAATTTTTGAAAAACTGTGATTGGGCTGATGCTTTTACTAAAACCCCCTCAATATTTTACCATGACTATCTTAGGGAGTTCTGGTATACGGCTGTGGTTGTAACCCTCACTACCTAAGGGCCTGAAGGTTCTCAAGGGTCTAAGACCAAGTCACATAAGAATTGTGTCATTGCATTAGCTGTGAACAATGGGAAGACGCAATTGATTTTAGACTTTAAAACTTTTTGTCAAACCAGTGGACTCGATTATAACAATGGAAAGTATGTTGCACATCCTGACATCGTGTGACACCCCGGGTAGGGTCAAAATATGCGGAAAATATCCCCGATGACGTCACAAGGGTGGATCGATAGCATATAGTCCATAGAGCATAAGATAAAGATTATTTAAATCAGATTACATATTTGATAACGAATAAATTAAAAAATTTCTTAAACACGACAGAAGTTGATTGTTTATGTTTCCCAGATAGAACCTCGGACGAGTCCTACAATGCAGATTACTAAGATGCTGGAGACCATGCACACACCACGTACTAATTTCATATTCCTGTGCAAAACATACTAACGGGGTCAACATAAAGTTGGTGAATTCACATATTTTAACAGTTAATTAGTTTGGACATACAATAATCATAGAAGTAAAAATGCACAACGCATTCTTACTAAAATGTAAATAACATTTGTTTATTATTAGAAACTGAAGCTTAACCCCATAGTCCTCAACAGATGAGGACGTAGTGTCTTACAAAAAGACACCCATTCCAGTTCCAACATGGTATACGTCTGTTGTCCCGGCCAAGGCACAGTGAGCATGACTCACCCAGACGGGGATGGTCAATCTCTAATATATCTATTTATAACATTCGGGCAATTTACAACAATTTAACAGTTTCAATAGTAAGCAATCATAATCCAGTTTATACAATCCAATTATGTCCAATATTATTTTGCATATTTTCTTTCCCAAAAAGGGAAAGTTTTATCAAAGTTTATATGGGGCTGTAAACTCACCTGGGAGTAGGCAATTTCTTGATTAACACGGGTATCCAATTAAAGCTCACACCAAAGTTATGCCTAATCAGATAGTACAGTCTTAATAGATAGTACAAAGAACATATATGTATGCTTATACGGATTTTATTCGGTTCATTCATACTATGGTATTTATCTAAATAACCGTAGTTCAAGTAGCATCAATATTCATTCAGACTTATTTATATAAGTTTCATTTCTAAGTTCACATAAAATGCTTAACTATTAATATTAGTTAGCATACATGTATTTATAGTAATAATATAAATTTAAGAATTTATACCTTAATTCTTATGGTCTAAGTATTTTAATTATGTTTTATTATAATTAAAATAGGTTTTAGGGTTAGGGCTTGGAAATGTTTCGGAATATGGTAAAACTAGTGATAGGTGTGTAAATACCCATCCTTTTTACCACTTAATTACAATAATAACCGAGACAAAACGTGTATTTTATGTCATTTATGTCGGAATTATGCGTGGTTTGTGTTTTTGTTGTGATTTAGGACGAAAAGGTGAAAAGTGGAGAAAACACGGGCATTCACGGGCTTTTATCGAAGAAAAAGACGAAAGACAAAGTCGAAAGATCAAGAGTGCGAAAAGAACGGAAGTCCAAGACCAACTCTGAAGATTTATCGAAGAAAAAGTCAAAAGACGGAAGTTTACTAAAAGCCGAAGAACTCAAGTCTAATTTATTGAAGAATTACAAGACGAGTTCAAAGAAATCCCGAGACAAAGTAATTAAAGTCCAAGATTAACAAAAGATTAAGAAGACAAGGACTTAAGTGTGCAATTAAGGAAAAGAAGAAAGAGGGAGGAAGCTTCCTAAGCTCCTCCCTAATCTCCCTATATATATTAGATTTCCCTTCATTTTGTAGTTATTGGTGGCTTGACAACCCATTCTTCCACCATTTTCATACCTTGTTATTTAATTTCTTGCACTTTAATTACTTGTTATGCACCTTTAATTCATTTATTTTCCAAGTGAGTTTTATTTTATTGTTCTTGAATCTTCACTTTATTGTTAATCTCCTTCTACCTTTCTTGTTTGATTTGTTCTTCATCTTTATTGTTCATGTTCTCGAGTTTTATAGTGTTGATTAAGTGGGTTTTGATCATTTTGGTTATGATTGTTAGTTTTGTTGTTTTGTTTTGATTGGTTATTGTTAGTAGATCATTTGTGGTTGTTTTGGTTTAATCTTTTGGTTAATCTTGATTAGTTTTGGTTAAATTCGTCCTTGTTTTCATCTTACTGTTCTTCATTCTATGCTTACTGTTTTTTTCCCCAGATTCCGGATCAACTGCTTTCTTAGCTCTTCATGCGGAATATTTGATTATTCCGGATGAAGGTATTTCATTCGGAATATTTAGTTATTCCGGATCAGAGTCTTTATACGGAATATTTGATTATTCCGGATCAAGGTATTTCATTCGGTATATTTGGTTATTCCGGATCAAGCTCTTCGTTCGGAATATTTAGTTATTCCGGATCAGAGTCTTTATTCGGAATATCTTTTATTCCGGATCAAATCACTTCATTCGGAATACTTTGTATTCCGGATCAAGTCTTCTATTCGGAATACTTGATTATTCCGGATCAAGTGTTTCATTCGGAATGTTCAAATATTCCGGATCACTCTTTTATTCCGCATCAACCATTTTTCCCTTTTTATTCCGGATCAAGCCTTATTCCGGATGAGCTGTTTATTCCGGATAAGCAATTATTCTGGATGAAGGCTTTATTCCGAATGAGTTTTTCAGTTTTTAGTTTTAAGCTTTATTTTTCCCACCTTTTTCCTTATTTGCATTTTTACTTGCTTTCCCTTTTAGTTTAAGTTTAAGTTTGAGTTATTTACCTTTATTGCTTTTAATTTCTCGTTATTTACTTTCCGTCAAGTTTTTATCTTTCATTGTTTCTTTTTACCGTCTTTATTTTATTCTTATTTGTTTCATGTCTTTATTTTTCATTAGTTTTAGACAACGACCCTTCCCTTTTTATTCCACCAAGAACAACTAATCTCGCACATTTAACCGTGATCAATTCGAAGAGATTCCGAGAAACGAACTTTTCAGCCTGAAAAATCCGCATATTAAAATGGCACCGCTGCCGGCTCTTTTCGTGAGGATTAACGGTTTTTTGTGAGAGACGCGTTGGCTTTTGGGATCCGTTCACTTGTGAACTTAATTTTTTGTATCAAAAATTTTCAAAAATCCAAAAACATTTGAAAAATCATAAAAAGAATTTCTTTTTCAAAGTTTTGCACCAAAAATATTCTGCTTGCTTATCTATTTTTCTTTATGGATTCTTATGTCCATTGTGTCGGGTGTAACACCCCATTTTGATAAATGGAATGTCACGCATAATTATGGCGTGTCACCAAAGCATACAAGGATAAATGTCTGAAACATTACATGACCATAGGGATAACCAGAATCAAACATCGGTTCCCAAACATAAGCCCAAAACATAATAAAGTAAAAGAAATGAATGAAAGACTAAGCAAGCATAAGCTTATGAAGGCAAAAAGGAAAAGAAGTCTCTAGCAGCTTCCATCCTATGCACGTCCTCCAAATGCTCGAGTCTTTCCTAGGGTACCTGCCGTTTTGGGACATGGAAAGGAAAGTAACGGCTGAGCAAAACGCTTAGTGCACGGATATAGACATAGTATAAGTGACTAAAACATAATAGAGACTTAATAGCAGCGGAAATGTATAAGTCCTGGAAAACCTGGAACATGTTCATAAAACTGGTTTTATAGTTTGAAAAGCCTTATGCTTATCTTATGAAAAATGTTTAACATATTTTACCATTAGCCAATATAGGTCATGAAAATCCACCGTGCATGAATACTTCGAGGGGTGACCTCATCATGCAAATTAGAGGGGCTGCCTCTAATTTAATATACTAGTTTTTGGGTAGGAGGGATCAGCTCCTTGTGAATGATGCAAGGCACACACCACATTCACCATGAAATCCTGAATAAAAACATGTAACTAGGATGCACCCATACGCCCCACATGATAAATATAAATAAATGGCCAAAAGTGGAAGGGATGCCACGAGAAATCACTCCGCCATGTTGAAGTCATAACATCAGTGCCTCTAATGTTATGGTTATGGTACCTCCATAACTAGGTGAAACTGGTCATGCATGTATATGGCTATAGGTAATCTTAATTAAACATAAGCAATCAAACACATAACTTATACTACGGGAAAACAGTTGGCTGCATACGGGGAATCCTAATAAGGAAAGAATGTCCATACTGAAAGGATGGGAATCCGTACCTTATGTCCAGTGAACGAAGAAGATGAACTGAGAGGAATCCTACTTCTGTAACACTAATGCTACATAAATACATACATGAATAAGTATCTGTTTACTAAATACGTAGCTGGTTTTATGTCATGACTTAGCTTATTTTATATGCTCTTACCATGTTTTACTGTTTAAAGCCTTAAACTGTGATTATCTTATATTCTGTTTAATCTGATTAAGTATTTCTGGTATTGCATGTATTATTATACTTACTGTGTAATAATAAGTAACTTTCCGTAAATAGCAGGTTTCCTAAAATAGAATGTTTCCAAAAATAGAAAGTTTCCAAAAATAGAAAGTTACCAAAAATAGAAAGTTTCCAAAAATAGAAAGTTTCTAAAAATAGAAAGTTTCCAAAAATAGAAAGTTTCCAAAAATAGAAAGTTTCCAAAAATAGAAAGTTTCCAAAAATAGAAAGTTTCCAAAAATAGAATTACTGCTTAAAATAGATAAGTTTCTAAAAATAGAAATTTTCCATAAATAGATCAGCTTCCTTAATTAAATAAGTTTCTATAAATAGATTAGCTGCCTGAAATGAATAAGTTTCTAAAAATAGAAGGTTTCCATAAATAGATTAGCTGCCTTATTTAATTAAGTTTCTAAAAATATAAAGTTTCCATAATTAGAAATAAGCTGGTTAAATAAGCTAAGTATATAAGCCTAAGTGTTTTTATGATTATTTTCTAAGTCATATGATATAATGTATAGTTTAATAATTATTTCATGTAATTAATTTAAACTATAGGTTAAAATATTTAATTAAAGTATAACATTTTAATTAAATAAAGTTAAATACTTAGGTTAAAACATGTATTATTATTTATTAATAATATAACCTATGTCATGTTAATTATTTAATTATAACCATGGTTTTTAAATAATTAATTAATTAATTAATTATAACCATAAGTCTTAAAAATATAAAATACTTAGGTTAGTAATTTCATGATTTTAATAATTAAAATAACCTAAGTCATGTTATTAAATTAATCATGTCATATTATTAATTTAATTTTAACATAAGATCATAAAAATAAAAATAATCTAAACATACACCATGTACCGGATCTAGACTAAAAACCATGAACCAGACATGAAATCGACACCATACCCCGAACCACTTCGGGGTTCCCTTTGGTTTGCTGCTTCCGTGGGACCCACATCACCAAACCGGGACCTTGAGGTCTCGATGGTGGTCCATGTGCCAAGCCGAGACCCCTTAGGGGTTCGGTTTAGGCGTCGGCTAGACAAACACCCCTAAAAACCCTTGTTTTGATCTACCCCGAAATCATAAACATGTTAGATCTATGTTTTTAATTAGGTTTTTAAAACATCATGTTCTTATTTAATTTTTTAAATCCAAAACAAAAGAAAAAGGATTAAAAAGGTATACCGAATACGTGGATCGACCAAGGATGAACACACACGAACTCTTGCATAAATTCCAAGATCAAAATCAACCCGAACACCCGTCCATGGTTTTTTATGGGTGGCGGCCAAAAGAGGAACAAAGGAAGAAAGAAGAAATCTTTTTAGGGTTTTTGTAAAATTCTTCTGTAGAAAAAATGAGTAGTGTAATTTTCCTTAACCTCCTTTTAGTAAAAATTGATGGGCTAAGCCCATCCTCCCTCCTAAATTTAGTGGTAATGGGTCCCACAAGGGGTAACCCGAATGTTTTCCGTGTCTAATTAATAAGTGTGTTCTCGTGTTCGTGTTTTACGTGTTTGTTCGTGTTTATATGTGTTCGCGTTTTGTGTGTTCTCGTTAAATAATCACCTTGACCTAATATATTTATTTAAGCTCGTAATAAATATATATATAATTAATAATAGTTCATGATTTAATTACGATCGTGATTTCATGATCGCATGTTCGTGATTAATTATTGTCAAATAATTATTGCGTGTTCGTGCGTAGTAAATACTTATCGTGTACTAACACGTACGTAATACGTAATATCCTAACACGTAAACGTAATCGTACTATACAAGGAAAGTTTTAATCTAGTACATACGATCTTAAGGGTACCATTCATGGTAAAAGCATGCGGGTTTTACAACTCTTCCCCCCTAAAAAGAATAATTCGTCCCCGAATTATAGATAACTTAACTGGAAGCGAAACATACCCGAATCAGACTGGAAAGGTATGCAAAATAACAGAAATGAAGGTGACATAGTAGAAGGGAACGTGGAACGTGACATGTCTTGAAAAGACATGGAACGTGACATGACTGAAAGGACATATCTAATCGATAAGAGAAAAAAACGGATAAGATGTCCGGATGAACCTGTCCGTTTCCAAGTGGCTTCCATCTTGGAACGGTTCCTTCATAAGATCTTGAAACGAATGATAAGTCTTGGTCCTCCTGACCTTGACTTGGAATACGAAGAAGTTCTTGGTTATCAACGTAAGGTAGATCCCCTAAATTCGATCGAGGGAATAAGAATTAATCGTGTAAGAGTAACTGAAACGTTACGATGCAAGACAATCTGACTTAACTGATAATTAGAAACGATGCGCGAGACATAAAGAAACATAGTACGTGAAAATTTCTGAACGTGATACGTGAAAAATTTTGAGCGTGCTACGTGAAGATATGGCGAGTGTAGTATGAGTAAACATATCGTGATCCATGATACGTGTAACATATCTTGATCATGATACGAGGAACGTGGAATGAACATGACATGTGAAACATATCGTGATCATAGAATACAATGGCGGTAACGCCAAACGCTACAAGGTGAGACATAGAATATGACGAGAAACGTCTATCTGAGGATAGGGAGTTATACTAACTTGGGTCTGGTCTCTCAAGTTCTTGCAAAACTTCCCAAAATGAGAAAAACAACATAAAATCGTAAGCCGAGATGCCATCATGAACGTTAATAGTGTCATGAATGCGAGTGCAAAAGCAAGTCGTGGAATTAGAATTAAGACGTGAAGTAAATAAGGAGCACAATTGTGAATCTTTGTCTGACCCGATAACTGAGGGATTTCCAAGTGATCGGATGAGCCTTGGCTGGAACATGTCCGATCAATCTGTTAGTTCTGAAATCCGTACGGATGTAATGATTCTGCAGACTTGATCAAACTGTGGACAATAACCCAGATAGCATCATGCTTCTTCTGAGTTTGCTGAAATCTGGTAACTAAAATCCATGGAGATCTTGTCCCTTTCGATTCACAATTTCATATGATGAAAACATCCCAGTCTGTTGGTGTCCTATCTTAACCTGTTTGTATGACAGGTATGAAGATATGAACGTAACTGTATCTTGCTTCATCGAACTTGATACATAGGAGTTTGCGAAACTCTGACTCTATGAATCGAAACTTCTCTTAGCGTAGGATTTTCTAGAACACCTAATGTAGTCTAGGGTTCTCTCCTTTACGCATAAGCTGAGTCATGGTAAGATTAACCGTAGGAAGCCATGTGATTCAGCGTGTCACTGAAATCAAACAGAATTGATAGTGGAAAAAATTTCCAGGGTAAAATTTCTCTTGTCATAGAATTTGCAATATAGTGCAGATATGGTCTTCCTGTTCTTCTCTAGGCTTGGAGGAAATCAGGTTATCCTCAACGAAAACACTGATGAATTTGCTTATGAGTCATGGAAACTCATTATTATAATGCGGCTGGAGCATTGATGAGACTAAATCAAAATCATACATCTAGCATGACCGAGTCGTGTACGAATAGCAGTCATGGACATGTCCTGCTCTTTCACTCGTCACTATTGGCAGCATGATCATGAGTTCGATCTTGGAAAAGTGATTAACACTATAAGGTTGATTGGACATGTTGTCAATACGTGGAGGAGAATAACGGTCATGAATGGTGATTTATTTTAAATCGACGGTAGTCGACACAAAATCTCATGGTACCATTCTTCTCCTTGTAGGTTCTTCTGGAGTGTAAGGGACACTTTTGGAATAATCCGTTGGTTATGCGTACAAGGACTTCAGTAGTCGTGTCTTATTGACAGCTAGAAAGTTTAGCAATCATGGCTAACAAAGCACGTGCTTGGAAAGCATAGATAAATTGTACAGATTTTCCTGATGGAAAATCAAGCTGAATGTATTCAGGAGCCTGAACATTACTGCACATAATTATGAATCATAGCATGGTGTGCTGTTCATAGTCCATAATTAGGATAAACTTCAACTCGTGTCTGTCCGAGGAAATGCGTTAGCAGCTTGGATCTCATCATTAAGCTGAAGGAAAACCTTCGTATACATGGGAATACAAGAGGCGTCCTTCATGGTCATGAATATATGAAAGAAATGAAAGTGACATCGGCAACGTGACAATTCTCACTGATGCGCCCGTAATGGTATTGAAATTCTTGTGGCCTGATTAATACATGGCACAACAAGATGGATATACCCTTGGAGGGTACCCTAAATTTCTAGAAATGTTCCATAGTTGGACGTGAGTCATGTGTCTTAACTCTTGTCTTGGAACTATAAGCATGACATATGTCTTGACTGGTGTCTTGACATGTGTCTTCAGGAAGTATACGTGAGACATGTGTCTTGACTGATGTCTTGACATGTGTCTTCCGAAAGTATACGTGAGACATGTGTCTTGACTGATGTCTTGACATGTGTCTCGAGACGTAAAATAATAGAAGTACAATAATAGATTATTATGCCAGACTTGGCGGATCCGTTGGGCTACTGATCCTTTGTATGTCTGATCACGTCCGCGGCCGGAGCCTCGGTTGCGATTTCCAGGATAGTTTCTGTCATAGTAGTGATTACTATTGTCCTGTCTGTCAGTACCATGACGGTCATTCTCATGACCGTGATTCATGTAACTATTCAGCTGAGTGGCCGGCTGGTACCGGTTTGCACTCATATGGCTGAAATGACAGCTGAATGACGTGTGACATGTAACTAAGAATTAGGGACAATGATTGATGGAAATCATCTGATGGTGAAGCATCTTCTCATCCAATTGCTTTGCTACGACACCTTTGTCTTCGTCTTGTAGGATCTCCAGGTTGTGAACAGCATCCGCATCTCGTAGCGTCTCCGAACGTCAGCAGCATCAACCTTTAGTAGCATCTCCAAGTTATGAGCGACATCAGCAATTTGTAGAGTATCAGCAAGTGGAAGTACGCACGTGGGATAAGGAACATGGAGTACACATGGAATGTAAATGAAATGATCGGTATGGGGGTCGATCATTTGTCATGATTTAAGGAAAGTAAATCGGTTAAACGGTTAGGAAAACCATCATGATAACCTAGCAGTATTAGCATAGACATCATTCTGGTTATAACGGAAACGTTAAAGTGTGGTTATACAAAATTCAACGATGCTTTGCCTGACAGCATGATCGGTGAAAACAACCATGACTATCATGAAAGCATGATTCAATGAAATCTAACAATGTCTTGCAGGACAACGTAAATAATAAAAGAGGCGTAAAACATAATCAACATGAAGACGGAATTATCATGAAGAAACATGAAACCATCTATCACGAAGAAGTGTATAACATAATCAGCATGAAACTGAAGTTAACCATGACAGTATGAAAACATACTTGACATAAAAACATAATAACTTATGAGGGGACATGAAAAAAAAATTTATGCCAATTTAAATCATGAGAAAAATTTTATGCATGAAAAAAAAACAGTGCATGAATGCGTAATGTAGTCTATAAAACCTTTATATGTGAGAGGGAACGCCTATGGGTCGGTTCCAAAACAAAAGACATGGCGAGGGGACGCCTATGGGTTGGTCCCAAAGTTAAAAGTTTCGATAAAAGCACATGCGACTCAATAGGGCCAGTCCTGTACCAACCATTACTTAGTCATAATCCCTGCAACAATGATACATGAAACATAAATAAATGAAACTCATCTGTCAAAACTTATCAGAGAAAAATTTTATGTGACTAATTATGAACTACTGGGGTTCAGTCCACATAGCCACAGTTCTCGAGGAACATTATGCATGAAATAATGACAAATAACTAAATATGAACGACGGTTTTCCATCCATATTAGTAAAACAATATCGATGAAAACATCAAGGTTAAAACCTCAAGGTGCTGAAAACATCATGGTTAAAGCAACAATGCGCTGAAAACATCAATACGTAGAATAACAAACGTTGGCTTAGGAAGCTCCTGGTGACTACCCACTAGTCACATGTCGAGTTTTAGAGCCTACAGGTCGAAGCCTTGGCTCTGATACCATAATTGTAACACCCGATTTTGATAAATGGAATGTCACGCGTAATTATGGCGTGTCACCAAAGCATACAAGGATAAATGTTTGAAACATTACATGACCATAGGGATAACCAGAATCAAACATCAGTTCCCAAACATAAGCCCAAAACATAATAAAGTAAAAGAAATGAATGAATGACTAAGCAAGCATAAGTATATGAAGGCAAAAAGGAAAATAAGTCTCTAGCAGCTTCCATCCTATGCACGTCCTCCAAATGCTAGAGTCTTTCCTAGGGTACCTGCCGTTTTGGGACATGGAAAGGAAAGTAACAGCTGAGCAAAACGCTCAGTGCACGGATATAGACATAGTATAAGTGACTAAAACATAATAGAGACTTAATAGCAGCGGAAATGTATAAGTCCTGGAAAACCTGGAACATGTTCATAAAACTGGTTTTATAGTTTGAAAAGCCTTATGTTTATCTTATGAAAAATGTTTAACATATTTTACCATTAGCCAATATAGGTCATGAAAATCCACCGTGCATGAATACTTGGAGGGGTGACCTCATCATGCAAATTAGAGGGGCTGCCTCTAATTTAATATACTGGTTTTTGGGTAGGAGGGATCAGCTCCTTGTGAAGGATGCAAGGCACACACCACATTCACCATGAAATCCTGAATAAAAACATGTAACTAGGATGCACCCATACGCCCCACATGATAAATATAAATAAATGGCCAAAAGCTGAAGGGACGCCACGAGCAATCACTCTGCCGTGGTGAAGTCATAACATCAGTGCCTCTAATGTTATGGTTATGAAACCTCCATAACTAGGTGAAACTGGTCATGTATGTATATGGCTATAGGTAATCTTAATTAAACATAAGTAATCAAACACATAACTTATACTACGGGAAAACAGTTGGCTGCATACGAGGAATCCTAATAAGGAAAGAATGTCCATACTGAAAGGACGGGAATCCGTACCTTATGTCCAGTGAACGAAGAAGATGAACTGAGAGGAATCCTACTTCCGTAACACTAGTGCTACATAAATACATACATGAATAAGTATCTGCTTACTAAATACGTAGCTGGTTTATGTCATGTCTTAGCTTATTTTATATGTTCTTACCATGTTTTACTGTTTAAAGCCTTAAACTGTGATTATCTTATATTCTGTTTAATCTGATTAAGTATTTCTGGTATTGCATGTATTATTATACTTACTGTGTAATAATAAGTAACTTTCCAAAAATAGCAGGTTTCCTAAAATAGAAAGTTTCCAAAAAAAGAAAGTTTCCAAAAATAGAAAGTTACCAAAAATAGAAAGTTTCCAAAAATAGAAAGTTTCCAAAAATAGAAACTTTCCAAAATAGAAAGTTTCCAAAAATAGAAAGTTTCCAAAAATAGAATTACTGCTTAAAATACATAAGTTTCTAAAAATAGAAAGTTTCCATAAATAGATCAGCTGCCTTAATTAAATAAGTTTCCATAAATAGATTAGCTGCCTGAAATGAATAAGTTTCTAAAAATAGAAGGTTTCCATAAATAGATTAGCTGCCTTATTTAATTAAGTTTCTAAAAATAGAAAGTTTCCATAATTAGAAATAAGCTGGTTAAATAAGCTAAGTATATAAGCCTAAGTGTTTTCATGATTATTTTCTAAGTCATATGATATAATGTGTAGTTTAATAATTATTTCATGTAATTAATTTAAACTATAGGTTAAAATATTTAATTAAAGTATAACATGTTTTTAATTAAATAAAGTTAAATACTTAGGTTAAAACATGTATTATTATTTATTAATAATATAACCTAAGTCATGTTAATTAATTAATTATAACCATGGTTTTTAAATAATTAATTAATTAATTAATTATAACCATAAGTCTTAAAAATATAAAATACTTAGGTTAGTAATTTCATGATTTTAATAATTAAAATAACCTAAGTCATGTTATTAAATTAATCATGTCATATTATTAATTTAATTTTAACATAAGATCATAAAAATAAAAATAATCTAAACATACACCATGAACCGGATCTAGACTAAAAACCATGAACCGGACATGAAATCGACACCATACCCCGAACCACTTCGGGGTTCCCTTTGGTTTGCTGCTGCCGTGGGACCCACATCACCAAACAGGGACCTTGAGGTCTCGGTGGTGGTCCATGTGCCAAGCCGAGACCCCTTAGGGGTTCGGTTTAGGCGTCGGCTAGACAAACACCGCTAAAAACCCTTGTTTTGATCTACCCCAAAATCATAAACAAGTTAGATCTATGTTTTTAATTAGGTTTTTAAAACATCATGTTCTTATTTAAATTTTTAATCCAAAACAAAAGAAAAAGGATTAAAAAGGTATACCGAATACGTGGATCGATCAAGGATGAACACACACGAACTCTTGCATAAATTCCAAGATAAAAAACAACCCGAACACCCTTCCATGGTGTTTTATGGGTGGCGGCCAAAAGAGGAACAAAGGAAGAAGGAAGAAATCTTTTTAGGGTTTTTGTAAAATTCTTCTAAAGAAAAAAATGAGTAGTGTAATTTTTCTTAACCTCCTTTTAGTAAAAATTAATTGGCTAAGCCCATCCTCCCTCCTAAATTTCGTGGTAATGGGGCCCACAAGGGGTAACCCGAATGTTTTCCCTGTATAATTAATAAGTGTGTTCTCGTGTTCGTATTTTACGTGTTTGTTCGTGTTTATATGTGTTCGCGTTTTGTGTGTTCTCGTTGAATAATTACCGTGACCTAATATATTTATTTACGCTCGTAATAAATATATATATAATTAATAATAGTTCATGATTTAATTACGATCGTGATTTCATGATTGCATGTTCGTGATTAATTATTGTCAAATAATTATTGCGTGTTCGTGCGTAGTAAATACTTATCGTGTACTAACACGTACGTAATACGTAATATCCTAACACGTAATCGTACTATACAAGGAAAGTTTTAATCTAGTACGTACGATCTTAAGGGTACTATTCATGGTAAAAGCATACGGGTTTTACATCGGGTGTGGGAGACGATTGTACGGGAACGACTCATGTCAATGTTGTACATGTGAGCGGTGCGGAAACGATATCAAAAATACACAATTCATATTCGGATTTTGTCCCTTGTGCAACTCGACTAATTCGTCCTTTTTGCATCCACCTCCTGTTCCCCCGTGCATCTATTATGGAAGCGATTCTCATTGGCATGTTTCGTGCCCGGTTCGATACCCGTATGGTCACGAGCAAGACCCGGGGTACAATTATGACAATGATAATAGCTATCCACAAGACGCACCCAGTCTTTCTCCTTACCCGTTTTGCAACAACTGTGGGGGCCCTCACGATACTTCTTATTGTCAACCACTGAATTATTATGAGCCAAATCCGTGTCCTCGGTTTTCTTCACCAATGGATTATTATGAACCAAATCCGTGTTCTAATTCTTCTCAACCGATGAATTACTATGAACCACATCCGTGCTATAATTCTGGTTTGCAACATATGGAGCCCCCACATCACACCGTCAATCATCAACCTTCCTTCGAACATTTGAGCTCACACGAACAATGGGCAACTCTTGTTAAGCAAGGTCAACAAATTCAAGAAGCTTTCAACAAGATCATCGAAAAATGTCAAGAGGATCAACGACGGGAGCAAATATCGAATATCGAGACTTATACTCCTCCTCCGGTGTATCCATACTATTACGATGATGATGACGATGAGCCTACTATTTCTTGGAATGATCTTACTGCTCAATGTCCTAGTGCAATTGTCATCCCTTCTCTCGATATCCCTAACGTGCCTAAGGATGATGATTCATTGAGTGAGCTTAGTGAGTTTGGTCTCGATAAATTATTTGATGATGAGGTTTGTGACTTACCTGCTATGGAGTTTGAGGACGACGTTGCTCTTACGGAAGAGGTCGATCCTAATGATGACGATTTTTCTCCACGATATGAGAATTTCACTTTTGAAATTTCTCAATCTCCACCGGGAGATGCGGGCGATGACGATTTATTCTTTCCGGCTTACGACAAGTTCACCGATGAACTTGATCTTGTGGATGACGTGGAAGACGTGCTTCTTCGCGATAGATTACGGAAAGTGCACCTTCTTATTGCTCAAATCGAAGAGTTTACTTCTCCTTCTCTTTCCGAGTCTTTACCTCCATCTATTACTCCCACTGAAGATAATGACCCATTGCTGGAAGAAATCGGCATTCACTCCATGCCTTCAGGTATTGATGATAATGATACGGAGGGGGACATTATTTTTGATAATTTGTTGCAGGAAGGTATTGTCCCAAGTCCCCCTCCCGAGCACCTTTCATCCACTCCGTTAGAGACCATCACGGAGGATGATTGCTTTGACCCGGGAGGTGACATTGATTATGCTATGATTGATAACAATACGGCTTTGCCGCTTGCTCAGCATCCATTGTCTTTGGGGGAGGACAATGTGCTTACATTACCCACCCCACCTCCCGTGGATCTTGATTTCACATACTTCTCGTATGTTGAACGGACCTTTCTCTCGTTCAAGACTTATCCCCCGCCTCTCCTTTGTTGATTTCAACCGGGAACGAGGCCAAGGTCTTTGATCCCGGTATTACATTCGAGGCTTCCCCACGGACCATTTAATTCGGGGACGAGTCAGGCTCGTGACTCGGTTAATATAAACAAGCGCTTTTTGGGAGGCAACCTAATTATCTATCTATCTTTACTTGTTTTCACCATAAGTGTAGGGGTGAGCCCCGTGGTGTTTCTTGTTTTCTTTCTTATCATGTGCAGGGATTAGAGCTTCACAGACACACTCGTGATTACCTTTGACGAACCGTGATTCCGTGTTCCCTTCTTCCCGGTTCTATCCTAAAATCTTTTCGATTCACTATTTTATATTTTCTCAATATTAAATTAGGAATCTCTTTAGTTGTCTTTTCCTTAGCAAGATTTAAACAACGTGCACAATGTCCTAAGTGTAGGGGAGTTTACTCCCACATGCTTAAACATTGAGGACAATGTTTATATTAAGTGTAGGAGGGACTTCTATCGAAGTTAAGTGGCCTTTTCCTTGTATTTGTCCTCATTTTAACCGGAAAATCAATTTTTCGACATTTTTCAAAAATTTTAATCTATTTTGGCCTATTAGTTTTTCCCTTTGTATAGTTATTTTCTCTCTTTGGTAGAATAAATCTTTAATAAAGTGGTTTTAATTTTCATACGTTGTGAATTTTTTGACTCAACCCGAGTTTACTTATCTAAGTTTACTCTAGCTAGTACCCTTAACGTGTTTAAGTCAAGTTTTGCTAGGCTTTTATATAGGGAGCTATAAAACGCGAAAGTCTTAACTCTCACGGTTTAAGAACAAGAACTTTTCGCAAGTTCCTATAATTGATCCTAGAGAGTCGTTTATCAAGGGAACTTTAAAATGCGATTTCTAAACTTGAAAAATTCTAATAATTTGCAAGATCCTATAGGCGACTCGAAAACCCAAAGCTTTGATTTAATAGGCTAGGCATCCACGAGTCTCATTCCTTGAGATTTTAAACTATGGAGAACGAGAGATGATAGAGTCAGTTATAAGTTTGGTATTCTTTCGTTAATTTATGTGAGTTAATTATAAGCCTATTGTCCCATCGCTCGCTAATAAATTTATCTGCAATAAATAAGGTTGTACGATTTGAAAAGTTACTTAGCTTCTAGCCCAAGATCGTTTAAAAGTTGCTCGGTATGGATTAGAGTTCATAGCCAAGGCATAACTTATTGAAGCGGGATGCGAAGATTGGCGAGTCCAAAAAGGTCCTAACAAGACATGAGGGCTATATTTTGTTGCTAAAGATCCCAAGTGATGTGAAGAATCATTTATCGAAAATCAATATGAAGGATCGAGACACACGACGAAAAGCAAATACTCCCCAAAAGATCATGGAGAAATCTATCCGAAAAGACCCTAGCAAGGTATGAGGATAAATAGATCCAAGTACAAAAAGGAGGCGGATCGTTGTATATCAAAGTCCAAAATAAAGATTGGAGAAAAATGAAGAAGTCGTGGTCCATTTATGAAGAATCTTTCAAAACTTCAAGTGAAGAAAATCCTATTATGAAGAGAAGGCCATTATTTCATGAACGTCTCTCAAGATTTGAAGTATGAAGTCGCTGCCAAATATCGGTCCGAGAAAGGTCTCAAATCGCGAAGCGAGTTATGCCAAGATATGAATTTTATGAGGTCCCGAGAAGCAGTTTTAAAAGATTTTGTCCTTTAGCTAACTATTGATTAAATCGTTCACTTTATTTTCGGACTAAATAACTATCGAAATAAGTCAACAATGCATCCTCGTGATCATTCAAGACAACAATAAAATATAATAGATACACCTAGGAATAAGGGAGTCTAAGTGAATAATTGGCCCACATGAGTTCGTGTTAGTTTGCTAACTTATAATAACAATGATCTCGTTTTTAATCTTGGTTTGGAGAAAGTGAAAACTTGAGGATGATGATTATTCATGACATTTCCAAAAACCCAAGGCATGTTTTTGATTTCTTTACTTTGTATGTTTATAATTTTCTATCTCTTTAATAAAGGCAAAGGTGGATTGATTATGATGAAAAGTGTAGTCGTGCTTTGTAACTAATGCATTGCATGATGACATTGCAATGGTTAAGTGTAGGGGATTTGATAGGTGTGTAAACACCCATCCTTTTTACCACTTAATTACAATAATAACCGAGCCAAAACGTGTATTTTATGTCATTTATGTCGGAATTAAGCGTGGTTTGTGTTTTTGTTGTGATTTAGGACGAAAAGGTGAAAAGTGGAGAAAACACGGGCATTCACGGGCTTTTATCGAAGAAAAAGACGAAATACAAAGTCGAAAGATCAAGAGTGCGAAAAGAACGGAAGTCCAAGACCAACTCTGAAGATTTATCGAAGAAAAAGTCAAAAGACAGAAGTTTACTAAAAGCCAAAGAACTCAAGTCTAATTTATTGAAGAATTACAAGACGAGTTCAAAGAAATCCCGAGACAAAGTCATTAAAGTCGAAGATTAACAAAAGATTAAGAAGACAAGGACTTAAGTGTGAAATTAAGGAAAAGAAGAAAGAGGGAGGAAGCTTCCTAATCTCCTCCCTAATCTCCCTATATATATTAGATTTCCCTTCATTTTGTAGTTGTTGGTGGCTTGACAACCCATTCTTCCACCATTTTCATACCTTGTTATTTAATTTCTTGCACTTTAATTACTTGTTATGCACCTTTAATCCATTTATTTTCCAAGTGAGTTTTATTTTATTGTTCTTGAATCTTCACTTTATTGTTAATCTCCTTCTACCTTTCTTGTTTGATTTGTTCTTCATCTTTATTGTTCATGTTCTTGAGTTTTATAGTTTTGATTAAGTGGGTTTTGATCATTTTGGTTATGATTGTTAGTTTTGTTGATTTGTTTTGATTGGTTATTGTTAGTAGATCATTTGTGGTTGTTTTGGTTTAATCTTTTGGTTAATCTTGATTAGTTTTGGTTAAATTCGTCCTTGTTTTCATCTTACTATTCTTCATTCTATGCTTACTGTTCTTTTCCCCAGATTCCGGATCAACTGCTTTCTTAGCTCTTCATGCGAAATATTTGATTATTCCGGATCAAGGTATTTCATTCAGAATATTTAGTTATTCCGGATCAGAGTCTTTATACGGAATATTTGATTATTTCGGATCAAGGTATTTCATTCGGAATATTTGGTTATTCCGGATCAAGCTCTTCGTTCGGAATATTTAGTTATTCCGGATCAGAGTCTTTATTCGAAATATATTTTATTCCGGATGAAATCACTTCATTCGGAATACTTTGTATTCCGGATCAAGTCTTCTATTCGGAATACTTGATTATTCCGGATCAAGTGTTTCATTCGGAATGTTCAAATATTCCGGATCACTCTTTTATTCCGCATCAACCATTTTTCCCTTTTTATTCCGGATCAAGCCTTATTCCGGATGATCTGTTCATTCCGGATAAGCAATTATTCCGGATGAACACGTTTATTCCGGATGAAGGCTTTATTCCGAATGAGTTTTTCAGTTTTTAGTTTTAAGCTTTATTTTTCCCACCTTTTTCCTTATTTGCATTTTTACTTGCTTTCTGTCACACCCCACCATGGCGGAATATGGGGCGCGACGTATGGATATCATCACAACATGGTGTGTCTATAGAGATAACTATATGAAATAAGAAATGTCATAAAATGGAGACACAAAGTCATGAAAATATCTCATCAGACTCAGGAGTCTAGGTAAGTAGGTAACAGTCCTACCGCTTACCCAAGACAAACAAATTACATAACCAAACAAATATATGTGTGCCACAGTATCACTTATTAAAAGAACAAATAAAAACTAAGAAGGAAACGAGGATTCTCCTACTATATGCATTCCTAAGCTTCTCCAATCCTAGCCACTTATGTTCTCATGCTTAACCATAGTATCACCTGAAAGAGACACTAAAACACGTCAACATAAAGTTGGTGAGAGTCATAGGTTTAGACTCCAACGCTAAATCAATTACAAGCGGTGAATAACAACCATCAACACAATAACATATGGACAATGTGCTACAATTATGTATTAACAACTAGCATTCAAGATCAATCATTCCAAACCAAAATCCAAGGCTCCTACCTTACCAAACAACATGGTACCATAGATGATCACACTATGTACCTATCCCAAGGCCACTACCTTGTCAAACCACAAGGCCACTACCTTGTCAAACCTCAAGGCCACTACCTTGTCAAACCACAATAACTGAGACGGCACGTGTCCCCCAATCCAAAACATACATAATCAAAAATCACATAGCAGTTAATCACATAATGTACACACAAGTCCATCTCAAATCACAAACACATTCACAACATCAATTTAGAAAATAACTCAACACAGTGTCTCTTCCATCCCATCTAGAAGTCAAAGTCAATATTAAACATGGGACTATGAAACTCACCTGATAGCTTCTTCACAAGTCCTCGCACTAGCAACAAGCTAACAAACCAAAAACACGAAATCAATACACGAACCAATCACTAAGATGGCTCATCAACATATGATGGACATCTAGTCTATTCCCGTATAATTACCTAATTGTTAAGCTCTAATCACCCCATTACCCTTCCTTAACAAGTCCCTAACTTGGTTAAGTTTAATAGCTATCCCGTTCATAATTTTACACAAAACAGTCCCAGTTTTAGGTCTAAAAACTTTAAGTCAAACGTCCACATAAACATACCCATGGTTTCTGTAAAAGGAATATTCACACTTTTATACATGTTAGCTAAAACCTCCCACTTGCCCTAACCTTAAAGCTACTGTTAAGGCCCAGATATATGTGTATATATTGCTACCTATCCAGAGTTCACTGATTTTAAATGTATGAAAAGTTCATTACCATTAGAGGGTCTTACCCTAAACCACAATCTTAGCCCAAGTGCAGATCCTTACTAAAATATATAAACCATCTCTCATGTTCGTGAAAACATCCCAATGCAACCCTAAGTACCCCAACAACCCAAAACTTAAAAAGAAAACAGGCAGAATTCAAAACTGTTTTGACCTCCGACTGTTGTAACCTGTTTTTGACCCACTTCCCGACCTCCAATTTAGTTCTCGCTTCTTGATTTAGAAAGCCAACTCAATTACCTATCCAGGGCTAGTTTGATCGCATCTTGAATGTTCCTAGAACTCGAGTTATGATCAAAACAATAGACTCAAAATTCTGCCCAGTTTTTAAAAACGGGTTTTAAACATATTGATCTAATTAATCACCTATAACCCATCTAATACAAGCCCTAGATTATATGATCATCATATTATGATTAATACATCATTAATCTACTGTTTTTATATAAACCCTAACCCTTAATCCATCATAAGAATGATTAATTAAACATAAAAACAATTTAATAAAAAAGGTTAATGAAGGTTTTAACCTTAAATCAATGGAAGATGAAGAAAACCTAATTTTTTTGAAGAACCCTAATTCTCCTCTATGAAACCCACAAATTTTTCTTTGTCTCCAGGGATTTATGTTTTTTTTATTTATTAGATAACCTTATATAGTGTGTACATAAAATCCTAGTCCAAGTATAACACCCAACTTTCCTTTTTTTTTTCCTTTTTCCCTTTTTCTCTTTCTTTGGTGCGTCTAAACCGACCCAAACACCCAATAAATTCGTTTTTTTATTTTTATTATTTAATATTATGTTAATAATATTACCTTAATTTTCCTTAATTTATTTCAGCTCCTAAAGCTTCCAAAACCTCAAAACAAAATTAGTCAAATTTACGCGTTTTACCGTAAAAGACGTAAAATATACACTTTTATAAAATATCTCAAATTTTGAAATAAACTTTATAACTAAGTCCTAAATGACTTAAAACCATCCCGAAAAATATTCATATGAATAATTACCTCACCCGAGACCTCTAAATGCTAAACCGTAAATCCTAAAAAAGATACTATTACTATAATACTTATACGTATACGTAAACACCACAATATCACCATTTTCATTTCATAGTCACCACTTGTGAGCTCATGAACATGAAATAACCGTTCCTAGATTTACTTATGAGTACTCTATACTCATAAACGATAACAACACCAACCTCGTTCACACAAAATAAACACGTAAACACACAATTCAAGTAAGCACATATAAAATAACCTAAAAGTAAGACCAAGTGACAAACCCAAAACCACGGTTGTCACATCACTCCCTCCTAATAGAAATCTCGTCCCGAGATTCACTCCGAAACTCAAATTTATTCTCAGCAAACAAACGAGGATGCATATCCCTGATAAAACCTTCACGTTCAAACGTGAACTCAGTTTACACGAAAATAATCTCAACCAACAACACATGAGCCTTAACCGTCTGCGAGGAAACTTATCAAAACCATAAAGTTATGTAACCAACCTAACTAAATCTCGCAACTCATCAAACAAGAACTGTCTTAAAACCAAGTTAGGAGCCGTCACATAACTCAACGGGTTTAAAACTGTCACCCTGATTTCAGTCTTACTCATAAATACCATAAATCAAAACTCATCAAAATATAACCACGTATAATAAGGTCTAAAGAACTCTCAAGTTCCTTCCCAACTCATCTCTATGTTAACCCTCCAAGTGTTCATTACCGAAAATTACCCAAAACACGAGTTTAAACCAGGTTGTCCGAAAATTAACCTTGAACTCAACACTTGTACAATTAATTCGACCAAGCTACTGACTTCCAATTACGAAACTTTCTGAATATTCGAAAAGTGTGTTCCGAGTACATAATTTTAGGCTTTTGAATCACCCAAAAACCTTTAAAAACGAATAAGTTATGACCAAAACGATTTTTCTCAAAATCTGCCTAGGCATTAGCGACAGTTTCTGACAGTTAGCGACATATTTTGACAGTTTAGCGACAGTTTCTACCTACTCCGATTTATACAAAAAAAACGATTTTTAAACCCTAAAACCCCCCATTAATTACCAAAACTAGAACCTAATTTATTTTAATTCCAGAAAATTAAAACTCTATTAATTACATGATTTTAACATATTTCACTAAATAAGAACAAAATTTTTAACTTAAGAACAATAACTTTAGGTGATCAAAACCAAAATATTTTAAAATAACCGAGTCATGCTTATATGTTAAAGAATTTATATTCCACCTTATTTGAAACATGATCCCGACACTTCCTTATTTCATCGACTACCAACAACTATTTTTTTTTCAATTTGCAAGTTCTATTTTTTTTACCATGTATAACTCGAAACAAAAGACATCGTTACCCCAAAAAGAAATCTCCACCATCTCAAAATCCTTCACGCCAAAATTACCGTACAAACAAACACGTGAAATGAGGACCCGAGAAATGCGCTACTACAGAAGTTGAACATCTCAAAGAGAAACGAGCTAGCAACCATCCCAAGAATACAACCGGTAAGTAGAAAATAATTTTACATACATAGGCATAAGCGTACATACACTCAAATCCATCCAACATATACTATACTAGCATGTATTAACTCTCTTTCATGCAATCATACTTGAAAGTACAGTGGTGTTGTGGCACATATATAATTATGTAGGCCTCCATAATTATAATGTACTCCCTCCTATGATGACACTTATAAGAAATTAATACTACACATAACACATAATCCAACAACTCACAAGCACATAACCACACAAGATAAGATCCAAAACCCCATGTATTAAAATAACATAGCTAATGCACGAAACACATAAACTCGTAGTCCAGCTGAACCAGCGTAGACAAAATTCAAAATGTATAAAGAACATGAAAACATAATTAAGCGAAATCCAACAATGACTAGCGTATACGACCATGGTTCCACCCGCACTAATCAAAACTCGTAAAGAAAATAACATGTAGTTAAGTATGAACCATAGTAGTTCATAACCTAACAAATACTGCGAAAATAATATTCAAACACAACAATTACTATAAAATGCACACATACTCCTATGACGCCTATATGCAGGGACCCTTAAGCTATAGACTAGGCTACACGACTAGGCAACCTAATTCTCTATAACCATTGTCTCTGATACCATTCTGTCACACCCCACCATGGCGGAATATGGGGCGCGACGTGTGGATATCATCACAACATGGCGTGTCTATAGAGATAACTATATGAAATAAGAAATGTCATAAAATGGAGACACAAAGTCATGAAAATATCTCATCAGACTCAGGAGTCTAGGTAAGTAGGTAACAGTCCTACCGCTTACCCAAGACAAACAAATAACATAACCAAACAAATATATGTGTGCCACAGTATAACTTATTAAAAGAACAAATAAAAACTAAGAAGGAAACGGGGATTCTCCTTCTATATGCATTCCTAAGCTTCTCCAATCCTAGCCACTTATGTTCTCATGCTTAACCATAGTATCACCTGAAAGAGACACTAAAACACGTCAACATAAAGTTGGTGAGAGTCATAGGTTTAGACTCCAACGCTAAATCAATTACAAGCTGTGAGTAACAACCATCAACACAATAACATATGGACAATGTGCTACAATTATGTATTAACAACTAGCATTCAAGATCAATCATTCCAAACCAAAATCCAAGGCTCTTACCTTGCCAAACAACATGGTACCATAGATGATCACACTATGTACCTATCCCAAGGCCACTACCTTGTCAAACCACAAGGCCACTACCTTGTCAAACCTCAAGGCCACTACCTTGTCAAACCACAATAACTGAGACGGCACGTGTCCCCCGATCCAAAACATACACAATCAAAAATCACATAGCAGTTAATCACATAATGTACACACAAGTCCATCTCAAATCACAAACACATTCACAGCGTCAATTTAGAAAATAACTCAACACAGTGTCTCTTCCATCCCATCTAGAAGTCAAAATCAATATTAAACATGGGACTATGAAACTCACCTGATAGCTTCTTCACAAGTCCTCGCACTAGCAACAAGCTAACAAACCAAAAACACGAAATCAATACACGAACCAATCACTAAGATGGCTCATCAACCTATGATGGACATCTAGTCTATTCCCGTATAATTACCTCATTGTTAAGCTCTAATCACCCCATTACCCTTCCTTAACAAGTCCCTAACTTGGTTAAGTTTAATAGCTATCCCGTTCATAATTTTACACAAACAGTCCCAGTTTTAGGTCTCAAAACTTTAAGTCAAACGTCTACTTAAACATATCCATGGTTTCTGTAAAAGGAATATTCACACTTTTATACATGTTAGCTAAAACCTCCCACTTGCCCTAACCATAAAGCTACTGTTAAGGCCCAGATATATGTGTATATATTGCTACCTATCCAGAATTCACTGATTTTAAACGTATGAAAAGTTCATTACCATTAGAGGGTCTTAACCTAAACCACATTCTTAGCCCAAGTGCAGATCCTTACTACAATATATAAACCATCTCTCATGTTCGTGAGAAAATCCCAATGCAACCCTAAGTACCCCAAACAACCCAAAACTTAAAAAGAAAACAGGCTGAATTCAAAACTGTTTTGACCTCCGACTGTTGTAACCTGTTTTTGACCCACTTCCCGAACTCCAATTTAGTTCTCGCTTCTTTATTTAAAAATCCAACTCAATTACCTATCCAGGGCTAGTTTGATCGCATCTTGAATGTTCCTAGAACTCGAGATATGATCAAAACAATAGACTCAAAATTCTGCCCAGTTTTTAAAAACGGGTTTTAAACAAATTGATCTAATTAATCACCTATAACCCTTCTAATACAAGCCCTAGATTATATGATCATCTTATTATGATTAATACATCATTAATCTACTGTTTTTATATAAACCCTAACCCTTAATCCATCATAAGAATGATTAATTAAAAATAAAAACAATTTAATTAAAAAGGTTAGTGAAGGTTTTTACCTTAAATCAATGGAAGATGAAGAAAACCTAACTTTTTTGAAGAACCCTAATTCTCCTCTATGAAACCCACGAATTTTTCTTTGTCTCCAGGGATTTATGTTTTTTTTATTTATTAGATAACCTTATATAGTGTGTACATAAAATCCTAGTCCAAGTATAACACCCAACTTTCCTTTTTTTTCCCTCTTTCCCTTTTTCTCTTTCTTTGGTGCGTCTAAACCGACCCAAACACCCTATAAATTTGTTTTTTTATTTTTATTATTTAATATTATGTTAATAATATTACCTTAATTTTCCTTAATTTATTTCAGCTCCTAAAGCTTCCAAAACCTCAAAACCGTAAAATTAGTCAAATTTACGCGTTTTACCGTAAAAGACGTAAAATATACACTTTTATAAAAAATCTCAAATTTTGAAATAAACTTTATAACTAAGTCCTAAATGACTTAAAACCATCCCGAAAAATATTCATATGAATAATTACCTCACCCGAGACCTCTAAATGCTAAACCGTAAATCCTAAAAAAATACTATTACTATAATACTTATACGTATAAGTAAACACCACAATATCACCATTTTCATTTGATAGTCACCACTTGTGAGCTCATGAACATGAAATAACCGTTCCTCGATTTACTTATGAGTACTATATACTCATAAATGATAACAACACCAACCTCGTTCACACAAAATAAACACGTAAACACACAATTCAAGTAAGCACACATAAAATAACCTAAAAGTAAGACCAAGTGACAAACCCAAAACCACGGTTGTCACACTTTCCCTTTTAGTTTAAGTTTAAGTTTGAGTTATTTACCTTTATTGCTTTTAATTTCTCGTTATTTACTTTCCGTCAAGTTTTTATCTTTCATTGTTTCTTTTTATCGTCTTTATTTTATTCTTATTTGTTTCAAATCTTTATTTTTAATTAGTGTAGACGACAACCATTCTATTTCTTTTCCACCAAGAACAAATGAGTCGCACAATTAACCGGAAATCAATTCGAAGAGATTCCGAGAAACGAACTTTTCAACTAGTAAAATCTCTTTATTAACTAGTCCCTTTATATTTTTAAACAAGTATAACTTTCAGATTTTACATATTTAGCACCTAGGGCTTGTTATAGTTTCGGCTTATGGCAGATTTAGTCCCCCTAGTTTGATCTAGGTTTTGTAACTTTACTAGATTTACAAAAACAACACCTAGAGCTTCTCTAAGTTTTGGCAATAGACAAAAATAGTCCTTAGGGTTTTAAAATGGCAAAATAACTTTTAGAAACTTCCCAAAATGGTCCTTAGGGTTTAATTTGCCATGGATAGTATTTATTTAAACCCTAGAATTTTGGATATTTACATTTTCAGTCCTTGTGTTTACTAGTTTATCAAAACAAGTTTCATAAGTTACGGTTTTGGTCCTTAAGTTTTGTGAATTGTCATTTTCATCCAAAAAGTTTTTATAAGTTATATTTTATTATAAAAACTTTTATTTTAACATTTAAACTTTATATGGGCTCATTAAATGGGCTAAACATATAATGGGCTATTTTAGTGGGCTTAAAAATATTTCAAGTCCACTAATTTATTTAAATGGGCCTTTAAATCATCTATTGGGCTTAATACATTTTTAAGTCTTTTAATTAGTTAAATGGGCCTAATTGTGATCTTAAGTATATTTAAGTTACTATAATTTATAAAATGGGCTTATTGGGTCCATTTAAGTTTTGAATTAACATTTCATGGACTTAATTGTTCCATTAACATTAATTTACATTTTATGTATATTTTTACTTAGGATATTCTTATAAGCTTATTATGAGCTTATTAATATTTAGTTTTCCAATCTAAATGAATAAAACTTACGTTTTGTTTTATGTGTTATACTAAATTAGATCTAGGTGTGTTTTAAGGTTACAAGTAGGTCATAAGCCCTAGTAGGAGCTTATACCCCACAGCTAATATTGGTTATAGCTTATTAAGATAAGTCAAGTCTTATTTTAAGGTTGCTTGTAGTTTATATGTGTTACAAAATTAGATCTAACTATGTACACATCAAGAAAATAAGTCACAAGTTCAAAATGGGATCTAAACTATGTCTAGACCTAAAAATCAAACATAGATCTATGTACCCTCATATATAGCTCACGGCTATATTTTTAGATCTTGGTATTTCCAAGATATCCCTTTAACTAGTTTTCAAATCTTGTAATTATTTACAAAAACACATTATGATTATCTAGGTTACATGCATGTTTCCAAGGCTACCATCATTCCAAGAAACAATGTATAGCCCACGGCTATATTGTTCCCTCCCAATAATCCCATTAGATCTACTAGCTTATTTCATGTATACCATGTTAAGTTAACACTTATCATTAGATCTAGGTTTCTATAAGCATGCATGTACATCTAACCCATTTTAGGTCTAATGTAACCCACGTCTACATTTATACACAGAAGTTGTATTTGTGATTTTTAACATTCCATTTAGTATGTTACATTTCATATTCCATCTTTAAAACTAAGTTGATGAATCATATGGTCACTATTTAATTAAGTCGTGACCTTTAAGGTCATGGTTTTCATGACTTTTAAGTTTCACAAATTCATTTTATGAGATCTATGGTTATTAGTTAACCAAAGTCCCATAAAACAAGATTCATAACTCATGCTACATTTAGATTTATAAAAGGTTTCATATGGTTTTTTAAATCTAGTTTAAATATGGAATACAAAGCATATGTTTCTTACTAAAGATTTTTAAATCATGAACATGATTTTTATAATTATGTCGTGACCTATAATGGTCATAGCTTTATCAAACTTTGATCTTTCATGTTATTTACTTGTGTTTATAGATGTATGATGATACATGCATGAAGAAATGGAAGGATAAGTAGTGTATACCTTACTTTCTTAAAAGTTACCAAGGAAGATCTAGATGAAGAAGAAGATTAGAGATCTAATCAAGAAGTTGATGGAAACCCTAACTATAACCAAGTCGTGACCTTTAAGGTTCAGGCTAGGGCTTGAAATAGTGATTCCAAAGATGATGATGCTACCAAATGGTTAGTAGTTAATATGGGACAAGGATTTAGTATATTTAATGAACAACTTTCGATTGTTGTGGCTTAATGCCGAATAATTTGAGAGAGAAAGATGAAGAGAGAATGAGATTTGGTTGCATGAGAGGTTCAGAGAATGTATGTGTGTGTTTCGGCTAAAAGGGGAGAGAGAAGGTGAAGGAAAAACGCATGATTGCCTTGGGAAGAACCATTGTGCCATGTGTTGGCTTTTCCAAAACCAAGACAACCCTTCTTCTTCCACATATGGGGTGTCGTGTCTAGCTAGCCAAAAAGGGGGGGTAATGGGCTTTGGCTTGGGCTCATGTTGGGCTAGTACATAAGGAGTATAGTCTTGGGCTAGTCCAAGGAGCTTAAAACATGTTTGTGGTATACACACTTGCACACATACACGGCTACATACACTATGTAGCATGTTTTCCAACTTTGATTTAATGTTGTGTATAGTCAAGTATTGATTATACATTTTTATCATTTGTTCTCCTAGTCTTAAGTACAAGGTTTGAGCTATGTAACTTATTTACAACAAATATGAATGTAAAGGTATAAGTACCTAAATAACAAGTTCACACACAACCTATAGGAATATACATATGAGTATGTGTTCTAGGATTAATGGGTGAAACTTTATTACATAAAATCATGGTAAAATCATGGATTTTACAGCACCACCCCGTTATTTTAGCTTTGTCCTCAAAGCTATTAAAAACATAGTCATCTTTTAAGTGATAGATGTTCTAAGTGTATTACTTGTTTTAGGTTCTCTCTCAGGTGCGGATGGTGGCATGAATGCGAAGTGGTCTATTCCTAGGTTACTTCTATATGTCAAATTCGGCACTAATGGAAACTTCTGTCATTACAGGTGAATAGAAGAGAATGCCAATAGATCTTTATTCGGATCGCACTATACATCCGATTGATCAGTAAAGGAGACTGCTGCTGTGAATGAATAGGCGCAAAATGCAAAGAGATCTTTAGTCGGATCGCACTATACATCCGATTGAGCAGTAAAGGTGACTGCTGCTATGGATGGGTAGGCGAGGAATGCAAAGAAATCTTGACCTGGATCGCACTATACATCCGCTTGAGCAGTAAAGGAGACTGCTGCTGTGGATGGATAGGCGAGGGATGCAAAGAGATCTTTATCTGGATCGCACTATACATCCGATTGAGCAGTAAAGGAGACTGCTGCTGTGGATGGTTAGGCGAGGAATGCAAAGAAATCTTGACCTGGATCGCACTATACATCCGATTGAGCAGTAAAGGAGACTGCTGTTGTGGATGGATAGGCGAGGGCTGCAAAGAGATCTTTATCTAGATCGCACTATACAACTGATTGAGCAGTAAAGGAGACTGCTACTGTGGATGGGTAGGCGAGGAATGCAAAGAAATATTGAACTGGATCGCACTATACATCCGATTGAGCAGTAAAGGAGACTGCTGCTGTGGATGGATAGGCGAGGGCTGCAAAGAGATCTTTATCTGGATCGCACTATACATCCAATTGAGCAATAAAGGAGACTGCTGTAGTGGATGTATAGGCTCGGGCTTCTCAATGGGTGTTGTAGTCATACCTTTCCCGGATCTGGGAGAGGACCATTGGCATTGTGGATTTGGTTAGGAGGACAAATCCATTGTAAATGGTTTCTAATATGAGGAGGTCACGCCAACATATTTCATATGTTGGGGAATCTGGGGATGCCTATTTCTACATCCTTTTTATGGGTGAGATACACGTTATATTTCCATTCCCGCGGATAAAAATTTGGGGGTTGAAGGTAAAACAAACATGTTTAACTTTAACCCCTCCTATATTAACATCTTTAAGAAAAGACTTATGATCTTTACCTCAAGTCAGCAGGACACAAACATTAGTTAATGATACTAAAGTTTCTACCAACAAAGAGGTTAAGATTGTTATCAATGGCGTTTGCGTAGGAAATTGCGAAGAATCTGCTTCCTTTGCCGTGAGGCTGAGTGAGCGGGGCGCAGAAAAGAAGTACCATCAAATGGTGGAAATAAAAGAAGATACCAAGAATAAAGAAGTGCGCGCCTTGCAGGGTGTCGTAACAAAGGTCATACATTCACTATTACTGGTTCAAAATTTGTACAAATTATGACTTCTAAAAAGAGGAATTCTCATCTCCCAATGTCTAGTGGATGATGGTGTTGTCGAAATAATTGGGCCCAAAGTGGAAGGAGGAATGTCCAAAAACATAGGACATTCAACATCTCCTTACGGGGGATGCCGATCGTAGCCCTACAAAGTACACCCATTGTGAGTTGGATGTGTCTTTCAGGTTTAGGGTTGTCTAGGTGGCGGAAGTAACCCTACAAAATACACCCATTGTGAGTTAGGTGTGTCCTTCAGGGTTAGGCAGGGAAGAATCAGGTTAGGGAAACGGGATATTTTCGGACCAAGTAGTCGGTGGCTCGTTGGTGCTTGTGATGACACTAAATCTAGTGTTAACTATATCAGAGTAATGGCTCCCCCCAGTATAATCAAGGTTTCATCTCACCAAGGTGCACAAACCCATGCTTGGCTATATAGGATTGTCACATGATACTTGTTAGTCAATTTGTGCTAATAACGACCTCAAACCTATCAAGGCTTTCTAGGATCTGATTGATGTAAAACGGCGATTTGAAAAGTTTTAAGGAACAACCTCAGATGAGGGTGTTTAACTATCATAACTTTTCCATCGACTATTCCACAGTATAATAGGAGCCTAGAATTATCGGAGGGATTTCCATTACCTTACTAAATTTAGCAATTGTAGTGCTTTGGTCTACACATGTATCAGACAAGATAGATGTATATCACTGGTTTAGTAAGAATGTACCAGGTATGATGCTGGAGCCTGGGTTTGTTGGGGCATTGCCAGCCATGTACACTTGCGAAGGAGTTCCCTTGTCTTCCTTCTTCTGGTTGGCCCTCTTGGGACAATCAGGTCTCACGTGCCCAGGGGTTCCACACTCGTAACATACCAAAGCTTTCTTCGGCCCGCTACCGCTCCCGCCAGTGGGGTTTCGGTTTACTTGTTTCCCACTTCCACTCACTCGTGCGTTGGACTTGCCCCTGTTGCTGTTTCCATGAGTGGTGTTGGGTCGACCTGGGGTAGCAACATTGGTTGGAGAATCGCGAGCAAAATGGCCTTGTTGGCCGCACTGGTAGCATCCGCGACATTGTCCTCCAGCAACATGATGGTAGTTGCACTTCGAACACTTGGTCTTTGTCCCTGAGTAGTTCTTGGTGCTGGTTGTGGGGGTAGTGTCATCTGCTTGCCCAACATTGTGCTTTTTGGAAGGCTTCTGGTGCTTGCTATGATAGTTTTCATCAGATTTCCTCTTATTGTCCGTTTGCCTCTCGGACAGATTGCGGGCTCTCTTATTGATCAGCTCAGTCGCAAATTCCATGGTACCTTCAACAGTGGTGGGTCGTGAAGCTAGCACACTCTCATGAATGTTGTCAGGGAGTCCACTGACATACTTTTCAATCTTGTCACTCCTTAGAGGAAACATTCTGGTGCACATAAAGCTTAACTCTTGAAATCTTTGGTTGTACCAAATGATATCATTGTTCTTACACTTGAGATCCCACAACTTGACTTCCAACTTCTTCATTTCTCCTCTGGGACAGTACTTCTCAGTCATTCTTTCCTTGAGGTTGGCCCAAGTGAGAGTATAAGCGATGTCATGTCCAAGGATAGCGACCACAGAGTTCCACCAGGTAAAGGCACTCTCAAGTAGGGTGCACGTGGCAAACTTAACTCTGTTCTCGTCAGCACAACCACTGACGCGGAAGACTGTCTCTAGCCTTTCGAACCACTGCATCAGTTCAACAACTCCTTCTTTCCCTCGGTAGTATGAGGGTTTACATTTTAAGAAGTCGAGGTATGAGCAACCCCTGTTGGTGTTGTTTCTGTGGGCGTCGGAGTTTGGATCATTGTTTGTATTTGGGTTAGCTCCTCTGGCTTCCATAGCTGCTGTGATGCCTTCACTTATCATTTCCCGCAGTTGTGCGGCAGTGACATTTCGTGTAGCTTCTGGGGATTCAGCATTTTCGGCATTGGAAGTGGTTGCATTATTGGGATTTGACCTCGTAATCACCATTTGTCTATAATCATATACAAAATGAGATTATTAGTTCAAACATTAGTACAGTTTTTATATTGTTTACACGAGGAAACTTATGCACTGATTTCATAACAAATTTGGACAACCTGTTAAGATCTCATAATATAATACATTGCACATCAGATATAATAAAGAAAGTGATTACATGTTATTTCCATGAGAAATTTAACAGTCATCTTAGCATAACACAATCTAAGTCATAGGCCGGTCGAGCCTAATCCAAAGTAATGATACACACAGTCTTTAAAAACATCATATCCCAAAGTTACATGTCCCAAAAGAAAGAAAAGATAAAGTACGGGATTACATCACAAAAAGCTGAACAAGAGATAAAAGTACAAAGGCCCTATGTCATGATAGCCGGGATGCAACTCGTGAGCTTATCATGACGTACAAGAAGTCTAGTACGTCTATGCTAATCCTGCCTGGATGGTCCACTAGATGATGTCGGGACTGACGGTGCAGATGGAGCTGGTAGGGCTGCAGAATTCCTCCTAGTGTTCCATAAAGTTTGAACTGTCGTTCGGGTCTCCTTGAGCGTATGGAGTGCGGACAGTAGCTGGTTCCGGAGCCTATCCACAACCCCTCGGAGGTAAGCCATCTCCCCAGTAACCTCATCATGTCTGACAGTGGCGAGATCAAGAAGATAGACAATGACTGCTCCTGAGTAGCTAGAGCAACATGGGTCTGATGCTGCAGACCCTCCATGACCTGAATGCGCTGGTGGAGGCGGTAGTTCTCATCCAATAACCACTTCAGCGCCTCGTCCGTCCTAGCCTGGAAGCCCTTAGCTGTCTGGGAATCTCCCCTCATAGTGCAGAAAAGAGTGTCAATACGCTCATAGATGACAGCATGGCTCTGTTGACTAACTGTCAACTGGTTGCGTAGGTCGGATATCTCTCGCTCATGATGTGCAGCCAATGCGGAGATCTGGGCCTGAATGGAGTCGACATGTCATGCCTCAGAGCCTTCCCCGGTCTCATAAGTGGAGACGGGTGCGGGTCCGGAGAAATAGCCTGATGTAAAGGACAGAGGCATGGAAGATGGTATGCTAGAAGGTACCCGGTCCTCCTCCATAGAGGTTGGGGGCCGGTGTGGCTGATGCGGAGATAGAAAAAGGGTCCTCTGAGAGTACAGCTTCGGTGGCTGGGTCATCCTCTAAATCCAAGGATGACAACCATCCACGCTGAATCGATCGTGGGGATGAACAAACAACTGGAGTAGGAGCTACTCTGGGTAGAAGAGTCGTAGGTTCAGTAGGCGGAGTCATGATGCTCTCAAATAGTATCATTTTAAGTTTGAAGTTAGTATAAGCTTACAAACAAAGAACAATATTATTTAGATTACATGCTTTATGAAATATATCCCTTTTAAACATATATTAGAATGTTTTAAGGTTACAAATATTTATACTTATACATATATATGTATTATCATGTAAGTAGTTTATTTATCAATTAGTAAGTGTGAAGTTTAGTTTAATATTACTCATATTCTCATTTCAATATTTTACTATGTAATGTAAAATTTTCAAGTTTAACACGTCTAACATATAGCAATACCTCACTAAACAGTATTAATAATCAAGTTTAGTAAACATATATATTTATATATACAATTAGTTCACATAGCATAAAATGCCCTAAGATCTATATGCTTAACTAATACGGTCCCAAAATAAAATCCCAAAAAGATTTTTATAAGTTATAGTCCAGTTTTAAATAAATGAAAAATCATTTTTATTTTTATTTTATTTAAAAATTTATCTGGTTCTCTATAACTAATGCTCTGATACCATTCTCTGTGACACCCCGGGTAGGGTCAAAATATGCGGAAAATATCCCCGGAGACGTCACAAGGGTGGATCGATAGCATATAGTCCATAGAGCATAAGATAAAGATTATTTAAATCAGATTACATATTTGATAACAAATAAATTAATTATTTTTAAACACGACAGAAGTTGATTGTTTATGTTTCCCAAATAGAACCCCAGACGAGTCCTACAATGCAGATTACTAAGATGCCGGAGACCATGCACACACCACGTACTAACTTCATATTCCTGTGCAAAACATACTAACGGGGTCAACATAAAGTTGGTGAATTCACAGATTTTAACAATTAATTAGTTTGGACATACAATAATCATAGAAGTAATAATGCACAAAGCATTCTTACTAAAATGTAAAGAACATTTGTTTATTATTAGAAACTAAAGCTTAACCCCATAGTCCTCAACAGATGAGGACGTAGTGTCTTACAAAAAGACACCCATTCCAGTTCCAACATGGTATACGTCTGTTGTCCCGGCCAAGGCACAGTGAGCATGACTCACCCAGACAAGGATGGTCAATCCCTAATAGATCTATTTATAACATTCGGGAAATTTACAACAATTTAATAGTTTTGATAGTAAGCAATCATAAATCCAGTTTATACAATCCAGTTATGTCCAATATATGTTTGCATATTTTCTTTCCCAAAAAGGGAAAGTTTTATCAAAGTTTATATGGGGCTGTAAACTCACCTGGGAGTAGGCAATTGCTTGTTTAACACGGGTATCCAATTAAAGCTCACACCAAAGTTATGCCTAATCAGATAGTACAGTCTTGATAGATAGTACAAAGAACATATATGTATGCTTATACGGATTTTATTCAGTTCATTCATACTATGGTATTTATCTAAATAACCGTAGTTCAAGTAGCATCAATATTCATTCAGACTTATTTATATAAGTTTCATTTCTAAGTTCACATAAAATGTTTAACTATTAATATTAGTTAGCATACATGTATTTATAGTAATTATTCAATCTTACAATTAAGTTTTACATTTAAGTAAACATAAAAGAAAATGTTTCACTTAAAATATTAATCCATGTTTATAATACTTGTATCAATAACATCCCGTTAAATTTTATAACCACGTTCTATATTTAAGTATACATAAGGGGTTTTACTTATAATATATTTATGTAGTAACATTTAATTTAATTAACGTTCACATAATTTTATTTCTTAAAAGTATATGAGTACATGTATTAACAATACATATTCATAATTGTTTATACAATTATTTCCTAAAGTAAATATAAATATTTTATAAAAAAAATATATAAAATATTTTATTTAACTTTAAAGTTTCCATAAATTATTTTAAAATTTATAAAATAATTTAAACTTAAGAATTTATACCTTAATTCTTATGGTCTAAGTATTTTAATTATGTTTTATTGTAATTAAAATAGATTTTAGGGTTAGGGCTTGGAAATGTTTCGGAATATTCCCTTTATATTTTTAAACAAGTATAACTTTCAGATTTTACATATTTAGCACCTAGGGCTTGTTATAGTTTCGGCTTATGGCAGATTTAGTCCCCCTAGTTAGATCTAGGTTTTGTAACTTTACTAGATTTACAAAAACAGCCCCTAGGGCTTCTCTAAGTTTTGGCAATTGACAAAAATAATCCTTTGGGTTTTAAAATGGCAAAATAACTTTTAGAAACTTCCCAAAATGGTCCCTAGGGTTTAATTTGCCACGGATAGTATTTATTTAAACCCTAGAATTTTGGATATTTACATTTTCAGTCCTTGTGTTTACTAGTTTATCAAAACAAGTTTCATAAGTTACTGTTTTAGTCCTTAAGTTTTGTGAATTGTCATTTTCATCCAAAAAGTTTTTATAAGTTATATTTTATTATAAAAACTTTTATTTTAACATTTAAACTTTATATGGGCTCATTAAATGGGCTAAACATATAATGGGCTATTTTAGTGGGCTTAAATATATTTCAAGTCCACTAATTTATTTAAATGGGCCATTAAATCATCTATTGGGGTTAATACATTTTTAAGTCCTTTAATTAGTTAAATGGGCCTAATTTTGATCTTAAGTCCATTTAAGTTACTATAATTTATAAAATGGGCTTATTGGGTCCATTTAAGTTTTGAATTAACATTTCATGGACTTAATTAGTCCATTAACATTAATTTACATTTTATGTATATTTTTACTTAGGATATTCTTATAAGCTTATTATGAGCTTATTAATATTTAGTTTTCCAATCTAAATGAATAAAACTTACATTTTGTTTTATGTGTTATACTAAATTAGATTTAGGTGTGTTATAAGGTTACAAGTAGGTCATAAGCCCTACTAGGAGCTTATATCCCACGGCTAATATTGGTTATAGCTTATTAAGATAAGTCAAGTCTTATTTTAAGGTAGCATGTAGTTTATATGTGTTACAAAATTAGATCTAACTATGTACATATCAAAAAAATAAGTCACAAGTTCAAAATGAGATCTAAACTATGTCTAGACCTAGAAATCAAACATAGATCCATGTACCCTCATATATAGCTCACGGCTATATTTTTAGATCTTGGTATTTCCAAGATATCCATTTAAGTAGTTTTCAAATCTTGTAATTATTTACAAAAACACATTATGATTATATATGTTACATGCATGTTTCCAAGGCTACCATCATTCAAAGAAACAATGTATAGCCCACGGCTATGTTGTTCCCTCCTAATATTCCCATTAGATCTACTAGCTTATTTCATGTAACCCATTTTAGGTCTAGTGTAACCCACAACTACATTTATACACATAAGTTGTATTTGTGATTTTTAACATTCCATTTAGTATGTTACATTTCATATTGCATCTTTAAAACTAAGTTGATGAATCATATGGTAACCATTTAATTTAGCCGTGACCTTTAAGGTCATGGTTTTCATGACTTCTAAGTTTCACAAATTCATTTTATGAGATCTATGGTTATTAGTTAACCAAAGTCTCATAAAACGATATTCATAACTCATGCTACATTTAGATTTGTAAAAGGTTTCATATGGTTTTTTAAATCTAGTTTAAAATATGGAATACAAAGCATATGTTTCTTACTAAAGATTTTTAAATCATGAACATGATTTTTATAATTATGCCGTGACCTATAATGGTCATAGCTTTATCAAACTTTGATCTTTAACATGTTATTTACTTGTGTTTATAGATGTATGATGATGCATGCATGAAGAAATTGAAGGACAAGTAGTGTATACCTTTCTTTCTTAAAAGTTACCAAGGAAGATCTAGATGAACAAAAAGATTAGAGATCTAATCAAGAAGATGATGGAAACCCTAACTATAACCAAGCCGTGACCTTTAAGGTTTCGGCTAGGGCTTGTTATAGTGATTCCAAAGATGATGATGCTACCAAATGATTATTAGTTAATATGGGACAAGGATTTAGTAGATTTAATGGACAACTTTGGATTGTTGTGGCTTAATGCCGAATGATTTGAGAGAGAAAGATGAAGAGAGAATGAGATTTGGTTGTATGAGAGGTTAAGAGAATGTATGTGTGTGTTTCGGCTAAAAGGTGAGAGAGAAGGGTGAAGGCAAAAGGCATGATTTCCTTGGTAAGAACCATTGTGCCATGTGTTGGCTTTTCCAAAACCAAGACAACCCTTCTTCTACCACATATGGGGTGTCGTGTCTAGCTAGCCAAAAAGGGGGGGGGGGGGGTAATGGGCTTTGGCTTGGGCTCATGTTGGGCTAGTACATAAGGAGTATAGTCTTGGGCTAGTCCAAGGAGGTTAAAACATGTTTGTGGTATACACACTTGCACACATACGCGGCTACATACACTATGTAGCATGTTTTCCAACTTTGATTTAATGTTGTGTATAGCCAAGTATTGATCATACATTTTTATCATTTGTTCTCCTAGTCTTAAGTACAAGGTTTGAGTTATGTAACTTATTTACAACAAATATGAATGTAAAGGTATAAATACATAAATGAACACGTTCACACACAACCTATAGGAATATACATATGAGTATGTGTTCTAGGATTAATGGGTGAAACTTCTTTACATAAAATCATGGATTTTTCACATCGAGTCAGTTAAAAAAGGCTTAAAAGAAATTGGGGTCCCTCAGTTACTTGTGACTAAAACCCTATTGATCAAAACTGGTTTCCTCATTGCTTGGAGGATCTTAGTCACTTTTGTGATTCAGGTGATCGCTGGGAACTACTCATCTACTGAGAAATTAATTCTACTCAGCAGATGCTAATCTACAGACTTATTAATGGACGGAAGATTGACATAGGAGAGATCATTTATAATGATCTCCTAACCAGGCTCCTGAAGGAGTCTAGGCAAAAGTATGTTTCTTACCCAAGATTGATATCATGCGCCTTAGAGTGGTTACTGGGTTCCCTTTACACTCAGGAGAAATTCAATGCTTTTTCTACTCCCATCCTGAGTTCCACAAACTTTTCAAAGAACCCATCTGAAGTAAATCCCATTGAATTGACGGATCTCATGACTGGGTGACCATTCGTGAATCATCTGTGTCTCCCATTCCCTTCTTACCAAAGAAGGGGAACAAGAAGCCTCAGACTGTGCCAAATACCAAATTAACAACAGCACAGGGCCCTGAGGCTTCCGAGGCACGTCCAAAAAAGGCCAAGGCTAAAAAGACCACCCTTGTTCAGACCAAGCTTCAAATACCCCAAGGGAAAGAGCTTTCGGGAGGCCCTGATACATCACAGTCAGGGTCGATGGGCCAACCTACAGGTCCTCATGATGAAGAAGGAAACATACAACCTTCTCCTACGGGACTGCCTTGCACTCAGTCCGATGATGGAATTCGAAAATCACAACCTTTGCCTGAGGACAAAACTAAGGCCAAAGACTACGGGTAACACACCTTGCTGATAGGCCTATCACTTCTGCCAAATCCAATGAAGGGACACTAACTCACAAGTCTTTGTCTGAGGACCCAAAACTCGATTCCTTAGACTCAGAGGGACGCCCACGGGTAAAACACCTCGCTGATAGGAATCTCACTTCCACAACTCCCGATGAAGGAAAACTAAAACAAAAGTCTTTGCCTCAGTGAACCAATACTGATCCCAAAGACTCAGAGGGACGCCCACTGGTAAAACATCCCGCTGATAGGGATCTCACTTCCACCACTGGTCAATCGCAAACTACCCCTGAGCATCAGTTGACTAAAACCCAAGCCTCAGGATTTGGGGCAGGGAGTGACGATAACCAAGGCAAACCTTCTTTTGGAGGGGAGATGGACAAAACACAGGGATCACTGAACTTTGGAGATTTCGTAAATTTGTTAGAGGAGCCTGAAGAGCTACTCCAAGGTTTTAGTAACGACGATGACATGATTGAGGCTGGGGATGAACCTGACACTCAGGCCCCTCCTCAATCAGACCAGAAGCCACAGTCCCCACCCTTGTTTAAGGACATACCACCCTCCCCTGAGGCTCCTCGATGAATTCAGAACGTATGGTGATCGTTTTGACATAGCTGATGAGAATATGAGAATTCAGGTTTACAACCAAATAGAGTTCATCGTCTCTGTTAATAGTAGTCATGATAATCAAGAGAAGAAGCTCATCAACTTCCTCAACCATGCTCTTCTAACTGTTGAGGCGAATATGTCCTTAAGACAACCTTGGATGGACTGATCACTAGTACTACTGAGTCCACTTCCAAGGTTAGTCAACTTCTGGAGTTATTGAAAGAGGACAGGCTCACTGAGGTCTTCACCAAGTTGGACTCTCTCTCAGGTCTGACTTGGATATGGTAAAGGGTAAGTGTGATGCCATCTATGAGGATGTTCACATGGATTATGAGGCAGAATTTAGATTAGGCAATGCTGCACAAGGTTATATGGCTAATGCCTCTAATCTTTCTGAAATCTCCAAGTCACTAAAGGATGCTGATATTCCTCGCCTTAGGACTAGAATCACCACCATGGAGAACACTCAGTCTCTCATTCAGTTAGATGTTAAGACCATCAAAGCTAATACTCAGTCAATGAAGGAAATGGTGACTGAGATGTTTCAGGCTTTCAAGGGGTCATCCACCACCACCACTTCAGGACCATCACAGAGAGCAAAAGCTGGGATTCGTCAAGCTTATCCTTCAACTTTTGAGGGGGAGAATGTTCCACCAATGATGCTTACTTGGAGTGAACCTCCCTCTCACACTGAGGGAGAGCAGGAAGATATTACACAACCCCAACCTCAGGTGCCTATGATCCCTACACCAGAACCCTTAAACTCAATTCCTCCCAACCCTGATTCCTCAGTATCTAATTTAGATAAGGGGCAAAGGCATTGCTGATGAAACCCTAACACCTCCACCCAAGAAGCTTGTAAAAGCTTCAAGGGAAAGAAGTTCTGATCCTTATGCCATTGTCTTGATACCTTATGAGATTAATGGAAAGATGTACAAGATGACTCCTAATCAAATTCAAGAGTACTTAGACAGAATGGAGATGGCTAAGGCTAGTGAAGCAACAAGGACTGAGATTCTAAGGGTGTCCACTAAGTTTGTTAAGGAAGTGGGTGGTGACCTTGATGCCCTGTTGAGTAAGAAAGGGGGAGAGGATTTCATTCAGAAGCAAGAGGAGGAACTCAAGGCTATTCATGATGAAATGGTCTTGAAGCAACAACAAAGAACCACCCAACTAAAGAAGTTATATGACCAATACACCAAAGTCGTCACTCAAAGAAGAAAGCCTGAACCAATCACAAACCTTCAAATTATTCCTCATACCACACCAATCTCAGTATCAGTTTACAGAAACAACGATGAAAGGAATTTTGAAGTTATGAAGAAATTTTTATTTTGTGATTTTAATCTCAGTGAGTGGGACGAAATGGGTAGGATCTTCAGGACCAAGACGAATAAATGTGTCCCTGAGATACTCAACTCTCTAAGTAAGAGATATGAGATGTTGAATCAGATCAAGGAACAATTAGGGATCACTGAAGATCTTCCTTTAGCTGAACAGGATCCTTCTAAGACACAGGGAAGAAAAAGGAAAAGTGTTGAGCTTGAAGCTGAGACTAAGATCCCTAGGTTAGACTGCAATCGTACTCTCCCCGAAAATGTCCCCTTTGTAAACAATATGGTCATATAAAAACCTGAGTGGGGTATCTTCTTCATTGATGTATTCAGGGACCAAGATTTTCAAAGAATGAGTGACATCAAAAAAATGCACCACTGAGAGTGTTCTCATCTTTATGGTGATGTCTGGACAAATCCAGACTGATGAGAATAAGAGATTTGCTGAGAAGCTCAGGGATATAATTGCTAGGACGCCTGATAAGGAAAAGGTGTTAAAGTCATCAAGGGTAAAGAGGGACGCAATGGATTCCTGAATAATTGTAATCTTTTGTTTTATTTATGTTTCTTGTATCAAACTATTCAGTCTTTGTAATGGTGAATAAAAAATGAATTACTTTGTTAAAACAAGTCTTTCCATCAGTAGAATAGTTTGAGTAAGAAGAAGCCTCTTTTCTCACTTATAACAATTTCACTTAGGCATATTTTATATCCAAATAGGGGGAGATTGTTAGGTCAATTCAGTGCCTAATGACCTCACTAATGGATTTGAATAACAATCATCCTAAGTGAAGTATTAAACTTGAACATAATAAAGTCACTGAGTGAACAATTACTCAGTGAGTTACCTTCGAGTTCCTAGACTGAGTCTAAAAGAAAGACTCGAGCATTCAAAGAGGCGAAGATCAATGAATGACTTCTAAGATGAAGAAGAAGGTGATGGGTTCAGTGAGTTGTGGCAATAGACTCACTGAACCCCATACGATCTCCCTGAAGAAACAAGCATCCTCAAAGACTGAAGTAATGGCGGGATAAGTTGAATTGTGATAAGATGTAGTACATCACACAATTAGCGTGACTTACCCTTTTGGGATAGATAGGGTATTGACAAGTGTAAAAGGACTTATGTCCTAATACTTAGAATATGCTACGACAAGATTGTACACTGTACCAATAAGACAAGAATTCCACATGGGTAATTCTTTGTCATGTATCTTCTTTTACTTCTATAAATAGGATTCTTGTAAAAGGAGAGAAACAAGTTTGTGCACTAAATGCTTTAGACAATCACAAACAAAGTTTCTCTCCTCCAAATACGATCAAACACTTGAGTTCTAAACTCTTGCTGATAGAATCGTCAAGCTTAGCAATCGTTAGGGATTGGACTAGCTTGTTAGTGAGGAGATCACTAAAACACACATTGTCTATTCCATCCCTATTGTAGCTTCCTATACAATAGGGTATAATTCTTTAATAAAGCTAAGAGTTAAACGTTCAAAAACCTTTGTGTTATTTACTTTACTTTATATTGAGTTTATTACATTACTTAACCATAGGTTAGGACTATACTTAGTATTCTTAAGTATAACATAATTACAAGGGACCAACACATAGCAATCAAAGTAACGAATGGGAAAGAGTAAAAGAAAATCATAATAAGAATATATGGTATGACGAGTACACAAGTGTCACGATTGTATCAAATTTCCACGAACCAAAGTGTAAGATACTCTTGTTACAATTATTTCCCAAAAGTGGAAATATACTGAAAATGTACTAAGGTGACTAAAATACTCGGAGTAGAGAGTATTAGTTGAGAGTGGGATACGAAAATGAGAAGAGGCCGTCTATTCATAGTGCTGTCTAGAGGTCAATGTGCGCCTCACTTTCCCAAATGTGTGCTGCACATTGGACGTGGCGATTGTGTGTCACACTTCTGAACAAGTGTGCCGCACTTTTGATGCGTCCATAATATTCTTTGGCTTAAATTTTCTTTATTGCAACTAAGGACTCCATTTTTATTTCTTTTACTTTGAGCCTTCAATCTTTCAACCTGCATATAAAACGCAATGTTTTAAGCATTGAAAGTCCTTTATTAATATACAAATTGAGATAATAGCAACGGTTTAAATATGTATAATTTGGGTGTTATCAGATATTCAGACTCAAACTATGCTGGCTGCAATATGGATAGAAAGAGCACCTCAGGTGCATGTCAATTTCTTGGTGGCAAGCTAGTGTGTTGTAGTGCAAAGAAATAGCAGTTAATAGTTATGCCATTTGCTGAGGCTGAGTATGTGGCAGCAGCTGGTTGTTGTGCAAACATCCTTTGTATGAAAAGTCAACTTAGGGAGTACAATGTTGAATACAAAGTAGTCCCCATATTCTGTGAAAACACCAGTACCATTCCCATATCAAACAACCCAGTCCTACACTCTAGGGCAAAGCACATTGATATAAGGCATCACTTCATCATAGATAATATCATGAAAGGAGATATTAAGTCACACTTCATCCCCACTGAATATCAGCTAGCTGGTATATTTACAATGGACCAACTTTCACTAGACTGAAAGCTGAACTTGGTATGCTGAACATTGATAATCAGGCTCTCTTATGAAATCTTGTTTAGTATAGTGTATATTCTTATCTCCTCCCTGAGCAACCTTATAATTCCTTTGACACTGAGACATATATTTTTTTCTTAACGGTTAATTTATTAAGAAAAGGCCACAAAGGCAGAAGTACAAAAAGCTCCAAGCTTAACAAAAAATTAGATAGGGACACACCCCCTACTAACAAGCTTGAGCAACAAAAACATTGGCATGGACAAACATCCCATGCTCAATCTCATGAACAACCAATACAAATACTATCAGTAAAGGCCATGGACACACCCATGCTCAATACTTAAAACAAGCAAACTAGATAAGAAACCAACTACCTAGCTGCTACCCAAAACTATACTACTAAATCTCAAAATCAAGTCCAAAAAACAACTAAGCAACTTATGCATAGAACATAAATGCTTCCCATACCAACCCAAAATGAACCCAATAGATAAGGTTCACCTTCTACAAATCCATGGCACATCAAACAGAACTAGTCCATAAGCTGAGATAAGGACCCACTTCAGAATACATGATTACTATGATTCAACCCCAAAAGGGAAGCATCAAGAGCAACCAATCCATCCCCCATGGGCAACCTCACCTCAAACTAAGGACAAAGTAAAGCAGGCAACAGAAACCTACTCCAAACGCCATCAGAAACAAACTGCAGGAAAACAAGAGAGGTGCCAGTGTAGCACAACTTGTTTATTGCCTCCTTAAAACCCCCATCTATGTAAAACCCAGTGGGAAACCATAGAGGGGGGAAAGAGTACAACTAAACAAGTCTCCTCTCTCATGATGCATAAACCTGTATATCTATCTTCACGACATTAATCAGATATAAGATTTATAAGGATGGACATTGCATCACAAACAAGGTTTGGCAACTAAAAAATTGTACAACGGGTAAAACAAGGGAGAGAAGTGCAAGCACACCCTCACAAGAAATACCAAGTTGTCCACTAATAGCACATCAAACCTGACCCGATAACAACCAGAAAACTGTGCATCCAGATCCTCAACACAAGAGGATAAAAGATATTGTGCATATACCTGACAACAGCAACATAAAGCCGAAGAGACATAATATCTTGAATGAAATCCATAGCAGCACACAAACATAGATACAACAAAAGCAGTCTTGAATCCTTATAGCAAGCAAAGCAAGACCTGCAATCATACATAAACAGCAACCTCCCAAAATTCGTGCTATGGTTATAAATAAGACATAAGTGAACCCAAATCCTGTTGCAGTCCCAGAGACCAGTCCCACCAAAGGACCTCTCAAACCATAAATCCAGATAAAAAAAGGCTACACATTAAGCTAACATATGGTTATTAATCTCGAAAACTAACTCTCTCACAAGAGTCAATTCTCCTGACAAACTTCACATTCCACACCAAAGCAGCATTAGAAACCTCACAAGAAGACTTAACTGTGAGACTAAGTAGCTTCATTCTAACAGTGCTAATAACCATCTTGACTAAACATTCCACATCCCTATTTGCCATTCCCATTCTCCTATTATTCCTTTCCTGCCAAAGAAAGTAAATGCACGCACCAAAAACCAACCTTTGTATCACACTTCAAATACTATTTCTAGCAGGACAATTAACAAGGCCAGATATAACATTCGGCCAAATGTTACTCAAATGGTCTAACCTTGCCATAGGCTTTAACCTTTCCCATAGCCGCTTCGAAAAGCTACACGAAAAGAACAAATGACTATGAGACTCATTATTATCCCCGCATAAAAAACATGAGGTGACACTAACGTTAAACCATTTGGCCAGCCTATCACTAGTTCTGAGTCTCTCCTTAACAGCTAACCAGGCGATAAACGCATGTCTAGGAATACATTGGGTGAACCATATATGTTTGTGCCATATAACTTCAGGGCAATCAGTCTTAAGCGCTCTCCAAACCTCAGTAGCACTAAACTTCCTTTCAATCCCTTTCTTATTCCACCAAACAGCAAGGTCTTTACAACCTTCTCTAAGATCAGGAACCGGGATCTCAAGAATATCATCAAATTCCCCAATCCAATCAATAGGCCAAGCCCAAGTTCCATTAACAATAAGATCGCTCACACTATTATTTAACGAAAAACCTGCCTGTTTAATAATAGCATGGCAAATGATTTTACTTATAGGACCCCTAGGATGCCACTTATCATCCCAAACATTACAAGAATTACCATCACCTAACTTAACAGAAACAAAATTCTTAATCATGCCCCTTAAGGATAAAATGTGTTTCCAACACCAAGACATACCTCTCGTAGGTTTTATATCCCAAATGTTTTGACCTTTTAACTTATGGATCTTCACCCATTTAACCCAGATAGTATCTTTATCACAAATGACATGCCAAAGATGTTTTACCATAAGCGCAATGTTCCAACTATGCATCGACTTAAGTCCTAAACCCCCTTGATTCTTAGGCCTACAAACATCATCCCATTTAACACTGACAAGAGCACCAGTCTTCCTGTTATTTCCCCATAAAAAATTTCTTAACAAAATATCTATATCATCACACACCGCAATAGGGAGAATAAACAGCGAACCCCAATACACTTGCATCGAAGATAAAACAGAAGTAATAAGTTGAAGTCTACCAGCAAAAGAGAGACATTTATTCTTCCAAGAACTCAACTTATTTTGAACAACCTCTAAAAGGTAACTGCAATCCCTCTTAGTAATCCTTTTGGAAACAAGGGGAACACCTAAATATCTAATAGGCAACTTACCCTCACTAAATGGCATAACCATTAAAATTTCATTCTTCACATCCATAGGGACATTACAGAAAAACACATTGCTCTTGCTCATACTAGGATATAAATTAGAGGAAAGAGTAAATTCATCTAGACCTCTCCTAAGAATGGACGCAGAAACCATATCACCATGGCACAACATAAGCAAATCATCGGCAAAGCACAGACTATTAATCTTTAATTTTTGACATCCCGAATGATATTTAAATCTCTTGTCCACTCTAATTTGCCTCTTAACCATAAGATTTAGAACTTCCATCACCAAAGTAAAAAGATAAGGTGATATTGGATCACCCTGCCTTAATCCTCTTTTAGCTTTAAAATAACCATGGGTCTCACCATTAATACACACCGAAAAGTAAGCAGTTTCAAGACAAGTCATAATCCAATGGATCATAATAGGATGAAACCCAAATTCCTTAAGGCAGGTTCTCAAAAAGCTCCAATTAACCGTGTCATAAGCTTTCTGGATATCTATCTTAAAAGCACAATTCCTAATTCCACATTCCCAATTATAGCTTTTCATAAATTCCTGAGCAAGCAAGATGTTATCACTAATAAGCCTACCCTGAATAAAAGCACTTTGATTGATATCAACTAAATCATTAAGCACCGGTTTAATCCTATTAGTAATAACCTTACTAATAATCTTATAAAACACATTGCAACAGGAAATGGGCCTATAGTCAGTAACCTTAGCAGGAATAGCAATTTTCGGGATAAGAGATATAAGAGTAGCATTAACCTGACCAAGCATTTTTCCACTGGCACAAAACTCCCTCACAGCCGAGCAAACATCATGCTTCACCACCTCCCATGCAGCTTTAAAAAACTTTGAGGTGTAACCGTCAGGTCCGGAAGCCTTATTGTCTTCAATACTGTAAAGAGCAACTTTCATTTCCGCCTCAGAAATAGGTTTGATCATGTTCACAGCCTTATTCATACTTAGCTTTCTAACAAATAAGCTTCCCAGGTCTTCAATAGCATAAACCTCATCACAAGTACCAAAAAAACTACTAAAATGTTCCACAAACTTCACAGCAACTTCATCTCCATAACAAGCTTTACCATCGCTATCATAAACCACCTGGATTCTGTTTCTACTCACCCTACCCCTAATCACATTATGAAAATATTTGCTATTAGTATCACCATCCTTGAGCCACTCCACTTTAGTCTTCTGCATCAGCACCTTTTCCTCATCCATCATCGCTTGCTTGTATGCACAAGCAAAAATACTCTCCTCCTCTCTAAGCTCACTATTGGATGGATCCTTTTCAAGACAAACCTGAACATTCTCCAATTCCTTTTTTAAGACCTTAACCTTCTCAAAAACATCCCCATTATCTTTGTTAAGCTTCCTCATGTACTTCTTCATAGCTTTGAGTCTTTTAACTAGCCTAAACATAGCATAACCTTTAACATCTAAACCCCATTTCTTAGTAACAGTCTCTATGAACTCCTTCTTATCCGTAATATAATTCATGAATCTAAATGATTTCTGCCTGAACACACTTACCTCAGGTAAACATAGAACAGCAGGGCAGTGATCAGATGATAAAAATGGCATAAAGTTAGCAAAACTAGACGGGTAATGGTCAACAAAAAACGAATTCCCCATTATCCTATCCAATTTTTTTAAAATGCCAAGTTCAGGGTTCCTCATTCTCTGAATCCAAGTATAAAACATTCCACGACTCGTAATATCTTCCATACCCAAACTCTCCATACACCCCACAAAATCTCTTCTCTCTTCAAACCTGATATAGTTCCCACTTGAATTCTCATTAGTCCTAAGAATAACATTGAAATCACCCATTAGCACCCATGGACAGTCCCCAACCACCAAAGAATGCTCAAGAAGATTGTTCCAAAGCCTAATCCTAGGAGTTAAATAATTATCACCATATACCACCGAAACAAATATCTTTCTATTATCCTTCAGGAAAGTAACCAAGAAATGCATAGCTTGATCAAACTGAGAAATTAATTGAGCATCAATCATATTAGTATTCCAACCAACAGCTATCCTGCAACCTTTAGGGCTCTCAGCAGAGTTAGAACACCAAGACCAACTCCCAAACACATTCTCACAGACTTTATTAACCATCTTCTTACGCAATTGAGTTTCTATGATACCTAAAAATACAATACCATTATCCCTAACAAAATTCCTAACTTCACTTTGTCTAAGAGTATTTCCCAAACCCTTGACATTCCATGATGCTAACTTAATACTCATGATTAACAGGTGGAGGAGGTGCAGACATACCCTGCATCTGGCTAATCTCAGAATCCATAACATTCGTCACAATATTACTTGCAATAAATTGAGCATTCCTACTTGTATCAGCAACAACATCTTCATCCATACTCCCATCATTATTGCTAATAGCTTCTAAAGCACGATTGAAAGCAGACTCACCAATTGATGATTTATAAAACTCAATTTTCTCTTTCGGCCAGCTATTAAGTTCAGTAATGGTAAAAACTTGTCCAGTCTTAAAGAATAGCTCAACTTCGACAAAAAATTTCCTCAACTCAAGCACCCCAATTCTATCTAACTCATCATTATACACATCTTCATACACATCCTGAAAAGCTTCATCTTCAGATAATCCCTTTTCAATCATAACAACTCTATATTTTTGGTCAGCGACATTCTTACACTCAATTGCTATCATTTTGTTACTATGAATAATCTGTTTGTTAATTATATTTATTTTAGACTTCAACTCCTTAACTGACGACTTCTTCACCACATCTTGCATTCTTTTGATAAAGTATTCCTTTAACGAATCATCCCAACAATTCTTCTCAGCAACAGAAATCAATACTCCCATTTCACAACACATATCTATCTTCCTCTTCATATTCTCCCATTCAAGAGCATTATTCACTTCATCCTCATTCCCTAATGTAGCAAACCTGTTAACAACACCACTCGAAACTTTTTCATTACCTTCTTTCCTAATCTCTTTTTGGCTTTTCTCTTTAACAACTTTACCAGTACCTTCATTAACACCATTTACCACTTTATCAACTTCCATTTGACTCACTCCCTTAACAATATTACCAACACCATCATTTGACACCTTTCCTGGACCTGTTTTCTTAACTTGAAAATTTTGTTCCACATCATTCCTATTAAATCTTTGATCACCTAAACCCCTTCCACCTCTACCCATATTACCTCTTCCCATATTACCTCTGCCTCTCAAATTATACCCACCCCTACTTGTTCCTTCTCCAAACCTGTTTTTCTGACCATTGTTAACATAGCCCGAAACACCATTACCCTTTCTGTTACCCGCAGTCTGCCATTCATTCCCTCCATTCAGATTCACCTCATTAACCTTCGATTTACCCTTTTCCTCAGCCAATTTAGCCTTCTCAGCCTCATTCAGCATACGCTTAGAACAATTACCAAAGTAGTGTCCAAAAACCTTGCAGTGAGAACAAACCGGGGGCCTCCAAGGATAATCAACTCTCAACTCCATCTTCTTACCCAACTTCTCATATGTAACTTCAACAACTTCCGGCAGACCTCTCTCAGCTTCCACTTCAACCAATACCCTAGCGAAACTAGCCCTTCCATACGCTTTATCACACATAGAAGTGGTAACCCTATCCATCATGATAGGTGTACCTATGCAACTAGCAATATGACTAATCCCCTCATTACTCCATGCTTCTAACGGCACATTCATAATACGAACCCAAAGAGGAACTTTTTTAGGCTCAGGCTTAACCATACACATCCCGCGTTCCCACTTTTGCACAAACAATGGAAGCCCATTTACAATCCATGGACCATTCTCCAAAATATATTGCATGTCTTCTACAGTTTTGAACTTAAGAAAATACAACCCACACTCATTCGTAATCACCTCAACAAAACCATAACTCCTCCACATTCTTTTCAAATGACCCATTATATCTCTATACGACATTTTCATACCAACAAAGTATCCGACTAATGTTAAATCCCATTTTTTACTCCCTTCAACAATAATCGGATCCAAGCTAGCACTCATAATACCTTTTTCATTCACTTTCACAGGGAAGGTTCTTAACATATTGCTATTGCTATCCATAAAACTTTTAACAGCATCCTTAAAAGCACTAGAAAGCCTAGTACCATGATTTTCCTCCATAACCGTATCACCTACAACTACAACCTCATCAACAACATTAGCATTACCACTTGTTCCATTTAGACTAGGCCAACTCTCTCCATTGTTTAAAGAGAGATTAACCTCAGTCCTATTACCCCCATCAGTCAAACTCTCACCTCTCTTAATAATCCTAGGACTTTCATTCACACTGATTCTATTCAAAACAGGGTTCTCTGCCACAGGGACTAGCATTGGACCCAATACACCCCTGTCATCATTACCATTATCCATTATATTCACAAAATTAAAAGTAACATTACCTTTCTTCCTATTTGGCTCATCAAAAATTTCATTCACAATCTCTTTTTCAAGCCCTGCTAACACCTCACTCTCAGTCATAGATTCATTCACACCTCTAGAATCCTGACTATAGGTTTCAGAGCCAACCACCGAACCACCATCATTACCCTCCCCAGATTCACTGTTACCATCAATAACTAACCCCTCAATATCCTTTCCCCCATAATTCTTGTTTACCCCCTTCTTAAAACTAGCATGAGAGGGCTTAGACACCTGCTTAGCCTGTGTATTACCAACAAATAAACCCGTCTCCTTGTTTCGAACCCTAATGCCTTTTTTGGTACGAATCACCTCATCCGAACCCCTAGGTGGGATTAGGTCAGAGTTTGGATTAGGTGGATCTTGTTTCACCATGGTAAAACGAGAAAAGATCAGTAATCGTTATAGAAAAGAAGAAACATGGTGAAAAGAAAGATTTATGAAGTATTTAATGTACGAGGAATGAACAGTATGTGTTTATGAATGTGTGTAACGGATACCCAGAACAGTGATAAACAATTTTTAAAAATGTCAAATGAAATGTATAATGAATGATTATTATATGATTGTATAGATCAGGAATAGTAGAATCAAAAAAAAAAATCAATGATCCATTGGATGGATCAAATTTAGATGATAAATTACTTAATAAAATTTCAGGGTTTTTTAGAGAGAGAAAAGGTGAGAGAGAAATAGCATGAGTTTCTTACATGAAATGTCCTAGGTTGGTGACTCATAACATTAAATAAGGAACAAATATTAATTGTTTGAATGTCATCAACTAGTCAAGGGACACAACAATCAAACTTCCTACTAATCATTTATTGCTTGCCCTTTCAAACATAATCCGTTTTAAAACTGTCTTTTCAACTACACATGACCCCACGTCATCTATGCAAAAAGCGTTTGAAATGCAGTAACAAAATAATTGCCGAGAAAAAAGCTACCACTTGGGTACATTGCATTTAATGCGGATGCGAAAATACGTCAAAATTAATTCGTATAACTATACGTTCACATGCGAGCCTATAAATACCTCAGTTCTCACACAAACACACACAAAAATTCTTAGCAAAGTTACTCTACAAAAAATTCTTATCAAAGCAATAGTGATTGTTCAAAGATTGTTTCAAGAAAAGTATTCTTCAAATATGGTAATCATATTATCTACTTGCTTTGGTGTTATAACTTATACACGCCAGCGATCGAAGTTATTTAGTGATTATATCTTGTTTTTGATTATATCAAAAGTTTTCACTAAATCACTTGGTAACCATCCGTTGTTTTATAACACGAAACAAGTCTTGATTTGACTATCCCAAGTGTCATTGCCCTTTATATTTTTGAAAAGAATCATATTTTAAATGGCACTATCCAAAGTTATTCCATATGCCCCTCTGGCTAAGCATCTCATTAGTATGTGGGTTTACTTTTAGGAAACAATTATGGGGGTAAATTTAGTCACCCTCGTAATACATCAACCTATAAACCCATTTGCAAATTTATGAAGAGTTGTGACTGGGCTGATGCTTTTACTACACTCCCTCAGTACTATACCATGAATATCTCAAGGAATTATGGTATACTGCTTAGGTCGTAACCCCAAATACCCAAGGGCCTGAAGGGTCCTAGGGGTCTGAGACCAAGACACATAAGGGAGCAGTAATCAATTTCACTGTGAACAATAGCAAGACACCATCGATTTTGGACTATAAAATTTTTGTGAATCGAGTAGACTTGACTATAACAAAGGATATTATGTTCCACATCCTGACAATGAGTCAGATTAAAAAGGTTTAAAGTATCGGGGTCCCTGAACTTCTTATGGGTAAAACCCCAATGATTAAAAAAATTTTCCCCATGGCTTGGAGGATCCTGGTCACTTTTGTGATTCAAGTGATCGGTAGGAACCACTCATCTACTAAGCAAAGTTAATTCTACTAAGCAGATGCTAATCTTTTGTCTTATAAATGGACTAAAGATTGGCATAGGAGATATCATTTATAATGATCTCATAACAAGGCCCCTGAAGGAGTCAAGGCAAAAGTATGTGTCTTACCCAAGATTCATATCTTGAGCTTTAGAAGGGTTACTAGGTTCCTCTTACACTCATGATAAACTTTCTGGGTCTGCACCTACAATCCTGAGTTCATCAAATTTTTCTAAGAACCCATCTGAAGTCACAACCATTAAATTAACGGTATAAATGACAGAGGTGATCAGTCGTGCATCATCTGTGTCTCATATTCCTTTCTCTCCAAATAAAGGGAACAAGAAGACTCAGACTAAGCCAAAAACAAAACCCAAGGCACAAGGCCCTAAAGCTTCCGAGACACGTAAGAAAAAGCCCAAGACAAAAAAGACCCACCTTGTTCAGACCAAGCATCACTTGACCCAAGAGAAAGAGCTTACGAGAGGCCCTGATACATCATAGTAAGGGTCGATGGGACAAACTACTGGTCCTCTTGATGTGGAGGGAAATATATAACCCTATGTTATAGGACTCCCTATCCACCAGTCTGATGAGGGAACTCGTACATCACAACCTTTTCCTAAGGACACAACCATGGCCAAAGACTCAGAGAGACGCTCAAGGGTAACACACCTCGCTAATAGGCCTCTCCCCTCTACATTTCCCAATGAAGGCACACTACAACAAAATTCTTTTCCTAAGGGAACCAAAACTGATTCCAAAGACTCAGAGGGACGCCCACGGGTAGAATACCTCGCTGACAGGAATCCTACTTCCATAACTCATGACGATGACATACTACATCCAAAGTATTTGCCTGAGGGAACCCATATCAATCCCCAAGACTCAGATAGACGCCCACGGGTAACACACCTCACTGATAGGGATCTCATCTACACTCTTGATCACTCACAAACCGCCTCTCAACATCAGTTGGATAAACCAAATCTACAGGATTTGAGGCAGGGAGTGACCTAAACAAAAGCATGCCTTCTTTTGAAGGGGCTCTGGATAAACCAAGTGTGTCACTAACCTTAGAGAACTATGCAAAGTTATTCCAGGAGTCTGATGATGTACTCCAAGGGTTTAGTGACACTTATGATATGGTTGAGGCACTAGATGGTATTGAAATGGATGAAACACAAGTCCATCCTCAACCACAATAGAGGCCTCAGTCCCCTCCACTCTCGGAACCAAATCCCTCCCTTGAGGCTCAACAAAAGCCCTCCGCTTAAGCATCCCAACACAAGGAGCCCTCCCCTGAGGCGCCAACAAAAAATCCCTCCCATGAGGCATAACTTGACACCTCTTCATTGGGGACCCAGACTGAGGATCTATATTATGAGTTTGATGATGTTAAGCCTATCACAAAGAATGTGCTATATGAGACTCTAAGAGATGTTGTCAAGCATCTTTATAAGAAAGTGACTAAGGATGTTTCGAACAAGCATAAAGATCTCTACAGAAAGGCAACCACCATACATAATGAGTTCATGGCGTATGGTGATCGCTATGATGAGACTTACAAGGATACAAGAGTTCCTCTCAATAATTATATGGATTTCATCAATGACATCAACTCTAGTCATGAAGCACATGAGAAAAATCTTATCAACTTTCTGAACCAAACCATAAAAACTGTTGAGGCAAACACTTCCCTGAAAACTACTTTAGATGGACTCATCACTAGCACCATTGAGTCTACTTCTAAAGTTAGTCAATTCATGGCTCAACTTCAGGATGACAAGATGACTGAGGTCCTTAATAAGCTTGCAGATCATCAGTCTGAGCTCCAAGTTGTGAAGCTTAACTGTGCTTCTATTTATAAGGATGTTCATATGGACATTGAGGCCAAATTTCAGTTAAACAAGGCATGCAAGGGTTATATTTCAAATGCAGCAAGTCTTTCTGATATTCATCAAAATCTTAAAGACACAAATATTCCAAGGCTCAGGACACGCATTGCTGCCTTAGAATCTTCTCAGGCTATCATTCAAGACGATGTTAGGACCATTAAAGATTATACTCAATCCATGAAGGCCACGATCACTTAAATGTTCCTGGCATTCAAAGGAACAACCACTCCATCCCCCTAAGGACCTTCTGCTTTACCAAAAGTTGGAACCAGTGAACCTGATCCTTCAACTTTTGACAGGGATAATTGAGACCTAAATATACATATTCAATCTGTTACTATTACGCCACTTTGTATTATAAATAAGAAGTTTTGATACTTAATACATTGCGTTTTATATGCAGGTACATAGTTTGAAGGAACAAAGTGAAGAAACAAAAATAAGAGTCCTTGAAGTGCAATAATAAAGACTTATACGAAGATGATTCCGGAATGTACAAAAGTGCGGCGCACAATTCCTACCTCCAAAGTGTGGCGCACTTTTGGAAAAGTGTGGCGCACATTTACCCCCAGTCTGACCTATAAATAGGGACCCTCTGATCTCATTTTACACACACCTCTTCTATCTAATACTCTACAATCCGAGTATTTTATCTTTCTTAGTGATATTTTAGTATATTCCACTTATGGGAAATACTTGTAACGAGAGTGTTTTACTCTTTGATTCTTGGAAGGACAATACAATCGTGATACCTGTGTACTCATTCATTCGATCAATCTAAGTATGATGTTCTCTTACTCTTTTCCATTTGTTACTTTGATTACTATGTTAGGCTAAGCTCTTCGTGACTATATGGGTATGTGACTATAACTAGTGATGATGCTATGATATGATCCTTTATAATTTGATTTCAAGATAATGTTGTAGAACCATTTTGCCACTTAGTTCTATCACCATATTTTATCTAAAGTTGATTTGTTACGTTAATTTGACGCCGAGAGACTTAAGTTGTTATAATAAGTTTGTAAGAACTTGTCTATGGTTTTGAATCTTTGGTTGGAGAGATCCGCTTAGATACTTTGATAAAATATTGAACTTATTAGAAACTTGTTTTAAGCTTAGTCGTTTAATCAAACATAAGTCTTGAATCATACCAAAGTGAATTGTGTAAATTCCATTTTGACGAAAAAGGATTATCACTCTTTACCTAACTACGCATATCTCGATCATTATTATCATCATCACTAACTTATACGAATTATCCCATATTAGTCATACTTGTTATTATTGTTACTATTTCAATCATTTCTTTCTTCAATTATAATATTGATTGCCAAAACAAACCTAAGTCCTTGCGAACGATCTTAGCTTACCACTAAAAAACTATATTGTGAACGAAAGGGTATACGTGCCCGTGTTTGTATTCTAGTCCCTTGTTTTGTCAAACCTTTTTATAAATTTAAGACTTGTGAAACGAACATCAAGTTTTTGGCGCCGCTGTCGGAGACTTACAATCCTGTTTTGTAACCAAAGTTTTCATAATCCACGTTGACCATTTCTCACTCGAAACAAACAAAATTTTTCTTTTAGTACAGAAAGTACGCTGCACAAACCAATAGTGCACCACACTTCCTGTAGCGAACCAAAGTACGCCGCACATCTCACTTGTGCGATGCACATTCATATTGTAACACCAAAACCAATGTCGGATGCACACCCATTCATCCAAAACTCCACCAGTATCACCATTATCAGAACCTGAGCGTACCCTTAGCCGAAAGTTACGTAGACTTCACCTCTGTGTACCTTTAGATAGGAGACACGAGCAACCTCAACCTCGTGAAATCAACCAAACTTTTGAAGGCCTCTCTCACTTCCTATTTCTCACTAAACTCATCGAATTACGATCCAATGACGGACACCGATGATGAACTAATGTGGTCAGCCGATAGAGTTGTAGCACGAACTCCTGGTTCCGTAATTGTTTTACCTGAAAATGCAAATGACTTTGAAATCAAAAGAAACCATTTTACACTTGTAAAAAACAACCAATTCGATTGTCGAATCAAAACCGATCCTCATAAACACATCCATGAATTTAGCGGAATTTGTAAAATGTTCAATTATGGAGAAGGACAAGCCGAAGCCGTTCAACTCTTGATGTTTCCATCTCCCCTTACTGGAGAAGCCAAGTCATGGCTCGACGAACTTAACGAAGGAAACATTTGAACATGGGAAGGTCTTAGAACCACTTTCATTAGCTGATTCATTCCTCCTGCCCTATTTGAAAAACTCCTCAGAGAAATTCGAAGCTTTTCTAAAAAAGATCGAGAAACTCTCACTTACGCATGGCTAAAAATGAAAGAACTACTTAGAAACTGCCATGGTCATGGACTTAAAAAGGAAGTTATAAGACGATACTACTCAAGATGCCTTGAACACCGCAGCGGGCGATATTTTTCTTTACAAAACTCCTAACCAAGATTACCAATTGTTAGATGACAAATATTACTTAAGCTTGATTGGTCCAAAAACCATAAAAACAAAAACCCTAAAAAAACTATAGCTTTTGCCGAAGAAAGCGACAACCCAATCGACACCGAAAAAATTATGGCTCGTATGGATGTCATGTCTCTTAAAATTGATACTCAATACAAAGAGATGAAAAACAAATCGTGAAACTTGCAAACACTGTGGAGGAAACCATCCTTCTAGTGAATGTGATGATGATGACACACCCATGACGAAGGAAGAAGAAGCCAATTTCATGAACACCTTTCGTCGAACTCGATTTTATAAAAATTATCGTAATCATGACCACGATAATTGGAGATTTAACGATAAAACAAGTTACAATCGAGACGAAAAAAACCTACTCAAACCAAAGACAAACCCAACCTCGAAACCAAGCTCGATAATTTCATTGAATCTCAAAGAAAGACCAACCTTTTCGTGCGAGATACATTCACAGACCTAAAAACAAAATTCGAGACTTCAAACAAGAACCTTGAAGCTAAATTCGATCATTTTAGTTTCTATTCAAAAACTTGAAGCTAAATTCGATCGTTTTGCCGACAAACGATCGAATCACGCTTCTGGTTCTTTACCAAGCAATACCAACCCTAACCCAAATAAAAACAATAAATACCAACCACCGCAAGCTCGTAGAGAACATGTGAATTCCGTATTCATGCGGAGTGGCTTATCTTATGAATCACCTGCCAAACCAACTCAAGATATACCCATCGAAAATCCACTCGATAGTGACGATGAGGACGAAGCACAACCAACAAAAACTAAACCTACTAAAAACAAAAACCCAATACCGAAACCATATAAACCAAAAGTACCATACCCCCAACGCTTGCGCAAGCAAAAGATGCAAGCTAAGTATGGTAAATTCCTCGACTTAATCCAAGAAGTTCGAATCAATATGCCTTTAGTCGATGTTCTGGCTAGAGTGCCATACTATGGCAAATTTCTCAAAGAACTTATCGAAAACAAACATAAGTTTGAAGATGTTTCTTCAGCTTTTCTGAATGATGAATGTTCTACCATTAACCAAAACAAAGTTCCACAAAAACTTAGAGATCCTGGAAGTTTTCTGATTCCATGTACTTTCCATCATTCATACTCTTGTAACGTATTGGCCGATCTTGACGCTAGTATTAACCTCATTCCAAATTCTTTGTATGCTAAACTCTCAAATTATGTTCTCAAACCCACAAAAATGAGCGTTCGCCTCGTGGACAGATCTTTTCAATATCATATGGTAATAGCGAAAACATGCCCGTATGAGTCGGACAATTTATTTTTCTTGTTGACTTCGTAATTCTAGAAATGGAAGAAGATAGCAAAGTACCACTTATCCTTGGTAGACCTTTCTTACATGCAGCCGACGCTGTAATTCGAGTAAAGCAAAAACAACTCAACCTTAGAGTTGGAGAAGATAGAATTTCCTTTTCTGTCGACGAATCAATGAAACACTCATATTCTAATGACGATACTTGTTTTAGTATTGACGTCATTGACAAATTCGTTGAAGCCGATTTCGACGCTCTTCTTGATGAAGGAAGAGAAATTTTATATTCTTTCAAAGGAACCATCCTCGTAGAACTTTTTGCTGAATTTGACGCCTTCATAGCCGTTTACACCAACGAACCAATAGAAACACCTGAGGAAGAAAAAGAAACGTCATTTAAACCACAACTTTCAAAACCGATTTCAAAGTTAAGAAATATATGGAAGAACCTCCTACGAATTTAGAAATTAAACGTCTTCCTGAACACTTGGAATATGCATTTCTTCACGAAGAAAAATTACTCCCTGTAATTATCTCATCCTGACTTTCAGAAGAAAACAAAGCCAATCTAGTCAAAGTTCTCAAGAATCACAAACAAGCTTTTGCTTGGAAGACTTCTGACATTCCTGGCATATGTCCATCGTTCTACAAAAACAAAATCCAACTTTTGGATAACAAAAAACCAATCGTCGGAAAACAAAGAAGATTAAATCCTAACATGAAGGATGTTGTTAAAACAGAAATACTTAAACTCCTAGATTCTAGAATAATCTACCCAACCACCGATAGCCCATGGGATAGTCTTATTCGCCGTGTACCTAAAAAGGGAGGTATCACTGTAGTGACTAACGAAAACAGTGAGTTAGTACTGATGAGATGGCATTTATACATGATCTCATCGTTCTTTTCGGGCTTTAAATGCATGAAATTTCATAAAATACCATATATATATATATATATATATATATATATATATATATATATATATATATATATATATATATATATATATATATATATATATATATATATATATATATATGTATATATATATATATATGCTTGTGTTTGTTTACTTGTGTATTTTAGGTATGGATATCGTGAAAAAGACAAAAGACCACAAGAAACAAGGAAAAACGAACACGAGAAATGAAGCCGCACAATGAACCGGGCCCTAGCTTGTGATTTATCAAAGAAAAACCCTTGAAGAATTGAATATGTACAAGATTTATCCCTCATTTATGAAGAAATGACACTTAATACTCTTTTATATTCATAATTACAAGTTTGGTCCCTTAAGTTTGTCAAAATTACAAAAAGGTCCTCCAAGTTTGAAGAATTGGCAAATTTAGTCCCTCCATAAATCTAAATTGTCAATAATGGTCCTTCATAAGGTCCAAGATCCAAAGAAGCCCTTGAATTTCAAGAATATTAGACTTCTAGTCCTTTAAAAATGGATTAAACATCAAAAGGACTGAAGTTATAATTACATCAAAGTTGAAAAAGCCCTAGAATCCTTTTCCAAAACATTTTGTGGCCAAAACCTAAATTCAGAAACTTTAAATACAAAGGGAAACGAGTTTACATGTAAAATAAACTTGTTATACATTTTTTTCCAAAGCCCGAGGACTATTGTTGTATAAATGAAACTTTCAAATATATTTTGCGCTAAACACATCCTCAATCCACCAAAATTAGATCAAAATATTTACTATTCACCATTCATCACCCAGATTTTACTTTTACCAGTCAAATGGTTATTCCCAATTGACTTACCAAAAAACAATTAACCCTCACACGAATAATTCCCATGCCCAAATTCTCACACCCACTCACCAAGGACCCCACCCCCATTCACCTGTCCATCAATCATGTGAAACCCTCCTCTCCAAGCAAAGCCACGTGGCAAGATCAAAGTCCCACACTCCTTACTTGGCCCCAAAGCAAAAATGAACAACTAAGATTCATTTGGACAACTCACAACCTCAATACGCCATCAAGCACTCAAGGGCATTTTTGAGAATTCATATCTAGGGTTTCTGATGTATTTTCGCTTCTAGAATCATCTATGTAGTCTATAAAAGGAGACCTCAACATGTGAGAGTCCCTTTGTTCTAGATTTTAGCTAAGTCTTTGTAAATCTTTTTTATGAAATAAAAGTTTGGTTTTCTGAATGTGATTTCCCTTTTGTGTTTTATGAAAGTTTGGTGTTTGATTAGCTAAATTCTAAGTTCCATTAATCTGTTTGATTGATTTTGAGGAGAGGTTTTAAGGATTAAAACTCTTGTTTTCAAAAATCAAGTCATAATCTGTTTTTATGTTCATCTTTGGTGTTTGTTGTTCTTATCAGGTACAAGGAAGCTGGTTCTTGTTTAGCTAGCAGCTAAGCTCAAACAATCCAAGGTGTGGATATATATCTTGGAGGTTTGAATCTCTAAACCCTTTTATTTTTCTAAATTTTGTATGAATTTTGGTGAATCTGAGTATTTTTCTGTGATTGTGTGTTATTGTGGTTGGATGTTGTGTATTGAGGTTTGTTTGTGGATACTAAGTTGATTTGAGCCTGGTTTGTGGGTTAAATCACACAAGTCCTTTGAAAACTTGAGAAATCAGTTTACAAAGGGGTGTTTGGTTTAACTGCTTATTCAGGGTTTGAGTTAACTTGAGTGGTTGTATGTTGGTATATTGTGTTGGTTATTGTTTCATAAGTGTTATTAAGTGTTTATCTGCAAGTTTTGGGATTTGAATAACCTAAATCCATCAAAGGGCTTTAAAATCTGATTAACTTGGTGATTTTGACTAAAATTTTGGGGACACCTAGATCTAAGGGTAGACTAGGGTTAACAAGTGCTAAATATTAGTTAACACAACCAGGGAAAGGGATTTGAAGGTTTGAAATTGGATTTGTGGTCATTTAGATCAGCAAAAGGGTTTTGGATATTCACTTTGTTCATCAGTAACTGTTTATGCTTTGATTTTTCATCTAATCATTGAATCAGTGTTTGAAACAAGTTTATTTGTGCTTATTGGACTTTATTATAGATTGTGTATGCATATTCATTTTGGTTGGCTTATTCATGCTTAAACTGCTTATTTGTTCATAACTGCTTATTTTTAAGGTCTGTGAGGTATCTGGTAACTGTTTGCTTATTATGTGCTTATTGGCTGGATCAATTTGTGACTTCTTGCTTGATATTGACCCTTACAACTCACTAGTTGTAAGGGTTCCTTTGTTTTCCATTGAATCCAACTGGATCTCAGAATCATCAAGTCAAATAGTCAAAGCAGTGAGAACTCTTTTCCCCTGCTGCTAGCCACTGCTAGTGTTATTTTCAGGATATCTTATTAATAATTTGTTCTAGCTTAGTTTAACCTGCAACAACTTTAATTTTGTAATAGGTGTTCCTTATTTGACCCACTTGTTCATACTAGAGCATTTGAGGGGTTGACTTTGAGCTTTGACTAGAAAACCAACTACTTTGACTTTTACATAAGTGCTTATCAGCTTATTCAGCTTATTTGGCTTGGATTATTGAACTTTTATTTGTTGATTTGTCTTAATTAAGTCATTTAGAGTCTTTTGCAACTTGAATCATGGTCTGAGGTGGTCTAGAACTCCAAGTCGACTATTTTGTCTTTTAGTGAAATTTTACTTTGCTTATTTCCGACTTATTGGTTGAGCTTATTGGAAATTTCTCTTCATAGATCTCTTAGGCATCTCAAAAGAAGATTTTGTGGCAAATTCGAGCTTATGGCATTGGCTTATAGCTTAATGGGCCAAAAAGCCCATTAAGAATAAGCTGTTGTTCAATTAAGTTGTGATAAGCTTACATTTAGCTTTTGGGCCTTCAGACTTTTGTGTTTAGAATTGAATTTTAAGCTAGACTAGTGATTTTCAGCTTATTTGATTAAGTTTCATCTTATTGGGCCAAAAAGCCCATTTTCATACACTGTTTTTTTAGCCCATTTGGGGTCCCAATAAGGGTATTTTGGTAATTCCACTTTCATTTTCTGTTTACTTAGGTTAAAATAAACTAGTTATCAAGTTTATAATTTTTGGATTTTTAATAATATTTTAATATTAATTTATTATTAAATTTCATTTTTAATATATTTGCTACTTTTACATTTTCTTAGATCAAATACATTAAGTTAGGATTTTTAAAACTCTTAGATTAATTTTCACATTATTTATTTAATTTTTAGAATTATTTTAATAGTTTAATAGTTTTTAATTATTTAAAAATAGTTTTCTTTAGTTTAAAATTTCATAAAAGTAGTTTTTAGTCTTATTTAGTCATTTTAGAATTTTAAAAAGTGAAAAATCTTTATTTGGGCTTTTTATTAATTATTTGGATTTTTAGGGCTTTAATTAGCATTTAAAAATTTATATTTAATTAATTAAAACGTTTGAAAAAGTTTTGATCATTTGTAAACTCTTAGTTTAGTTTTATTGTTTTTTGGTAATTTTTTGGGAATTTTTAGAATTAATTTTTATTTTGTCACTTTTTACGGTTTTTAATTTCGTCGTCGTAGTGTAATTTTAACGTAACCGTCATTCTCTTTTCTCACCCCTTCTTTCTTTCAATATTAATCTCAAATCATTAACAAGTTATTCATACACATATACCTCCTTGGGAAACGAACTTTGAACTTTCACCTTTGGGTCATTAGTGCTTGATTATCCTAAATCATCACTTAATACTTATGCTCATATACGCTCTTTTTCTTAAAAGACGTATTTTACCACAATCATTTTGGCGCCGCTGCCGGGGAGGTGTGTCGTGATTAATTTGTCATTTTGTTTTTAATATTAGCCATAAATAGTATTTGTATTAGTGGAACTCTACTAATACATATTATCGGTTTTGTTATCGTTTTTCTTGTGAAAATATTATTACCATATTGTATTAAGTATCACAACAAATACAATATATCTCGAAAAGTGTGAAAACACAACCTTAATTGGGATTTGATCTCCTAATTATTGTATTCGAATATCAAACAAAAAGAAAAAAAGGTAGAAATAGATAAATACTTTCGTGAAGCTCGATTTTGAAAAATACAAACTATAAGGTGGGTATTATAAAATATACCCTAAAGAAAAAGGCTCTTAAGAGCTTCGCGCCGCCTCGTTTCTCCGCTTGCTTGTGAGTATTTTAAGTTTGAAGGGTAATCGAGGGTTTTGCCGCCCAAAGTATTATTAAGTATCATATATATTTGCTTGGTTTCTTTGTAGTTAAACCCTCTTGAACAATTTGGTTTTCACCAAAGTTCTAAAGTCAATCGAAGGCGTTCACTCCACGTGATCGTTTTCATTCTTTTGAGGCTTCTTTAATCAAGAGTTTGATTCGAGGATAGATTTGGTAGATTGTTGTCTATGAATACACACAAAATCCAAACAAAAAAATTAAAAACAATCAAAAACACAAAAAATTGAAAATCCACAAAACACCCAAAAAGAATCTTCTTTGCTCACCTCCCATTCTTCGTCGAGTTTATGCTAACTCGTAATCAAGCAAAACGAGCTCGTAAACGTCGTCAAAGCCAAGGAAATCAAGATCCTTTGATTGAAAAACAAAATCCAATTGGCGAACCCGTTGTAGAACCAATAGTCGTCATGGCTAATCGTACTATGATGGAGTTACTTAAAGCACCCACCAAGGGTTTTGGAGAAGCTATTATGATTACCGACATCCTTGCGGAGAAATTTCGAGATTAAGACGGGTTTAATGTCGATGTTACAAGCAAACAAATTTAGAGGTCATGAAAAAGATAACCCGCATTATCACATAAGGAATTTTAATCGTCTTACCGCAACAAGCAAGTTTAAGCAAGTTTGAATTAATGGGCATTTGGATCCCTTTACATTCCTTAACCCGCTCGAATCAAGTTTTGCTAGACTTTTATATAGGGAACTTTAAAACTCGAAAGTCTTACCTCATTCGGGTTAAGAACAAGAACTTTTCGGAAGTTCCTATAATTGATCCTAGAAAGTCACTTATCAAGGGAACTATAAAATGCATTCTCTAAACTTGAAAAAGTCCAAGAAAGTGCAAGATCCTATAGGTGGCTTGAAACCCCAAAACTTCGATTTGATATAGTCTTAATGAAAGCTAATCCAAATTTGGCTTAGTTTTGACTTGCATTGATAAGTATTCACGAGTCTCTTTAATTAGAGGTCTTTAAATAATGAAGAACGAGAAGCGATAGAGTTAGACAAGTGAACATGCTAAACTTAGAACATGAAAATGTTCTTTCAAAAACTCATATGTTTTTAATTGTGGCTTTTTCTCCCATAAGATCAATGCATTAGGAATAAAAATAATTGAAATAAGTAAGGTTGTACGATTTGAAAGGTTACTTAGCTTCTAGCATAAGATCGTTTAAAAGTTGCTCGTGGTTGAATAGAGTTCATAGCCAAGGCATAACTTACTAAAGCGGGATGCAAAGATTGGTGAAGATCCAAAAAGGCCCTAACAAGGCATGAGGAGCTCTATTTTGTTGCTAAAGATCCAAGATGATGTGAAGAATCATTATTCAAAAATCAATATGAAGGATCGAGACACACGACGAAAAGCAATTACTCCCCTAAAGATCATGGAGAAAGTCTATCCAAAAAGACCCTAACAAGGTATGAGGATAAATATATCCAAGTCCTAAAAGGAGGCGGATCGTTGTATATCAAAATCCAAAATAAAGATTGAAGAAAAATGATGAAGTCGTGGTCCAAATATGAAGAATCTCTCAAAAACGTCAAATGAAGAAATTCTAAAATATGAAGAGAAGACCATAATTTCAAGAACGTATTTCCAAGATTTGAAGTATTAAGTACATGCCAAATATCGGTCCGAGAAAGGTCTCAAATCGTGAAACGAGTTATGCCAAGATATGAACTTAAGGAGATACACGAGAAGTCGTTTTAAAAGATTTTTTCCTTCGGCTAACTATCGATTAAATCGTGCTACTTTATTTTTGGACTAATAAATACTCAAATAGGTCAATATGAATCACTGGTGATCCATGACAAAATAGTTAAAAAAATTCTAGAAACCTTTTCTTTTCATAATAACTAGGATTGCGGGGAGAAAAAGTATTACACAACTTGAACGTATGAGTAGTGTTAGCATTGTGACTTATACCAACAATGATCTCGTTTTTGCACTTAGCATGGAATGTATGACAATCAAGGATGACAAACTTTACTCTATGAGACATTCACTTGTTTCTATTCATTGACCCTAAAAGTCATACACATGATTAAAATCATGCATTATGTCTTTACACATCTTCGTAGTATTATAGCCAGTTTTACTTCTTCAATAAAGGTTAATAAAATTTAATTTTGGAGATGCTTAGATACTTTATTCTAGCATTGTGTGAGGGCACGATAATGGTTTAGTATGAGGGAGTGATGAGATGACATTTATACATGATCTCATCGTTCTTTTCGGGCTTTAAATACATGAAATGTCATAAAATACCATATATATATGCTTGTGTTAGTTTATTTGTGTATTTTAGGTATGGATATCGTGAAAAATACAATAGACCACAAGAAACAAGGAAAAACGAACACGAGAAACGAAGCCGCATAATGAACCGGGCCCTAGCTTGTGATTTATCAAACAAAAACCCTTGAAGACTTGAAGATGTACAAGATTGATCCCTCATTTATAAAGAAATGACAGTTAATACCCTTTTATATTCATAATTACAAGTTTGGTCCCTTAAGTTTGTCAAACTTACATAAAGGTCCTCTAAGTTTGAAGACTTGGCAAATTTAGTCCCTCCATAAATCTAAATTGTCAATAATGGTCCTTCATAAAGTCCAAGATCCAAAGAAGCCCTTGAAGTTTGAGAATATTACACTTCTATTCCTTTAAAAATGGATTAGACATCAAAAGGACTGAAGTTGTAATTACATCAAAGTTGAAAAAGCCCTAGAATCCTTTTCCAAAACATTTTGTGGCCAAAACCTAAATTCAGAAACTTTAAATACAAAGGGAAACGAGTTTACATGGAAAATAAACTTGTTATACATTGTTTCCCAAAGCCTGAAGACTATTGTTGTACAAATGAAACTTTCAAATATATTTTGCGCCAAACACATCCCCAATCCACCAAAACCGGATCAAAATAATTACTATTCACCATTCATCACCCATATTTTACTTTTACCAGTCAAAGGGTTATTCCCAGTTGACTTAACCAAAACATAATTAACCCTCACACGAATCATTCCCACGCCTAAATTCTCACACCCACTCACCAAGGACCCCACCCCCATTCACCCGTTCACCAATCATGTGACACCCTCCTCTCCAAACAAATCCATGTGGCAAGATCAACGTCCCACACTCCTTACTTGGCCCCAAAGCAAAAATGAACAACTAGGGTTCATTTAGACAGCTCAGAACCTCAACACACCATCAAGTACTCAAGGGCATTTTTGAGAATTCATAGCTAGGGTTTCTAATGTAATTTCCCTTCTAGAATCATCTATGTAGTCTATAAAAGGAGACCTCAACATGTGAGAGTCCCTTCTAGAATCATCTTCGTACTTACTTTTTATGAAATAAAAGTTTGGTTTTCTGAAAATTGTAATTTCCCTTTTGTGTTTTATGAAAGTTTGGTGTTTGATTAGCTAAAGTCTGAGTTCCATTAATCTGTTTTATTGATTTTGAGGAAAGGTTTTAAGGATCAAAACTCTTGTTTTCAAAAATCAAGTCATAATCTGTTTTTGTGTTCATCTTTGGTATTTGTTGTTCTTAGCAGGTACAAGAAAGCTGGTGCTTGTTTAGCTAGCACCTAAGCTCAAACAATCCAAGGTGTGGATGTACATCTTGGAGGTTTGAATCTCTAAACCCTTTTATTTTTCTAAATTTTGCATGAATTTTAGTGAATCTGAGTATTTTTCTGTGATTGTGTGTTATTGTGGTTGGATCTTGTGTATTGAGGTTTGTTTGTGGATACTAAGTTGATTTGAGCCTGGTTTATGGGTTAAATCACACAAGTCCTATGAAAACTTGAGAAATCTGTTTACAAAGGGGTGTTGGGGTAACTGCTTATTCAGGGTTTGAGTTAACTTGAGTGGTTGTATGTTGGTATATTGTGTTGGTTATTGTTTCATAAGTGTTATTAAGTGTTTATCTGCAAGTTTTGGGGTTCGAATAACCTAAATCCATCAAAGGGCTTTAAAACCTGATTAACTTGGTGATTTTGACTAAAATTTTTGGGATACCTAGATCTAACGGTAGACTAAGGTTAACAAGTGCTAACTATTAGTTAACACAACCAGGGAAAGGGATTTGAAGGTTTGAAATTGGATTTGTGGTCATTTAGATCAACAAAAGGGTTTTGGATATTCACTTTGTTCATCAGTAACCGTTTATGCTTTGATTTGTCATCTAATCATTGAATCAGTGTTTGAAACAAGTTTATTTGTGCTTATTGGACTTTATTATAGCTTGTGTATGCATATGGTTCATTTTGGTTGTCTTATTCATGCTTAAACTGCTTATTTGTTCATAACTGCTTATTTTTAAGGTCTGTGAGGCATCTGGTGACTGTTTGCTTATTATGTGCTTATTGGCTGAATCAATTTGTGATTTCTTGCTTGATATTGACTCCTTACAACTCACTGGTTGTAAAGGTGCCTTTGTTTTCTATTTAATCGAACTGGATCTCTTAGAATCATCAAGTCAAATAGTCAAAGCAGTGGGAACTCCTTTCCCCTACTGCTAGCCGCTACTAGTGTTATTTTCAGGATAGCTTAATAATAAGCTGTTTTGCTTTTTTTTAACCTGCAACAACTTTAATTTTGTAATAGGTTTTACTTATTTGACCCACTTGTTCATACTGGAGCATTTGAGGGGTTGACTTTGAGCTTTCACTAGAAAACCAACTACTTTGACTTTTACATAAGTGCTTATCAGCTTATTCAGCTTATTTGGCTTGGCTTATTGAACTTTTCTTTGTTGATTTGTCTTAATTCAGTCATTTAGAATCTTTTGCAACTTGAATCAAGGTCTGAGGTGGTCTAGAACTCCAAGTCGACTATTTTGTCTTTTAGTGAAATTTTACTTTGCTTAATTCTGACTTATTGGTTGAGCTTATTGGAAATTTCTCTTCACATATCTCTTAATCATCTCAAAATAAGGTTGTGTGTCAAATTAGAGCTTATGGCATTGGCTTATAGCTTAATGGGCCAAAAAGCCAATTAAGAATAAGCTGTTGTTCAATTAAGCTGTGATAAGCTCGCACTTAGCTTTTAGGCCTTCAGACTTTTGTGTTTAGAATTGAATTTTAAGCTATACTAGTGATTTTCAGCTTATTTGGTTAAGTTTCATCTTATTGGGCCAAAAAGCCCATTTTCATACACTGTTTTTTATTTTAGCCCATTTGGGGGGCCCAATAGGGGTATTTTGGTGATTTCACTTTCATTTTCTGTTTATTTAGGTTAAAATAAACTAGTTTGCAAGTTTTTAGAAATTTTTATAATTTTTAGATTTTTTAATATTTAAATATTATCTTATTATTAAATTTCATTTTTAATGTATTTATAACTTTTACATTTTTCTTAGATCAAATACATTAAGTTAGGATTTTTAAAACTCTTAGATTAATTTTCTCATTATTTATTTAATTTTAAAAACTATTTTAATATTTTAATTGTTTTTAATCATTTAAAAGTAGTTTTCTATAGTTAAAATTTTCATAAAAATAGTTTTTAGTCTTATTTAGTCATTTTAGAGTTTACAAAGTGAAAAATCTTTATTTGGGCTTTTTATTAATTATTTGGATTTTTAGGGCTTTAATTAGCATTTAAAAATCTATATTTAATTAATTAAAAGGTTTGAAAAAGTTTTGATCATTTGTAGACTCTTAGTTTATTTTTATTGATTTTTGGTAATTTTTTTGGGAATTTTTTGAATTAATTTTATTTTGTCAGTTTTTGCCGTTTTTAATTTCGTCGTCGTAGTATAATTTTAACGTAACCGTCATTCTCTTTTCTCACCCCTTCTTTCTTTCAATATTAATCTCAAATCATTAACAAGTTATTCACACACATATACCTCCTTGGGAAACGAACTTTGAACTTTCACCTTTGGGTCATTAGTGCTTGATTTTCCTAAATCATCACTTAATACTTATCGATTAGATACGCTCTTTTTCCTAAAAGACGTATTTTACCACAATCAAGTACCAACACGAACCATCACCGGATGGAGAGTTTGTATTGACTATCAAAAATTAAACAACTCAACCGCGAAAGATCATTTTCCTTTGCCCTTTATGGATCAAATGTTAGAAAGACTCGCAGGGAATGAATACTTTTGTTTCCTCGATGGTTTTTCTTGATACTTTAAAATCCCAATGAACCCTATGGATCAAGATAAAATCACATTTACTTGTCCATTTGGAACTTACGTGTATAGGCGTATGCCTTTTGGCCTATGCAATGCACCTACTACTTTTCAAAGGTGTATGATTGCAATTTTCCATGATATGATTGAAGAATCAGTCGAAGTCTTTATGGACGATTTTTTCGTCTTTGGAAATTATTTCGACACATGTCTTAGCAATCTCGATAAAATGTTAGCACGTTGTGAAGATGCAAATCTTGTGCTAAACTAGAAAAAAATCTCACTTTATGGTTAAAGAAGAAATTGTGCTTGGACACAAAGTGTCTGGTGCAGGCTTAGAAGTTGACAAATCAAAGATAAACGTAATCTCAAAACTCCCACCACCTACTAATGTGAAAGGCATTAGAAGTTTTCTAGGTCATGCAAATTTTTACCGACGATTCATTAAAGACTTTGCAAAGATCGCAAGACCATTAACTCAACTTCTAGAAAAAAAAGAACATTCGATTTTAATGATGAATGCCTTTTAGCATTTGAAACTCTCTAAGCAAAGCTTACATTCACACCAATTATTGCAAGCCTCAATTCGAATCTTCCATTTGTGCTTATGTGTGATGCAAGTGAACATGCCCTTGGAGTCGTCCTTGGACAAAAAGATGGAAAACAATTTCACCCCATCTACTTTGCTAGTAGAACTCTAAACACAGTCCAACAAAATTACGAAAAAGAACTCATGACTATAGTTTATGCGTTTGACAAATTTCGAGCATACCTCGTTTTTTCTAAAACAATAGTTTACACCAATCACTCAGCTCTAAAATACTTGTTCAAAAAGCAAGACGCCAAACCTCGTCACATACGACGGATATTGCTTTTACAAGAATTTGATTTAGAAATTAAAGATAAAAAAGGAGCCGAGAATGTTGTTGCCGATCATTTATCTCGCATACTTAATGATGATTCTAGCGATGATGAAATCGACGATTTTCCCGATGAGCATAAAATGCAAATAAATACTGACGATACACCATGGTCCGCAGACTTTGCAAACTATTTGGCTGTAGGTATCTTACGAAAGGGAATGACGTACCAACAAAAGAAAATACTTTTTTCCGAACTCAAAAAATACTTTTGGGACGAACCTCACCTATTCAGAATCCATTCCGATGGAATGACCCGACGTTGTATTTCCGGATCTGAATCTCGAAAAATTCTCGATGAATGTCACTAGGACTACCGGGAGGACATTACGCCGCGAACACCACCGCTAAAGAAGTGTTCGACGCTGGTTTTTCCTAGCCTACGATTATTCGTGAAGCTCATACCTTAGTTCGATTATGTGAAGCATGTCAAAGGACTGGAAATCTTTCAAAGAGAGATGAAATGCCTCTCAATAACATCCAAGTCTATGAAATCTTTGACGTGTGGGGTATCGACTTCATGGGACCATTTCCGAAATCCGATTAATGTGAATACATTTTAGTCACCGTCGACTATGTATCGAAATGGGCAGAACCTCAAACATTGCAAACTAACGATGCAAGAGTTGCTATAGCATTCTTAAAGAAATTATTTTGTCGTTTTGGAATTCCAAAATCCCTAATAAGTGAGAGATGAACTCATTTTTGTAACAAACTCATGGAAAAAATCATGAAAAGATATGGAGTTAACCACTGATTTTCCACATCTTACCACATTCAAACGAGTGGCCAAGTTGAAAACACCAATAGAGCTCTTAAACGAATTCTTGAAAATACCCTTTAAAACAACTCTGCTTATTGGTCTAAAAAATTAGAAGATTCTCTATGGGCCTTTCGTACCATATTCAAAACACCCAATTGGAACCACACCGTACAAGCTCTTGTATGGAAAGACATGCCATTTACCAATCAAAATTGAACACCGTGCATATTGGCCACTTAAAAACTGCAATCCTAATCTTATTGCAGCTGGAGAAAAACGAATATTCCAACTTCAAGAGTTAGATGAATTTCGACATCAAGCTTATGAAAGTTATCATTTATTAAGGAACGAACCAAATTCTGGCATGATCGCAAATTACGAATAAGAAAAGAATTCAAACATGGACAGAAATCACTTCTCTTTATCTCGAAATACAAATTCAAACAACCTAAACTAACTTCGAGATGGATTGGACCTTATACAGTGAAATACCAATATCCATCCGGATATGTTGAACTATATGGTAGGGACAACACAACTTTTATTGTCAATGGACATAGACTCAAGCTCTACCACGAAGAAGAAGAATGCAATGAATTTGACAAAGAAGAGATCCAATTCTTCTTAAAATAAACCCGAGTATCCGAGTCTTGTTGAAGACTCTAAACTAGCGCTTCTTGGAAGGAAATCCGTGTTTTATTCCCCACTTTTTACCTTAAGAGTGGAGGAGGACTTGTAGCATAAATAAAACCGTCCTTTTAAAAATTTTGCATGTGTTTTTTGTTTTATCATGTCTTGTAGGAAAACATCAAACTTGGAGCTATAATCCGGATTCACCTTTTGAAGTCCCGTGATTTTCTACTTAGCCCCGGGAAGTTCTCGTTTCCCTTTGCATTTTCCTTATTTTTAATTTTATCAATTTTTATATCGAGGTCGACGTTCACCTTAAGTGTGGAGGAGGAGACAAATAGGAAAAATAATAATATAAGTTAACTTTCTCCACATAAAAAACTTTTTGAATTAAAATAAAAATATATATGTTTTGTAAATAAATAAAGTGTTTTTAGCAAAGTAAAAATCTCATTGACTAACATTATAACTAAGCATAAAACCATCCACCAAATATGTGAGCAAGCCAAGCCTTTATATTTCTCTATTTTGTGTGAAAGCCGATAATCTAGTATGCTTCAGAACTTGTGCTTGATCATCATTTACTAAACCATAGTGAGGTTAATTTATAGATATTATCGAAAAGAGGCAAAATAAATCCTGATTGTATCATTTTAGTCAAGTTACACTGGCTTGCTAAAATATGTTGCACTTGTATCTATGTGCTATATTATGCCACGTGCTGTTATCTCGATGTTATGCCTATCCATTGTCAAGTCGAAAGTATATATGATGTTCTCTTTTAAAAAAATATATAGAAAGAATAAAGTATTATAGTATAGTTTGTTCTACGACTTTGACAAGGCATACTCGTTACTAAACCCACATCATTATCACGGTTTGCTTCTTTGAAAACTTATCTGGTGCTCACGCCGCAACGGTTATGTTTATGTGTCATGTACAAGCATATATATCTATTTTATATCCGTGCTATTTGAGTGTTATCTTACATTTTCCCCTTGTGAGTGACATTTGTGTGAATTTAAATCCAAACACTATCTATGAGAGGTGCTGAAATTATTTTGTCATTTGCTTTTGCTATTAGAAAAATCTTATCATTTTCCTATCATACTTCACATAATTTAAGCTTTTAAAAATCTAATTGTTTTCTCGCTTTGATTGCTTGAGGGCAAGCAATAGCTAAGTATGGAGGAATTTGATAACGACATAAATATACATATTCAGTCTGTTACTATTATGCCACTTTGTATTATAAATAAGAACTTTCGATACTTAATACATTGCGTTTTATATGCAGGTACAAAGTTTGAAGGAACAAAGTGAAGAAACAAAAGGAAGAGTCCTTAAAGTGAAATAATAAAGACTTATATAAAGAAGATTCTGGAACGCACAAAAGTGCGGCACACAAACCCAGAAATGCGGCCCACAATTCCTACCTTCAAAGTGCGACACACTTTTGGAGAAGTGCGGCACACAATTACCCACAGTCTACACTATATATAGGGACCCTTTCATCTCATTTTATACATACCTCTTCTACTTAATTCTCTACAATCCGAGTATTTTAGTTTTCTTAGTGATATTTCAGTATGTTCCACTTTTGGGAAATACTTGTCACGAGAGTGTTTTACACTTCGATTCTTGGAAGGACGATACAATCGTGACACTTGTGTACTCGTTCATTCGATCAATATAAGTATGATTTTCTCTTATTCTTTTCCATCTGTTACTTTGATTACTATGTTAGGCTAAGCTATTTGTGACTATATGGGTATGTGACTATAACTAGTGCTGATGCTATGATATGATCCTTTATAATTTGATTTCAAGCTAATGTTGTAGAACCATTTTGCCACTTAGTTCTATCACCATATTTTATCTAAAGTTGATTTGTTACGATAAATTGACGTCGAGAGACTCAAGTTGTTATGTAAAACCCGCATGCTTTTACCATGAATAGTATCCTTATGATCGTACGTACATGATTAGAACTTTCCTTTTTAGCACGTTTACGATTCACGAACAAGATTTACAAGTATTACGTACGTGTTATAACGCGATAAGTATTTAATACGTATTAAGACACGATAATTGTTTCAATAATAATTATAATCACGAACATACGAACATGAAATCATGAACGTAAATAATCACGAGCTTAATATTTTATATTTACGTATATTTATTACGATTATGAATAAATATATTACGACACGAACGATAACTATATAAAACACGTAAACACGAACACGAGAACACGTATAATATTAGAAACGAGAAAACACTTGGGTTACCCTTCTGGGCCCATCTACCCGCGGACAAGACAAAGGGAAAGGGCCAAGCCCATGCAATTTTTACCAAAACAAGAAAAAAGGAAAACTTATTTTTCATAGTTACACAAAAATTAGAAAAACAAGAAAACCCTAATCTCTCTTTTGCTCTCTCTTGGCCGCCGGGTAGAACACACACCAAGGGTGTGTTTGTTGATTTTTGGTGATTGATTTCTTGCAAGATCGTTTGTGTTATCAATCCTTAATTATTCCATGTATTAGTAATCTTTTAAACCTTTTCCTTTTATTCCTTTAATTATGTTATGAAATCAAGAACACATGAAATCATTAGTTCATTAAAAACAAGTATTAAAAACATGTAATTAATCATGGGGGTAAAATAATCATGGCTTTAGGGGTGTTTGTTTTGGTCGACGCAAGGAACTGATACCAAAAGGTCTCGGCTTGCTTTTATTGCGCACCAACTGAGATCTCAAGGTCTCGGTGTGGTGTTCTGTGTCTCGGCCGCAAGAGCAAAGGGAACCCCGACCTAAGTCGGGGTGTGTTTGGTGTTCGGTTGGGTCTCGGCAGAAACAAGAACCACCACCGGCATAAGTTGGTGGCTAAATAAGGAAAGCAGGGGGAGCCATATTTGCGGCAGCAGGGGGAACACCGGCTAGCCGGTGGGAACTTTTGCTAGCCGGCGGCTAGCCAAGATCAAGGGAACCACCGACGTGGTACGACGGCTGTTTTACCCAAACTGGCAACCGGCTAAGCCGGTTAGCCACTCTTAAGGGTGCGTTTGGTTGGCTGGTTCACGGGTCCGGTACACGGGTTCACGGGCACGGTTCACGACTTAAAATTTTTTACAAGTTTAGTTATTTTACAAGATTATTTATCTACAAGCCTAATTAAATTAATTTGACATGTTACTTAATTAATTTAATTACAACATGACTTAGGTTATTATTATTGTTAATAATACATGGATTTTTAACCTAAATATTTATTATTTAAATTAGACTATATAATTAATTAATTATTAAACATGCCTTATAATTAATTAATTTACATGACTTAGGTTATATTAATAATAGATGTTAATACATGTTTTAACCTAAGTATTTTTACTTTTATTTAATTAAATCATGTTATATTTAATTAAATACTTTAACCTATAGTTTATTTAATTTACATGTAATAATTAATAAACTATACTAAATATCACATGACTTAAAATATAAATCAGTAAACACTTAAGCTTATATTATTAGCTTAATAATCCAGCTTATTCTATTTATGGAACCTCTCTATTTTTAGAAACTTATTTAATTAAGGCAGCTAATCTATTTATGGAAACATTCTATTTTTAGAAACTTATTTAATTAAGACAGCTAATCTATTTATGGAAACTTTCTATTTTTAGAAACTTATCTATTTGAAGCAGTAAATCTATTTTTGAAAACTTTCTATTTTTGGAAACTTTCTATTTTTGGAAACTTTCTATTTTAGGAAACCTGTTATTTTTAGAAAGTTACTTATTATTACACAACAAGTATAATAATACAAGAAATACAAATAATACTTAATCAGAATAGACAGAATACATGACAAACGCAGTATAAAGTTTAAATCAGTAAAACATGAAATGAACATATAAAACAAGTTAAGGCATGACATAAAACCAGTTACGTACTCAGTAATCAGAATACTTATACACGTATATTATTTATGTAGCATTAGTGATATCGAAGTAGGACTCTCTTCCGTTCGTCTTCTTCGTTCACTGGACATAAGGTACGGATTCTCCGTCCTTTCAGTATGGACATTCTTCCTTATTAGGATTCCCCGTATGCAGCCAACTGTTTTCCCCAGTATATGTTTTATATGTTTTTGAATTGCTTATGTTTAATTAAGTACATTAAGCCATATACATGCATGATCAGTTTCACCTAGTTATGGAGGTACCATAACCATAACACTAGTGGCACCAGTGTTATGACTCCACCACGACAGAGTGATAGCTCGTGGCGCCCCTTTAACTTTTGGTCTTATTATTAATATTATCATGTGGGGCGTATGGGTGCATCCTGGTTTACATGTTTCAGCAGATTATTCAGGTGAATGTGGTGTGTGCCTTGCATCCTTCACAAGGAGCTAATCTCTCCTACCCAAACAGTTATATTGATTAGAAGCAACCCCTCTAATTGCATGATGAGGTCACCCTTCCAAGTATTCATGCATGTTGATATTTCATGACCTATATTGGCTAATGGTAAACATGTTAAACAGTTTTTATAAGATAAACATAAGGCTTTTAAAACTATAAAACTAGTTCTACTAAGATATACCAGGTTGTCCAGGACTTAGCCTTTTCCGCTGTTCTATGATTATATGCTTATGTTATTCATGCTTTACTTGTATATCCGTGCACTGAACGTTATGCTCAGCCGTTTTTCCTTTCATGGTCCCAAAACGGCAGGTACTCAAGGACGCTCGTAGACTTTAAGCGTACGTGCAAATGGATTAGAAGCTTCCTAGCCTTCATTACTTTATGCATTTCTTCATACTTTTGATACTCATTTCTATGGACATTGTTTAGTCCTTTTCATTTACAGTACTTATGTTTGTGTGTGATGAGTTCTACTTTTGAGATACCGATGTTTGTTTCCGGTATTTCCTTTATGGTCATGTGATGTTTTATGCATTATCCTTGTATGCTTTGATGACACGCCATAATCACGCGTGATTTATCAAAATAGGGTGTTACAATTATGGTTCAGAGCCAAGGCTTCGACCTGTAGGCTCTCAAAACACGACCTGTGATTAGTGGGTAGTTACTATGGTCTTCCTAAAACTGACAGTCGGTTTTCATGCATTCATCATTTTCATGCATACATATATATGTCATTGTCGCAGGTTTATGACTAAGTAATGGTTGGTACAGGACTGGCCCTATTTAGTCGCATGAAATTTTATCGAAACTTTTAACTTTGGGACCAACCCATTGGCGTCCCCTCGCCATGTCTTTTGTTTTGGGTGAACTGACCATAGGTGTTCACTCTCGCGCATATAAAAGTTTTCATAAAACTGCATCATGCATTCATGTACTAATTTTCTTGCATAAAGTTTTTCTCATGATTTATTGGTATAAATTTTTTTCACGTATATATATTTTATGTTTTGATCAGTTTAATCATGTATTTTATATTATACTGTCAGATGGTTCTCACACGCGAGCAGGAACAACTCAATGCAGCAATCCAAGCTGCAATGCAAGCTATGCTTCCTCAGCTGAGGAACGAAATCAGGGCTTAGGTTCAGGCTGCCAACAATCAGAAGCAACACCCAGTACCTCCTCCTCCTCCTCCAGAAACATTGGTCACATGGCTGGAGAGATTTAATAAGCTACGCCCTCGAGCTTTCGAGAGAACAGATAGCCCAGTGAAGCTGAAAGCTGGTTGGCTCACATTGAGAAGATCTTTGATGCTATGGGCTGTGACCCCGTCTTCAAGTAAAGGTTGGCCTGCTACCGGTTCGAAGGTGATGTGTTAGCATGGTGGAAGGCACTGAAGTAGTCTGAGGGAGGTGATGATTGGATGGCTGGTTTGACTTGGGCTCAGTTCATGGATTTGGTGATTGGACACTTCTTTCCCAAGGCTGAGCAAGACAAGCTAAAGAGAGAGTACCATGGAATCCGATAGAGAGCTGGGGAGAATAGCAACGAGTTCATGCAACGCTTTCTTCGCTTGGCTGGTTTTCTTGGTGCAGCAGCAGGTATTCCTGAAGAGCAAGCACACCACTTCAGGAGGGCTCTTCGTACATCGGTCGCAAACAACTTGGTGTGTGCTACGTTCAATACAGTGGCACAAGTGGCCGATGCAGCAGGTAAGCTGGAGATGCTGCAGGAAAGAGAAGAGTTCGGGGAAGCAGAGAGACCCGAGAAGAGGTAAACATTCGTATTCAGCGGTGACCAAACCATATTCTTTTCAGCATATGTTAATATTTACATCTCTTTCAACTATATCTTCCAGGCTGAAGACTGGGGACCGGTCTCAGCCGGTTACTCAGCAACAGCCTACTTAGCCTAAGGGAAACGGTCAGAATCATGATCGTTCTGCTACGGATAGGCGTGGCGGTAATGATAATTACCGTAACAACGCTGGACACTCCAACAGCAGCATGTCCTTATACTAACTCATTTTCTTATGATTACATGTTAAGATTCTAAATTCTGACACATTAGAGAATCTTCTACCAGGAATCATGGTAACGGGAGGGACCAGAAATAGAGAGGTTCACAGCCTAACCGTCCAGCTATCACTGGTATTCCATCTTGAGATTATCCGCATTGTCCTTTATACCTTTTATCATGTCTCATGTATATTATTTTTATCAGGCTCACAGCCAGTCAGGACACCTGCTGGAGGATATACTCATCCTCTTTGCACCACCTGCCACCGTAGGCACCCAAGGCCATGTCACCGCGACAGCGACGCATGCTACAAGTGTGTTCCTCCTGGCCATCGCCTAAAGGATTGCCGCAAGGGCAAGATGGAGGGCACATCAGGACATGCTGATACCAAGCCGCCTCCTACTAGTGAACGCGTTTACACGACATCTCGCGACCAGGCCAACAAGTCTATAGGTACCATCACTGGAATCTTGTATGTGTATGGTCAAGCTGCATGTGTTATGTTTGACACGGGTGTTACTCACTCGGTCATTTCTACTGCTTATGTCAAGAATGTTAGGATACTCCCCAGGCCACTAGAGAATATACTGAATATTTCCACGCCTTTAAGAGAATCTATACGCATAACCCATGTGTACAAGAGCCTTCCCTTTGAGTTTGATGACAAGATTCTTCTTGTTGACGAACTTCCACTGGACATGAATAATTTTTACATGATTTTAGGCATGGATTGGCTATCCAAGCATCATGCTACCATAGACTGCCATTCATATCGAGTCATCCTCGGTGATTTTAATGCGCCATAGTACATTCACAACGGGTTCGTACCCGAAAGGTCTGTACAAATCATATCAACCCTGCAAGCACGTGCATTACTTTCACATGGTTGTGAGGGCTATCTAGCTACTGTTCATGACATGGATGCTGAATCCCCATCAATTCAGAATCAGACGATAGTGTTAGAATTTCCAGAAGAACTTCCGGGCATACCACCTGCACATGAAGTAGAATTTAATATCGAGCTCATCCCAGGAGCTGAGCCGATTTCCAAGGCTCCTTATCGCATGGCTCCCATAGAGTTGAAGGAGCTAAAGGATTAATTACAAGAACTTCTGGAACGAGGCTTTATTCGACCGAGCGCATCTCCATGTGGCGCACCGGTCTTATTAGTTAAGAAGAAGGACGGTAGTATGCGTCTTTGCATAGACTATCGCGAGCTCAACAAGATTACCATCAGGAATATAGATATCCATATAGACGATCTGTTTGACCAACTCCAAGGGGCCAAACATTTCTCCAAGATTGATCTAAGGTCGGGCTATCATCAGGTACAGGTTAAGGAGCAGGACATAGCCAAGACTGCTTTCCGTACACGCTATGGCCACTACGAATTTGTAGTCATGCCATTTGGCCTTACCAATGCTCCAGCAGTGTTCATCGATTTGATGAACAGAATCTTCCATGAATTTCTGGACAAGTTCGTCATTGTCTTCATTGACGATATCCTTATATTCTCTAAGTGCAAAGAGGAACACGAAGACCATCTTTGTACAGTACTACAGATTCTTCGCCAGAAGCAGTTGTACGCTAAATTCTCTAAGTGTGAGTTCTGGTTAGACAAGGTGGCATTCTTAGGTCACATTGTATTAGCAGAAAGAATCACGATGGATCCAGCAAAGGTTGAGGCTATTACCAAGTGGCCAAGACCAACATCAGCGACTGAAGTCCGCAGTTTCCTAGGCTTAGCTGGTTACTACCGTAGGTTCGTGGAGAACTTTTCCCGTTTAGCACAACCATTGACCAAACTGATGCGGAAAGGGGAGAAATTTGTTTGGACTAAAGAAAGAGAGAAGAGCTTTGAAGACCTAAAGCAGAAGTTAGTATATGCACCGATTCTTACTCTCCCATCTGGTACAGGTGGATTTCAGATCTACAGTGATGCATCAGGGAAGGGACTTAGCTGTGTTCTCATGCAACATGGGAAAGTGATCGCGTACGCTTTACGGCAGCTTAATCCTTATGAGGAAAATTACCATATGCATGACTTGGAGCTTGCAGCAGTCGTGTTTGCTTTGAAGATATAGAGGCACTACTTGTATGGAGAATCATGTGACATTTTCACGGACCACAAGAGCTTGAAGTACATCTTCACTGAGCGTGAATTAAACATGAGATAGAGGAGATGGCTAGAGCTGTTGAAGGATTATGACATTAACCTGCAGTATCATCCCAGAAAGGCGAATGTAGTGGCATATGCACTTAGCAAAAAGTCCGGAATGATAAACGGCATTAAAATTAAGGAGGAGATTATAAGATACTTGGAGCGACTAGACATAGAAATCATGGTACGTGGACAGCACGGTTACTGGGCTAATCTTATAGTAGAACCTGAATTACTCTTTAAGATCAAGGAAGATCAGAAAGATGATGGAGAAATCTGGGCGATAATTCAGAATTTGGAGAAGCAGACAGAATTTAGAGTAGATGTAGATGGTATCTTATGGCAGGGTACGAGACTTTGTGTTCCTGATGATCAAAACTCCGAGAAGCATTATTAGCTGGGGCTCATTGCTCCCCATTCTCTATTCATCCTTGTTCGACCAAGATGTACCATGAAATCAAGCAGTACTTTTGGTGGAGTGGTATGAAACAGGATGTTGCGACTTACGTCTCCAAATGTCTTACCTGCCAGCATGTTAAGATCGAGCATCAGCGATCTGGCGGTCTTCTTCAACCGTTAGATATTCCAGAGTGGAAGTAGGACAAAATTACCATGGAATTTGTTACTGGTCTTCCGCCGACGAAGAAGAAGCACGATGCGATTTGGGTTATAGTTGGTCGACTTACCACGTCAGCTCATTTCTTACCGATCCGCAAGGAGGATTCGGTCAGTAAACTCGCCGATACTTACAAGAAGGAGATCATGAGACTCCACGGTGCTTCATCAAGCATCGTCTCAGACATAGATCCTCGTTTCACTTCGCGATTCTAGAGAAGTCTGCAGAAAGCTTGGGGTACAAAACTTAAGCTTGGCACGGCTTTTCATCCTCAAACAGACGGGCAGTCGGAGCGAACAATTCAGACATTAGAAGACATGTTGAGGTCATGTGCGTTGGAATGGCCGGGTGAATGGGACGATTATATCTGTTTGGTGGAGTTTGCATACAACAACATTTGGCATGCAAGTATCAAGTGTGATCCATTCGAGATGTTGTATGGAAGGAAGTGTCGCGCCTCAATCTGCTGGGATCAGGTTGGTGAGCGAACACTTCATGGACCAGAAATGATAGAGTTGACTAACGAGAAGGTCGCAGTAGCTAAGCAGAAACTGCAAGAAGCATGGTCACGTCAGAAGAGTTATGTAGACAAGCATCGTAGGGACTTACATTTTAACATAGGAGATCACGTTTTCCTTAAGGTTTCACCGGCACATGGTGTTAGACGTTTTGGAATCAAAGGGAAGCTCAGTCCTCGATTCATCCGACCATTTGATGTCATTGAACGAGTCGGTGAAGTATCTTACCGTTTAGCGTTACCACTGTAGCTTTCTCATGTTCACGATGTTTTCCATGTGTCCTTACTCAGAGGGTACAAGTATCATTCCCTTCACATGGTTCAGTATCCACTGGAACAGATTCGTGAGGATCTCACTTTCATAGAAGAACCCGAACGAGTTCTTGACAGACAAGAACGAGTCATGAGAAGGAAAACGATTCCATTCGTCAAAATCCTTTGGAGGGATCATACTGAGCGGGAAGCCACTTGGGAAACAGAAGAGTCTATCCGGGCTTCTTACCCTCATTTCATGTTTTGAATTCGGGTATGTTCTTCTTTTCCAGTTACATTATCTATAATTCGGGGACGAATTATTCTTTTTAGGGGGGAAGAGTTGTAAAACCCACACGCTTTTACCATGAATAGTACCCTTATGATCGTATGTACATGATTAGAACTTTCCTTTTTAGCACGTTTACGATTCACGAACAAGATTTACAAGTATTACGTACGTGTTATAACGCGATAAGTATTTACTACGTATTAAGACACGATAATTATTTCAATAATAATTATAATCACGAACATACGAACATGAAATCATGAACGTAAATAATCACGAGCTTAATATTTTATATTTACATATATTTATTACGATTATGAATAAATATTTTACGACACGAACGATAACTATATAAAACACGTAAACACGAACACGTGAACATGTATAATATTAGACACGAGAAAACATTCGGGTTACCCTTGTGGGCCCCATCTACCCGCGGACAAGACAAAGGGAAAGGGCCAAGTCCATGCAATTTTTACCAAAACAAGAAAAAACGAAAACTTATTTTTTATAATTACACAAAAATTAGAAAAACAAGAAAACCTTAATCTCTCTTTTGCTCTCTCTTGGTCGCCGGGTAGAACACACACCAAGGGTGTGTTTGTTGATTTTTGTGATTGATTTCTTGCAAGATCGTTCGTGTTATCGATCCTTAATTATTCCACGTATTGGTAATCTTTTAAACCTTTTCTTTTTATTCCTTTAATTATGTTATGAATTAAAGAACACATGAAATCATTAGCTTATTAAAACACAAATATTAAAAACATGTAATTAATCATGAGGGGTAAAATAATCATGGTTTTAGGGGTGTTTGTTTTGGCCGACACAAGGAACCGACACCGAAAGGTCTCGGCTTGCTTTTGTTTCGCACCAACCGAGACCTCAAGGTCTCGGTGTGGTGTTGTGTGTCTCGGCCGAAAGAGCAAAGGGAACCCCGACCTAAGTCGGGGTGTGTTTGGTGTTTGGTTGGGTCTCGGCAGAAACAAGAACCACCAACGGCATAAGTTGGTGGTTAAATAAGGAAAGCAGGGAGAACCATGGATGCGGCAGCAGGGGGAACACCGGCTAGCCGGTGAGGCTAGCCAAGATCAAGGGAACCACCAGCGTGGGCCGGTGGCTGTTTTACCCAAACAGTGGCAACCGGCTAAGCCGGTTAGCCACTGTCAAGGGTGTGTTTAGTTGGCCGGTTCACGGGTCCGGTTCACGTGTTCACGGGCACGGTTCAAGACTTAATAAATTTTACAAGTTTAGTTATTTTACAAGATTATTTATTTATAAGCCTAATTAAATTAATTTGACATGTTACTTAATTAATTTAATTACAACATGACTTAGGTTATTATTATTGTTAATAATACATAGATTTTTAATGTGAGACCCCCAAATCTGACAAGGAACACGTAGGCAACATGGGGGTACCATGTCATGGTACAAGAAACAATAAAATATTGTTGACACAAGTTGACGTAATAAAGACATATACATTACATCAAAAACATCAGAGTTTTTTTTATACAAAGGTCCCAAAGTTTTATAAGCGGATAAATCTATTATTTATACATGGTTTTGTAATACATAGTTACCAAATATCCAAAATAAACTTCTGTGAGCTTTTACTAAAATCAAACTTTAAAAATAACACAGAAATCTCCAAGCTGCGAAAATATCCTGCGGGCTCCCATCCTTAGCAAAATTAAGCATTAGTATTACCTGAGAAATAACATGTAAAAAGGTCAACATAAAGCTGAGTGAAATCATAGGTTTAATAAGTAGTGATGTGGAATACAAACATAAATTTTATAAGAATAGCAACATGATATGATTTAGTACCGTCGTACAAAATCATTAATAATTAATTATTGCAATAGCTCACGACACCGAAGCTTTAACATAACTGTTTTACCCTAGTAAGTATCTAGTCAAAATACTTAGGTAGTCAAATGTAAGTGCGTCAAGGTAATCGGGACGGGGATTGTCAATCCCGATGGATCCATCCACAACATTCGTGCTTGCAAAATGTGAATTAACGGTTCATGATGTAGGGGCTTTTTGACTAAGGTACTAATGCAATAAGTAAATGTGTAATCTGGGGAAGCATACAGTTCTCGGATAGCAAACTAAAAGTTTAAATGATTGTATTCCACGCATGTTATTCTCACCCCGCAATTTGTAACAAAGTATATAAGAAAAGGGGCTATGAACTCACCTGATATAGCTGTTACACGTAGATCAAGGAACAAACGTCCGATAGTCGACACATGACTTCACAAGATAACAATTACTCGGTGATCGAGAACGAAACCCAATGACCGACATATGACCGAACGAGACCTAATCATGATGAGATGCATCTTAGGTTTGAGACTATACATAAGTCATACATATATGTAAATAGTTCACTTTAGTAAGTTTGGACATTGTATAAGTTTAATAAAACGTTTTCATAAGACTTTTTATAATAATGTACCATGTATTATCTCATTATAACCATTAAGCCCATTTAGGCCCATCAGTGGCCCATTACATGATCAAGTGGCCTAATACCATTTCAAAGTCAGTGTTGAGTTCCAAAATTATTATTATCTCATGTCCAATAAAGGCCCAATAGCCATTACTAGTGTATGTTGGGCTTTTGTGGCCCAAATCCACTTTATAAGCTTTACAAGTTCTAAAACGCCTCCAAACGTTGTCGACTTAATATCTTACGTTGGTCGGGTCTCGGGTTCTCTAATTATCAATATATAAAGAGTCTAAAATTCCCAAAAAGTAGGTCATACCACTTCGGTATTTTTATAAAAATCGACACGTTTTACGTTAATTCAATATGGTTGAATTCTTATAATTTTCCCGACATGCCTCATAGATTAGATCGTTTCTCCTAAATCGTAAATAATCTAGATAAGTTATTTTCACTAAAATCATTATCAACTTATATAGTTTACTTATTTTAAGTCCAATTACCCCTAATTTATGCTTATCATATCTTAATCACACATTTCCTGACTTAGAGATGTTGGCTGTTGTAGGCAGCCAATCTCGTTTTCACCGTTTCGGCCGCCATTTTCAAACCGTAAATAACTGGTGGACTATCCGATCGATTTTACTTATTCATAAATTTATCTACAACCCATAGTTTTACCTTTTTCTGTGGTTCTGATTTCTTATAGGAGTTTTTAGTCAGTTTATACAGCATGTTCAGATTCGACACTTTTTCGTATTTTGGCCATATCTCACTCTCTGAGTATCGTCACGGGACGAGTCACCCGGCGAAACCACCGCAAAGAATTTATCTACCCATATATTTCTTTAACCAGACCTGAAAACCTGCTGATGTAATTCAAACCCCACGTTAACTACAGACCTAAATGTTTTATTCATCACAAGGCATCAAAGGGCTTGTTCTAGCTTGCATCTTTTTGTTTAAAATCCATATACAATATCCATGACTTTAGAATAATGTATTAAATCCTCAATAAAAGTAGTAAATAAATATATATATATGTATACAAAATAAATATAAATAAAGAAATTGAACAAGAAAAATGAAAGGAGAATAATGATCTTACAAAAGAAATGATGACTTACAAGACAAATGCTTTAACCTCTGAACCCAAATCAACATTATAATTATCCCAAGATTATTAATAAAATAATAACTCCAAACACTTCTAAAACTTTTGTACATCATTTGAAATCAGCCCATGATTTGAAGACATAGATAGGTTGAATGTTGTCGATGATGAAAATAAACCAAAGGATCTATGATATGAAAACCTTTATCCTTTGTCCAAATAACAAGTAAAAACAACAATTTAATGTGGTCTCGTTTCATTGTAGCTCGGCAAGAAGAAGGACAGAAGAAAAGATATCTAGTTGCATTTGAGGTGGTTGTGATGTGTAGGAATAATATGAATGTGATGCCAGGTGTTATTAGGAAGGAAATAAAACTAGAGGTGGGTTATTGGTTTAATGAAAACCGGATAGCAAAAGGTGTAAGTGGTTTGTTTATATAATTCTTTTCCATAACTTAGTATATGTAGTGTATGATTGATAAAAGCGGGTATTATCGAAGTCCAATATTTTAAAAGTTACGCGATTTGAAAGATACGCGTTAAACCACGAAAAATAAACGCTCAATATAAACTAAAAACGCTGACACCCGAACATTAATATTTTGATAAATAAATGAGGGATTATAATTTAATAAATGTTAACGCGTCATATAACGAATGACACTTATAGGTTTATCATAAATTTACGAAAAATGTCCATAAATTAAAATTAAAACGACGACAATAGAAAATATTTCTATGTCATAACAAGAATATTTACGGCCAATGACGGACATAGTATTTGACGATAAATAATAAATCCCACGTATTCAATACCTTAAATCCTTAACCATATCGGTTAGCCGATAACACAATATTATCCGTAAAAACAAACATGATAACTAGTCGTTGGGTAATAAATATTGGTCCGAAAATTAGAAATAAGATTAGAGCTCGGGTTTTGTAAAAAAAATATTTTTCAAAAGTTAAAATGCATCAAAAATGTGATATTATGGTTTCCCGACACGACTTAATACATAATTAAAACGAAGTCGTCGAAAATATTAATTATCGATACAATCGATAATAAAATGTAAAATTTTGGGCATCCGTCGGTATCGCGATCACTAGGTATTTCATTGTAAAACGCACGCGGGTGATTTTAAATAAAAAACTTTGATTTAAATAAATATGGAAAAATAAATTAAAAAATTTTATAATTCCAGATAAATTATTTATCAATGATTACTTGAAAAGTATAATTTATTTAAATTATTATGATCTCAGGATTTACATATAAGAATACAAGAGAACGTAATACGTTGGAAAATTCAAGAAGCACGAATAAAAGAATAAAATAATGCTGGGAAAGTACGGGTTCTTATAGTCTTTCCCCCTAAAGGAACTCTGGTCCCTCAGAGTTCTCCTGGAAACAGTATAAGATGCAATAAGAGGAGGTACTAAGTGTAGAACAAATTCATTGCTTCCCAGGTAATTTCTGCACCACGGCATACCTTCACAATTAGAATTCACTACGCTTCAGTTTCTTAGCTCCTTTTCGAATAAATTTTTAAACTCGGATTAGAATAATGACCTTTCAGTATGAAGAAATATAAAGAGATGGAGTGAGCATGAGATTTGCTTAAATGGAGAAGGGGCACCAGCACGAGTTAAAACTGATAATCGACAAGGAATCGCAAATCATGAAAACTGTACAACATGAAAATCTTAAAATATAACAATCTAGTTATCAAGGATTTTGGTATTACTTTAAAACTCAGTTTAAGCATTTCCTTGATTAAAAGAAAATTTTACAAGGTTTAGTGATTTAAAATCAAACTATCTATATTTAGTGAGTAAGCTGTTGTTAATCCTTTTTCTTGATCATGATTTTTAAAGCAAAAGTAGAACAATTTCAAAATAGTTATCCAGATCGGCTTAAGAACGTTTGGATGGCTGCATGAAGTTTCTGTTAGAAGCTCAAGTTTATCGTTATCATTAGAGAAAATTAGATTTTCCATGTTATTTAAAGTCATTGCTAGAAATTATAAATAAATTTAATAACTTCATTATATTGAAGGTAAAGTATGATAACATCAATTACTTTAAAAGATACAGCCTGATTGAAACACTAGGTAAATTTCCCAAAGAGGATATATATATCTGGTATTTAACTTGAAACAATTATTTTGGTAATTTAAACATTTGATAAAATGTATAAAACGTTCTTCAAAAATTTTAATAATAATTTATTTATTTACTTATTTATTTATTTATTTATTTTTTTTTTAGAAATCTAAGAAGGTGTTTGTTGTATTAAATGGTAAACATGTGACAGTTTCTGGTTTTCAGAAAGTGACAAAATAGTAAACGATTATGAAACGAATAACGATCAACAGTTAGTATACAAGCAATAGCACGAGGGAATAAAACAAAATTTGTAACAATTTCTTAACAAACATGATAGGATAGATGCATCGATGATAGGGATAATGAGAAACAAAGGATTTAGCAAGTCATCACTTCTTGTGTGCATTTGGTGTCACCAACAACGGCTTATTAAGTTCTCGATGGTCGACATACGATCAAAAGAGAAATGCCACACAGTGAATTTTCGAATCAAAGAAAATTCTTAAGAAGTCACTTGAGAGAAATTCCAGTAAAATGAAGAACATCAATGAGAGGCGAAATCAACACATGATTCACACTAATAAATTTCAAGACGATAGAGTCTAACACACATAATGATGGATACACGAAATCATTGGTCACTTCCAGTCATAACTCACTATTCGCCCAGAGATGTTTCGAAGGTTTACCAAGATAGATAGGGAAGGTTGATCGATGTAGGAGCATATCAACGTTGAAACTTTCAAGTCTGGTATCAATGGTAAGAAATTAGACAAGTGGTAACGAGAATTATATCACGAAGGAAGATGATGTAACAAGTAAAACAAAGGTCGTTGAGTAAGGAATAATGTGCTTAAAGTATGTACTTCGTTCAAAGAAAGATAAGGGATCATATGTGCATGCCGTGAACTGGTGCTACTCGCATAAGATGTAAAAGTTTTTAAAACTTTATTTTATCTAACTTCTTAAGGAACATAATTAAAAAGTTGATTCTTGGTCAAATATTTAAAGTGACTAATATTTAGCCTCGCATGGCTCCTTCTAAATTAAGCATAGGTGATCAGGCCATGCATAATTTTGGACTAGCAATGCGATGCTCAGCTTCGCCAAACCAGTATTACAGGTCATATTATTTAAAATATGCATATAATACCATTTGTAAAAACAGGAATCAAAATAATTTATAAAACTCTTCGCCAATAAGTTACTGGCTAGATATGTGATTCAACATTTGTAATGTTACAAGATTTTTTTATAGAACCAAGGTAGAAAAATTTGCGAAAATACATGGTAAAATTAATATAAATTAATTTTATAAGATAACATTCCAGTATTTTAACAAGGTCCAAGTGGAATAGTTTATAAAAGGATTCGCGAACAATACCAATTTGGGTTTATATGGTAGCTTGTAAAATAGCGAGTGGGTTACATGAGGGTAATGAATAGTAGTTCAAGACAAATTAATGAAATGGTTACAAGGTAATTAAGTTTCAAAAGGTTTAGTTGGAATCGCCATGAGACACGTGTCACGATGATAACGAAAGATATGAAAACAAGAACTACAACCCTCGCCCCAAATCAGTGGTACGATGGAAAAAAATAATAATAATATATAATGACAAATAAGTCATGTATAAAAGAAAGGATAAATGAATCCTTAAGTGTTCACATCGTAATTCAGTTGACATAAAATGCTTTTAAGAAAGTAAACTATTAATTATCTAATAATACAACTAACCTGAAAAGTTTCTATTTTTTTAAACGTTTTCAAACGCAATCAATGTTTTTAGTTGTAAAATATCATTAGTTAAAGTTCTACGAGCTCAAAATGCTTCAAACCATATTTTTAAATTCTATCAGCTTTGACCTTTAAGTTTGACTTTTGGGGTCTGACCAGACCAGTTGACTCGCTAAATGATATTTTTAAGACTCGAAGTCTAAAGCAATTGGGTGTAAAACGATGTTTTGAACAACTTTCTAGTTTTACTCGAGACTTGAAACAGATAAAAAATGGACGAAAATGCCCTCGCATCAAAGCTGTCAACAAAATGATATTTTTGAAATACGCATAAAATAAGTTCTTAAATGTAACAATTTCAAATGAGCGTAATTTGCTCGTTTTTAAGATTTACAGGTCGAATTTTAGGTCCTAAACGAACGTCTCAACAACTAAAAATGTATTTTTATGTCTAAAGTTTATAAAAATATTTTCTCGACTTCGTTAAATTACCTGTAGATTTTCTGCACAAAGTATATTTTTTGACACCTTGATATTTAATCAAACTTAATAATAACCCGGAATTTATGTACACACATGACTTGTGGATTCCATAAAGACGAAAGAGAATAAATTGTACAATTAAGCATGTAAAGAAAAACATAGTATAAAAATGGTTCAAGAATGCTAATAATAAACTAAGAAATTAAAAATGGCGCATGACATTCGTGTCTTCGATTTCAAGATGCAATTCAGGAAGGTCTCTTGGCGGTGTGACTTTCCAAAATAATAATACATGCCGATAAAGAAATGGAACATTAACGAGTTTCACTCCTGGAGCGAGGAGGTTTAATGAAAGGGGAAGTACAAGTTTATAGAAGTAGAATCGTATTCCAAACAAGCATCACCTTATATCGTAGGATATGAATTACAAGATGACGGTGGTGTTTCCAAGGTACAAACGAACATTGTAATTCGAAATCGAAACGTAAAATGGTCAATGAAGTAATAAATAATCGATATACAAGTGTCGTGTAAAACGATGACGTAAAGGTCTATCAATGTTACGAAAACCCACGATATTATTCAACACGGATTCAAGGAATGCTTCGAGATGTGTGACTGACACGATGTCCTGTAATCTTTTTCGGAGATACATTGAGCTACACAATGGTCTATAGACTAATTTTTAAGATATCCAATCACAAATGGTCGGAAAGAAATTTTGATATCTAAATAGATATCTTAAAGGAGTTAAACAATGAAAGTAACACGTACGGTAGTAAAATGAAAATCAGATGTCTCATGGAAGGCAACACTTATTAAATATGAACAATGGTATCACGAGAGTATGCATAACATGTAACAGTGAGTTGAGAAAAATAGACGGTTCAAAATGAACGAGTATATGAGGTCAGTCATAACAGCATAAACCAAATAGCAATAATACTCAAAAAAGTGAGTATGAGAAGTCGACAGCATACGCGCTCCGAATAAAAGTATGTATCGACATAACAATTTAAAATGATTGCAACAAGATCGCATTAACAAGAAAAAGAATTCAAGATATAAGGTAAGGCAAATGTATTCACAATGATGCCTAAATGATATTCATTAAGCACATGCTTTCCAATACGTATGAATTTAAGATGGTTTCGGTTACAAGGGTGTATGCGAAAAAAAAACAAAAAAACAAAATTACTCCCAAGATATTAGTAGCACTAGCTGTTACAACAGTCTAGTGGAAATGTACCAAATATAATTTATGGAAATTACATATACATATGTACATAAAAGAAATCTACTAGGAACCACTAGGTGGTCCCAGAGACAACGAATTCATTTACATTAGGAATGGAAACATGTATACAATAAGCACAATGGATTTGGAATGAGGTAATAAGTATCGTCATTAGGGTAATGTAATATTTCAACATGTAATCAAGAGATGAAATACCACAACGATAATTAAAAGTGAATAATAAGGATTAGAGAGTTACTCGCGCAGATATCGAACAACATTGGCAGATTCTGTGTTTGACACTTAGAAACATGAAATGGTTGAAGTCTCGGTTATAGACTAAGTTTTGAAAAACGACTCAGTTTCCTATAACGATCGCTCTGATACCAATCTGTGAGACCCCCAAATCTGACAAGGAACACGTAGGCAACATGGGGGTATGGTGTCATGGTACAAGAAACAATAAAATACTGTTGACACAAGTTGACGTAATAAAGACATATACATTACATCAAAAACATCAGAGTTTTTTTATACAAAGGTCCCAAAGTTTTATAAGCGGATAAATCTATTATTTATACATGGTTTTGTAATACATAGTTACCAAATATCCAAAATAAACTTCTGTGAGCTTTTACTAAAATCAAACTTTAAAAATAACACAGAAATCTCCAAGCTGCGAAAATATCCTGCGGGCTCCCATCCTTAGCAAAATTAAGCATTAGTATTACCTGAGAAATAACATGTAAAAAGGTCAACATAAAGCTGAGTGAAATTCATAGGTTTAATAAGTAGTGATGTGGAATACAAACATAAATTTTATAAGAATAGCAACATGATATGATTTAGTACCGTCGTACAAAATCATTAATAATTAATTATTGCAATAGCTCACGACACCGAAGCTTTAACATAACTGTTTTACCCCTAGTAAGTATCTAGTCAAAATACTTAGGTAGTCAAATGTAAGTGCGTCAAGCTAATCAGGACGGGGATTGTCAATCCCGATGGATCCATCCACAACATTCGCGCTTGCAAAATGTTAATTAACGGTTCATGATGTAGGGGCTTTTTGACTAAGGTACTAATGCAATAAGTAAATGTGTAATCTGGGGAAGCATACAGTTCTCGGATAGCAAACTAAAAGTTTAAATGATTGTATTCCACGCATGTTATTCTCACCCCGCAATTTGTAACAAAGTATATAAGAAAAGGGGCTATGAACTCACCTGATATAGCTATTACACGTAGATCAAGGAACAAACGTCTGATAGTCGACACATGACTTCACAAGATAACAATTACTCGGTGATCGAGAACGAAACGCCCAATGACCGACATATGACCGAACGAGACCTAATCATGATGAGATCCATCTTAGGTTCGAGACTATACATAAGTCATACATATATGTAAATAGTTCACTTTAGTAAGTTTGGACATAAGTTTAATAAAACGTTTTCATAAGACTTTTAATAATAATGTACCATGTATTATCTCATTATAACCATTAAGCCCATTTAGGCCCATCAGTGGCCCATTACATGATCAAGTGGCCTAATACCATTTCAAAGTCAGTGTTGAGTTCTAAAATTATTATTATCTCATGTCCAATAAAGGCCCAATAGCCATTACTAGTGTATGTTGGGCTTTTGTGGCCCAAATCCACTTTATAAGCTTTACAAGTTCTAAAACGCCTCCAAACGTTGTCGACTTAATATCTTACGTTGGTCGGGTCTCGGGTTCTCTAATTATCAATATATAAAGAGTCTAAAATTCCCAAAAAGTGGGTCATACCACTTCGGTATTTTTATAAAAATCGACACGTTTTACGTTAATTCAATATGGTTGAATTCTTATAATTTTCCCGACATGCCTCATAGATTAGATCGTTTCTCCTAAATCGTAAATAATCTAGATAAGTTATTTTCACTAAAATCATTATCAACTTATATAGTTTACTTATTTTAAGTCCAATTACCCCTAATTTATGCTTATCATATCTTAATCACACATTTCCTGACTTAGAGATGTTGGCTGTTGTAGGCAGCCAATCTCGTTTTCACCGTTTCAGCCGCCATTTTCAAACCGTAAATAACTGGTGGACTATCCGATTGATTTTACTTATTCATAAATTTATCTATAACCCATAGTTTTACCTTTTTCTTTAGTTCTGAGTTCTTATAGGAGTGTTTATACAGCATGTTCAGATTCGACACTTTTTCGTATTTTAGCCATATCTCACTCTCTGAGTATCGTCACGGGACGAGTCACCCGGCGAAACCACCGCAAAGAATTTATCTACCCATATATTTCTTTAACCAGACCTGAAAACCTACTGATGTAATTCAAACCCCACGTTAACTACAGACCTAAATGTTTTATTCATCACAAGGCATCAAAGGGCTTGTTCTAGCTTGCATCTTTTTGTTTAAAATCCATATACAATATCCATGACTTTAGAATAAGGTATTAAATCCTCAATAACAGTAGTAAATAAATATATATATATGTATACAAAATAAATATAAATAAAGAAATTGAACAAGAAAAATGAAAGGAGAATAATGATCTTACAAAAGAAATGATGACTTACAAGACAAATGCTTTAACCTCTGAACCCAAATCAACATTATAATTATCCCAAGATTATTAATAAAATAATAACTCCAAACACTTCTAAAACTTTTGTACATCATTTGAAATCAGCCCATGATTTGAAGACATAGATAGCTTGAATGTTGTCGATGATGAAAATAAACCAAAGGATCTATGATATGAAAACCTTTATCCTTTGTCCAAATAACAAGTAAAAACAACAATTTGATGTGGTATCGTTTTATTGTAGATCGGCAAGAAGAAGGACAGAAGAAAAGATATCTAGTTGCATTTGAGGTGGTTGTGATGTGTAGGAATAATATGAATGTGATGCCAGGTGTTATTAGGAAGGAAATAAAACTAGAGGTGGGTTATTGGTTTAATGAAAACCGGATAGCAAAAGGTGTAAGTGGTTTGTTTATATAATTCTTTTCCATAACTTAGTATATGTAGTGTATGATTGATAAAAGCGGATATTATCGAAGTTCGATATTTTAAAAGTTACGCGATTTGAAAGATACGCGTTAAACCACGAAAAATAAACGCTCAATATAAACTAAAAACGCTGACACCCGAACATTAATATTTTGATAAATAAATGAGGGCTTATAATTTAATAAATGTTAACGCGTCGTATAACGAATGACACTTATAGGTTTATCATAAATTTACGAAAAATGTCCATAAATTAAAATTAAAACGACGACAATAGAAAATATTTCTATGTCATAACAAGAATATTTACGGCCAATGACGACATAGTATTTGACGATAAATAATAAATGCCACGTATTCAATACCTTAAATCCTTAACCATATCGGTTAGCCGATAACACAATATTATCCGTAAAAACAAACATGATAACTAGTCGTTGGGTAATAAATATTGGTCCGAAAATTAGAAATAAGATTAGAGCTCGGGTTTTGTAAAAAAAATACTTTTCAAAAGTTAAAATGCATCAAAAATGTGATATTATGGTTTCCCGACACGACTTAATACGTAATTAAAACGAAGTCGTCGAAAATATTAATTATCGATACAATCGATAATAAAATGTAAAATTTTGGGCATCCGTCGGTATCGCGATCACTAGGTATTCTCGTTGTAAAACGCACGCGGGTGATTTTAAATCAAAAACTTTGATTTAAATAAATATGCAAAAATAAATTAAAAAATTTTATAATTCCAGATAAAGTATTTATCAATGATTACTTGAAAAGTATAATTTATTTAAATTATTATGATCTCAGGATTTACATATAAGAATACAAGAGAACGTAATACGTTGGAAAATTCAAGAAGCACGAATAAAAGAATAAAATAATGCTGGGAAAGTACGGGTTCTTATATTTAACCTGAGTATTTATTATCTAAATTAGACTATATAATTAATGAATGATTAAACATGCCTTATAATTAATTAATTTACATGACTTAGGTTATATTAATAATAGATATTAATATATGTTTTAACCTAAGTATTTTCACTTTTATTTAATTAAATCATGTTATATCTAATTAAATACTTTAACCTATAGTTTATTTAATTTACATGTAATAATTAATAAACTATACTATATATCACATGACTTAGAATATAAATCAGTAAACACTTAAGCTTATATTATTAGCTTAATAGTCCAGCTTATTATATTTATGGAAACTTTCTATTTTTAGAAACTTATTTAATTAAGGCAGCTAATCTATTTATGGAAACTTTCTATTTTTAAAAATTTATTTAATTAAGGCAGCTAATCTATTTATGGAAACTTTCTATTTTTAGAAACTTATCTGTTTTAAGCAGTAAATTTACTTTTGGAAACATTCTATTTTTGGAAACTTTCTATTTTTGGAAACTTTCTATGTTAGGAAACCTGTTATTTTTAGAAAGTTACTTATTATTACACAACAAGTATAATAATAGAAGAAATACAAATAATACTTAATCAGAATAGACAGAATACTTGATAAACGCAGTATAAAGCTTAAATCAGTAAAACATGACATGAACATATAAAACAAGTTAAGACATGACATAAAACCAGTTACGTACTCAGTAATAAGAATACTTATACATGTATATTATTTATGTAGCATTAGTGATATCGAAGTAGGACTCTCTTTCGTTCGTCTTCTTCGTTCACTGGACACAAGGTACGGATTCTCCGTCCTTTCAGTATGGACATTCTTCCTTATTAGGATTCCCCGTATGCAGCCAACTGTTTTCCCCAGTATATGTTTTATATGTTTCTTAATTGGTTATGTTTAATTAGATACCTAAATCCATATACATGCATGACCAGTTTCACCTAGTTATGGAGGTACCATAACCATAACACTAGAGGCACCAGTGTTATGACTCCACCACGACGGAGTGATAGCTCGTGGCGTCCCTTTAGCTTTTTTCCATATTATTATTATTATGTGGGGCGTATGGGTGCATCCTAGTTTGCATGTTTCAGCAGATTATTCAGGTGAATGTGGTGTGCGCCTTGCATCCTTCACAAGGAGCTGATCCCTCCTACCTAAACAATTATTTTAATTAGAGGCAGCCCCTCTAATTGCATGACGAGGTCACCCCTCCAAGTATTCATGCACTTTGATATTTCATGACCTATATTGGCTAATGGTAAACATGTTAAACAGTTTTTATAAGATAAACATAAGGATTTTCAAACTATTAAATCAGTTCTACTAAGATATACCAGGTTGTCCAGGACTTAGCCTTTTCCGTTGTTCTATGATTATATGCTTATGTTATTCATGCTTTACTTGTATATCCGTGAACTGAGCGTTATGCTCAGCCATTTTTCCTTTCATGTTCCCAAAACGGCAGGTACTCAAGGACGCTCGTAGACTTTAAGCGTACGTGCATATGGATTGGAAGCTTCCTAGCCTTCATTACTTTATGCATTTCGTCATACTTTTGATACTCATTTCTATGGAAATTGTTTAGTCCTTTTCATTTACAGTACTTATGTTTGTGTGTGATGAGTTCTACTTTTGGGATACCGATGTTTGTTTCCGGTATTTCCTTTATGGTCATGTGATGTTTTATACATTATCCTTGTATGCTTTTATGACACACCATAATCACGCGTGACATTCCATTTATCAAAATGGGGTGTTACATGTTATAATAAATTTTTAAGAACTTGTCTATGGTTTTGAATCTTTGGTTGGAGAGATCCGCTTAGATACTTTGATAAAATATTGAAATTATTGGAAACTTGTTTTAAGCTTAGTCGCTTAATCAAACATAAGTCTTGAATCATACCACTGTGAATTGTGTAAATGCCATTTTGACGAAAAAGGATTATCACTCTTTACCTAACTAAGCATATCTCGATCATTATAATAATCATCACGAACTTATACGAACTATCCCATACTAGTCATACTTGTTATTATTGTTACTATTTCAATCATTTCTCTCTTTAATTATTATATTGATTACCAAAATGAAACTAAGTCCTTGCGAACGATCCTGGCTTACCACTATAAAACTATATTACGAACGAAATGGTATACTTGCTCGTGTTTGTATTCTAGTCCCTTTTTGTCAAACGTTGTTATAAATTTAAGACTTGTGAAACGAACATCAAGAATGAAGCTCAAAAACTTCTTACTTGGGAAGAACCTTCTTCTCAAATAGAGGGGGAGCATGAGAAGATGAAGCCTGATAATCCAAAGAAGGCCAATTTGGAGATAGTGGTGTCCGAGCAAAAAATCAAGCACCTGAAATACCAAATCCTACACCACTAAACTCTATCAAACCGTCACCTGAAGTAAGTTCTCTTAAATCATCAGTCTCTAAAGTTGATAAAGGCAAGAAGATTGCTATTGAGACTGATGAACCACCTAAGAAGTTGGTAAAATCTTCAAGAGAAAGAAGGCCTGATCCTGATTCTCCATCTTGTACTATATGAAATTAATGGAAAAATGTATAAACTCACAGCTGAACAGATTCTAGTATACATGGATAGGATGGAGAAGGGTGAGAAGGCAAAGCCGAGTAAGGAGACTAGAACTAAAAGTATAAAAGTATCTACTGAGTTTGTAAAAGAAGTTCGTGTAGATCCAAAAGAGCTTCTCAGTTTGGCTGGTGGTCAAGTGTTTATCAGGAAGCAAGAAGAAGAACTAAAAAAGAAAGGATGAGTATAAATGAATTACCATTGAAGAAGTTGTTTGATCAGTATACATGAATTACCACTCAAAGTAGAAAGGATGAGCGAATCACAAACCTTCAAATTATTCCTCACACTAGACCAGTATCTATATTTGTGATCAGGAACAATGACAATAGAAACTTTAAAGTCATGAAGGAATTTACATTAGCTTAACTGAATGGGATGAAATAGGTAGGATTCTGTTAGGACCATTGGAATAGTTATTTGTAATAGGTAGACTAGGAGGTATGTTGTTCCTCCTGGTCATAGTAGTAGTAGGAGCAAGTCGTGCTCCTGGTCTTAGTTAAAGTCAAACTTTATTATTTAGTTATTATTCTGTTAAGATATGCATGAGATATGTTAGGAAAGGATATGCATATCAGTTTTACACGTTTTGTTTAATGATGTATTAGGGTTTCCTTGTAGTATAAAAGGAACCTTAGGCAGAAAGGTTTCATACACCTTCATCAAACATAATTCTAGTTATTATTAATATTAGAAATCCTTATAAAAGGATCAAGTCGTTATAGTTATTCTGTTCTTCTTTATAGTATTTGTATTCTGCATTTATACTGTGTATATAGTCTCTCTGTGAATAGACTTTTGATTACAGAAGTCGTTTACCGTTCCTGACAGGCTGCAAGATCCACATCTAGTGGACCTAACAAGTGGTATCAGAGCCTGGGAGAGTCTCTGTACAAGAAGAATCAATTTTTCACATTACTAACATTTTTGTTTAATCATGTCTGCCTCAAGTTCTACTCAAACAGGAGAAGATAGTACTCCTAGAACTCAGCAACCTCAACAGATCATTGCTACGGTTTCCAACACAAATGGTAAGTTTCCTCTTCTGAAAAAGGACGAGTATGATAGCTGGGCAATGAAGATGGAATGTTGGATCACCAACACTGATCAAGACCTTTGGAAGATCATTCTAAATGGAAACAGCAAGAAGTTGACTAGAAGAGACAAGAATGGTAATATTACTCTTCTTGACCCTAAAACTAATGAAGAAATCACAGCTGTTCAGAAGGAGATCAAAGCAAAAACTATTTTGCTTCAGTCTCTTCCTGATGATCACCTGGGTGACTTCTATCATTTGGATGTTGCTAGAGAGATCTGGAATGGAATAAAAGCAAGGTTTGGTGGGAATGAGGAGTCAAAGAAAATGCGAAAATCCATGCTGAGAGATGAATTCACAAAATTTAAGATCTCAGAAACTGAAGGTATCCATCTAGGGTATGACAGGTTCCAAAAGTTTTTGAGCCAATTGAATCAACTTCGGTCAAAACCTGATGATGGCGATATCAATGCAAGGTTTCTTAGAGCCTTACCCTACTCATGGAAGCAGGTGGTAATCTCTCTCAAAGCAAAAGGTGGGCTTGACTATCTTAACTTTGAAGATTTGTTTCATAAGCTCAAAACTTTTGAGCCTAATGTGAGGGGATACTCAAGTGATTCTTTTCCTACTCCTGCTAACTCTGCCTTTGTGAGTTCTATGGGATCCAGTCCCATGTCTTATGCTAGTAGCCCAAGCAATACTGTGTCTTCTCAACATACTTTTCAGCATACTTCTACTCCTGAACCAAAAGCCAAGTCTGGTAGCATGGTAGAAGCTGTTCTTCACTCTTTTGTTGCTGACGTTGATGCTCAACAGCAACTTGATGTTGATGACTTCAAACAAGTTGATAAACTTGACCTAGATGAAATGGATCTCAAATGGCAGATGGCCATGCTCACTCTTAGGGTTCACAAGTTTGAAAAGAAAGCCGATCGAAAATTTAATTATAACCCAAGAGAGCCAGCATGGTTTGACAGAAGCAAGGTTCGATGCTATAACTGCCAGCAGTAAGGTCACTTTGCAAGGGAATGCCCTAACAAGAATGACCAGGAGAAGAGCAGATATTCAGCTTTTAAGATTCAGGAGGTGAAGGATGACAAGAAGGCATTGGCGTCAGTTGACTCTATGGTCAACTGGAATGATCATCAGAACGCTACCCTAGAGACAGCTGAGCCTTCTACTGATGTGTTTGCAATGATTTCTGGGAATCTATCTGATGCCGAGGAAGCAGAAGAGTTTGCTCTTATGGGCATCTCACCTCAGGTACAACATTGTCCTCTTGGCTGTCATGATAAATATTCAGAATTGTTGTCCCAATATAATGACTTAAATGATCAGAATGATAAGCATTTTTTAGAGGTTCAAGCCTATAAGGCTTCTTTAAAAACATTGGAACAACAAAAGAGGTGGCTTCAAGATACTCAACGTGAGTATGAGGATAAAATTAGGATACTGAACATTGATTTAGAAAACACAACAAACATGCTTAAATACACAGAAAAGGTAAAAGATGACAGTATCAAAGAAAAACAAGAAATGAAGGAAAAATTAGATGCTACACTTCTAAGATTTGAAAAATGACAAAAGGCACCTAAGAATCTTTCAAAATTAATTGATAGTAGCATGTCTGGTAGGACTAAAAGAGGGTTAGAATTTGATAAATATATTGATTCAGAAGATGTGTTTGATTTATCTTTTTCAAGTGTCTTTGATCCTGATAAAGAGGAAGAGCGAAAACCTAGCTACAATAGGTTTAAACCAGCTGTAGAAATGCATGTTGTCCCTCCACCTCTTACAGGAACTTTCATGCCCACTCCTAGGCATAATGACTTGGATGGATCACAGATGCATGAGTCCCCAAAAAGTTCTACTAATTCCAATGACTTTGTCTCGTGTACTTTCAGTTACAAAGCCAGTGACTCTGCATCCTGTGGTTCAAGTGAAGAGTCGAGACCTACAAGTTCCAAGACAAATGATCATGCTGCTACTAATACTAGGAAGTGTGAAGAGAGAGTTACTTTTACTTCAACAGTGTCTAGTTCTAGTTTATTGAGTCCTAGGAAGAATATTTCTCCTAGAATTGTGTGTAATAAAGTTAGCAGTATGAAACAATATCATTCTAATAAAAGTTCGTTTAAAACATGTTTTGTTTGTGGGAGTGAATTTCATTTGATTAAAGATTGTGATTTTTATGACAAACATTCTTCTGTTCATCAAGCATTTCCTGCTCCTGGTCCACCAGGAGTTGTTCCATATTCTTCTAGAAAACTAAACCCAAGTGCTCAATCCTTTTCTTCTTCTAGAAGGACCTCTCCATTAGCTTCTGATCATTGGAGAAACATTGGATTAATATCAAATAGACCAACCAGCAACTATTTTCAGAATTTTAATCTAAATTATGCATATAATTTTGACCACATGTTTTTTGGTTTGGGAAATCTGGGAACTGCTGTTAAGCCCTCAGCAGGTTGTTTTTAGTCCAACAATAACACCCATATGATGCATAGGCAACCAATGAACAACGGTGGATCTCATCAGTCTTCTTGGCTATCTACTAAAGATCCACAAGGCAGGCTCAAACCTGAAAAGGTTTGGGTCTCCTTAAGACACTAACTTTTGTATTTCTCTTTTCTTGTTGTTGTAGGTTGCTCCATACCAAGATCCTACTCTAGGAATTGTTGATAGTGGATGCTCTAGGAGCATGACAGGAAATAAAAGTCTTTTATCTAACTTTGTACCAGTTAAGGCGGAAAGGTCTATTTTGGTGGAGGTGAAGGCAGGATCACTGGCAAAGGAACGATTCAGACGCCTAATCTTAATTTTGAGCAGGCCTACTATGTGGAAGCACTTCAACACTTCAACTTGATATCTGTCTCTCAGATTTGTGACAAGAAGCAGTTTGTCCTCTTTATGGATACTGATGCACTAGTGTTATCCAAAGACTTTAAACTTCCGGATGACTCACAGGTTCTACTCAGAATCCCTAGAAGACACAACCTCTATAGTATCAAGCTGAATAAAGTCAACCCTACTGGTCAACTAGCATGTTTGGTTGCTAAAGCCTCAGAAGATGAAGCCACTCAATGCACCGAAGGATGGGACATGTGAACTTCAAGACCATTCACAAACTAGCAAATCTGAACCTAGTCTCTGGATTACCTCCCAATTCATTCAGAAATGATATCAATTGTCCTGCATGCAGCAAAGGCAAACAACATAAAGCATCCTTCAAGGCCATTACTGCTCTCAGCCTTATAACTGAACCATTGCAGCTCCTACACATGGATTTATTTGGTCCTACCTCTATTAGGAGCATTGACCACAAACAATTCTGTCTGGTGGTAACTGATGGGTATAGCAGGTTTACGTGGGTTTTCTTCATGGCTGCCAAGAGTGAGACCTACTCAATTCTCAAAGATTTTATTACACTTATAGAGAATCAGTTGTCCAAGAAGGTTAAAGGTATTCGATGTGATAATGGAACCGAATTCAAAAATGCAGACCTCATAGCACTTTGTAATTCTAAAGGCATCGAAAGAGATTATAGTGCAGCAAGAACTCCTCAACAGAATGGCGTGGCAGAAAGAAAGAACAGGACTCTAATAGAAGCTGCCAGAACAATGCTTGCCGATTCCAAGCTTCCAACCATGTTTTGGACCGAAGCTGTTAATACTGCAAGTTATGTTTTGAATAGAGTTTCTATTACAAATCCTCATAAGAAGACTCCCTATGAGCTACTAACAGCCAAAGTACCAAATATTGCTCATTTGAAGCCATTTGGGTGTCCTGTCACCATTTTGAATACTAGTGACTATTTGGGGAAATTTGATGGCAAGGCAGATGAAGGATACATTATGGGATATTCAGCTCACTCTCGGGCTTATCGTGTCTACAATATCCAAGCCAGACGAGTAATTGAAACTATAAATCTCATGTATTTTGAGGAGAAGTCAAACATCCAAGGCAAGGGTCCTGAATAGTATTTTGATCTTGATTATCTTAGTGATTCATTAGGATATTTTTGTTTCAAAACTAACCATGATGCAGGTCCACAAGTGTTTGCAACTTCTAGTACAGGTGCTCATTCTAGTCTTTCCGACTCAGATGACGAGGATGACATTTTTGTTGTTCCATCCTATTCCACCACAGTCTCTCCTACTCCTCCTAGTGATGCAACTCCATTGGATGTATTGGATTCACAAGTAGCTCTTGACACATTACTCAAACAACAACAAGAAGCTACTACAGCAGCTGCTCAAGGTGGCTTTGAGTTTCCCTTGAATACGACTGCTGACAAAGCTGCTCCTAGTACTCCAACTGTTACTCCTAGTGCTAGTTCAACACCTATTGGTAGTCCGGCTAGTGATTCCACTTCCCATACTAGATTCTCAAGTCCTTCTGACCTGGGGAACTATCAAAAGAAGTCTTCTACCAAGCTGGATGATATTTATAAGCTACCAATAGATGGCATTTTCAACTCTACTTTATATGATGATGACTTTGTTGGGGATCTTAATAACTTGGCACCAGAAGTGGAAGTAGCTTCCAATCCAGTGTTGCAGTCACACAAAGATCATCCTACTACTCAAATCATTTGAGATCCTGGTTCTACTGTCAAGACTCGCAGAATGCATAAGAAGGCCACGTCTGATCATAATGCTCTTGTGAGATATATTGAGGATCAAAAGCGTAATAATCATACGGACTTTCAACATTGTTTGTTTGCTTGTTTTCTTTCACAGGTGGAACCTAGATCAGTCTCTCATGCTCTTGAGGATCCAAGTTGGGTGGAGGCTATGCAAGAGGAAATACAATAATTCTTGTTTCAGAATGTTTGGATCCTAGTTGACTTGCGAGATGGAAAGACAACAATTGGTACCAAATGGATTCTCAAAAACAAGAAAGATGCACGGGGTATTGTGGTGAGAAATAAGGCGAGGTTGGTTGCACAGGGTCATACACAACTTGAAGGCATTGACTACACTGATGTTTTTGCTCCTGTTGCTAGGATTGTGGCCATTCGTCAGTTTTTGGCTTTTGCTTCTTATGTGGTCTTTACGGTTTTTCAGATGGATGTCAAGAGTGCATTTCTCTATGGCAAGATTGATGAGGAAGTTTATGTCACTCAACCTAAGGGCTTTGTAGATCCACTTCATCCCAAGAAAGTTTACAAGGTGGTCAAAGCTCTTTATGGACTTCATCAGGCTCCTAGAGCTTGGTATGAGCGTCTCTCTACTTTCTTGTTGAAACATGGCTATAGAAGAGGCACAATTGACAAAACACTATTTCTTAAGAGGAATACTAATAAGTGTGTAAACACTTATCCTTTTGCCACTAAAATCAAGTAAAAACAAGACCTTATCATGTGTTTTATATCATAAATGTCGTAATTACGCGTGGTTTTGTGTTCTTGTGTTTAAATAGGTACAAATGATCAAAAGAAGAGAAAACACGGGATTTCACGGTCAAATGTCGAAGAAAAGTCAAGAAAGAGTCGAGGACAAAGTCAAAAGACCAAAGTGCGCTGAAGATCACGAAAACCGACAAAGTCAACTTAATTTTGAAGAAATGATCAAGAAAGTCGAATTCGAGCTCGTTTTAATGGAATTAATCATTTTTGAAGTTATTCAAGCCAAGTGGGTCCCACATTGGATAAATGGGCTCAAAAGCCCATTTAAGGAAAATGTTACTTAACTTGTTACCAAAAAAAATCCATGTGAAAGCCCATGAATAGAAATTTTGTGGACGGATGGCTAATTGGGCTAAAGCCCGTTACAATTCAAATTTTTGGGACGGATCAAGTAAAAAACTTATCTACTTTTGCTTGGCAAATAAATAGTCAACCCCCATCAGTCAACTCACAAACACAAACGCTTTTACCACGTGTTTCCCATTTAACCCTCCCCAAAATACACAGATAAATAAATAATACTTACCCACCATCCCATTTAACTTCGTTACAAACGAAGTAAATTCTCTCACCCACCTTCTCCTTCCCCCAAAACACGCTCCTTCCCCTCAAACCCTAATTTTTTATCTGCCAAAAATTACCAACCAAATTTGGGGCTTTTACCATCAAATGGTAATTCACACCCAAAGGAATTAAATCCCCAATGAAATCGGAGAATACACTCACCTGTGGTCCTCCATTCAATCATACGTGGCCATATCCTTGGATTTGATTAGTTGTGACCAATCACCATACACTAATCAACCAATTAAATCAATCACCTCATCTACCAACTAGCACAACAAACACACCAAGAGCCATGCTGGCAATCCGTGGATGCAAGAATCATTTTCAGCCGCAAGATTGAAGGGTTTGAAGAGAGAGAAGAAGAATGATGAAATCTACGGCTCAGAATCAAAGCTTACAAGTGAAGCTATCAAGAGGGTTTGTTAGGGTTCTCCTATAAAAACCCCTCCTATCATGTAATTGGGGTACCTTTCTTTAGTTTTAATTTTTATTTTCTGAAAATAGAATTAGGGTTCTTGTAATTTTAATCAATTTTTGTACTCATTTTTAATATTAATGAAAGTCAGTTTTATTTAAGTTTTTGTCTCGTGTCTATTATTATTGCACTTACTTTAATTTTATTTTTATTGAAATAATTATTAAAACAAAAAGATAAGAGATAATTTCCCCTACTGGGAAATTATATATAAAAAATATATATATTGGTTTCGGAACTAGTATGATGGTGATGAGCTTTGGTTGATAATCGGTGGTGTTTATTGATTTGATACGGTTCACAAGGTGGCTCAGCGCCAACCTTCTACTCAAAGGCTAACTCCATCAGGTTTGTGTTTTTTTAATTTTATGTTAAATTTTATGTTTATTTAGTTATATGTTAATCTGCTAGTGTTAGGTTATTCGAATCTGCTTGCGTTTTGTTTTGGTTATCTGCTTATTTTTAAAGTCTGCTATTGTCTTTGGTTTAGTTAGTTAAAGTTACTGTTATTTCTGCTTATGTTTGACTAAGTTATTTTCGGTATATGATTTTTTGGTTATTTGGTTAATTGGATAAATTGAATCTGCTTATTTAGGTTGGTGTTTGTCTGTTTTGATTTGAGCTTTATAAGGTTGTTTAGATCAGCGTATAGGTTTAAGTTCGTCTAGCTTATTTGGTCATAGCTTATCGGTTTGATATTAGTTTTTCAGCTTATTTGTTTATGCCTATTTGCTTATTGGGTATTTGTGTTTTGCTTATTGTTTATTCCTTTTTCAGCTTATTTAGCCTATATTGTTTTAGCATTATCATTTTAATCTGCTTATCTGTATTGCTTTTTATGTGCTTATTTTTTTAGACTGCGTGATTTGCTTAGTATTTAGCTTATTTGGTTTTCTTTAATGTTTACTTGACTGCTATTTGCTTTTAGCTGCTTATTTGTCTTTGCCATTTGGCTTATTGGTTTCGTTTCACTAGCTTATTGTTGCTACATATAAGCACTCAGACACAACTGGTCTGAGTGAGTCTAAATTCCAAAAAAAAAATTCAAAAAAAAATATATAGCAAAATAATAGGTCTGCTGGGAATCGAACCCAGGACCTCTCGTCTCATAGCCATACGACCCAACCATTGTGCTATCAACCTTTTGTGTATTACTTTGCAACAAGTAATTAATATAGGAGGTTTATTAGTGGCAGATTAGTTTAATTAGATTAAATAGTTAAATTAGATTAATATAAAAGTTTTGTTTTATTTTAATTATCCAGTTTATTTTGAAAAATAATAAAAGTTAAAAAATATTTTATTTTAAATTTTTAAAGTTAATTTTCAATGGATTTTTAATTAAGTTTTTTTCAATTAATTAAGTGTTAATTTAAAATAGATTTCTTTTATAGTTTTTAAAAGTATTTAGTTTAAAATTAATTAAGTTTTCAATCTAGATTTTATTTTAGTTTTGTTTAAAGTTTAAAATTGATTTTATTTAAATTAGTTAAAAGTAGACTATTAAAATTAGTTTTTATCATTAAAAAGTTTTAGTTAAAATACAAAAAAAAAATTAGATTTTAACAAAAACAAAAGTTAAGTCGTAACGTTAATTGGAAATCAAATTCGAGTCGAATCGAGGAAAATGAACTTAATTGTTACATACGAAAATCCTAGTTTCAAATACCAAGGACATTATCCTTGTTCAGGTGTATGTGGACGATATTATTTTGGTTCTACTAAAAAGGAATGGTGTGATGATTTTGAACAACTGATGAAGGGCGAATTTCAGATGAGTGCTATGGGAGAGCTTACATTTTTCCTTGGTCTTCAAGTCAAGCAACTGTCGGATGGAATCTTCATAAGTCAAGATAAGTATGTTCATGAGATCCTTCAGAAGTTTGATTTGGATCCTCTTAGACCAGCATCAACACCTTATGAAGTTGCTAAAGTCAAACTCAAGAATGAGCCAGATCCTCCGGTAAATGTTCATATGTACAGGTCCATGATTGTCTCACTCATGTATTTGACTGCATCACGTCCGGATATTATGTTGGTAGTAAGTGCTTGTTCTAGACATCAGGTGGCTCCAACAGTTTCTAACTTGAATGCAGTCAAGAAGATTTTCAAGTATATCAAGGCACAACCCAAGCTAGGCTTGTGGTATCCTAGAGAATCACCTTTTGTTCTTGAAGCATATAGTGATAGTGACTATGCAGGTGCTAATAATGACAGAAAATCTACTACTGGTGGTTGTCAGTTTTTGGGTCGAATACTTATTTCATGGCAATGCAAGAAACAGACGATAGTAGCTACTTCTTCAACAGAAGCTGAATACGTAGCTGCTGCTAGTTGTTGTGGACAAGTTTTGTGGATTCAAAATCAGATGCTGGATTATGGGTTCAATTTTATGAACACCAAAATCTTCATTGACAACCAAAGCACTATCTACATTGTGAAGAATCCTGTTTTTCATCAACGTACAAAACATATTGAAATTCGGCACCATTTTATCCGGGATGCCAATGAGAAGAAGTTGATACAGGTTCTTAAGGTTCATACAGATGATAATGTTGTTGATCTGTTGACTAAAGCCTTTGATGGTCCTCGGTTCAACCACTTGGTGGTTCACATTGGGATGGTCAATCCTTGAGACCTAGGATTGAGGAGAGGCTAAGCCTAAGGGGAGGCTTAGTGTATATATTTACTTGCACAGATTAACATATTGGTAGATTTTAACAACAGATTGAATGGGTTCTTGTGGTGTGTGTTACTCCTAGTGGAGTATTTTGCTCACTTCTAGTGGTTGTCTTCATTAATGGTTGGCTTCTAGTCATTTATGGTTGGCTTCTAGTGGATAAAAATCCTTCTTTGACAAGTGCTGGTTGGCTTCTAGTCTTGGTTTGGGTCACTGTTCACTTCGTTGACTTCTGTTGACCATATTATGCTTCTAGTGTTGACCCTTATGCTTTTTGAATTTTAGTCAACGCAAGCTAATTCTGGTATATATCATCTTATTTAACTTTGGTAAATTGGGATTTGCAAATAATGATATAAGGGGCAAGTGGTTACTTTGCATTAATTGCCTAATTTGAAAGGCAACGCACATCATTAGGGGTCAATGAACAGTTACTAGACCATTATTTATGGTCAATTACCCCCTTGACTCATTCATCACAATCATAACACACACACACACGCTCCTACTCTCTCAAACCCTAACAAATCAACTTCCATTACTTCTAATCAACATCAATGGCTGCTTTGGTCTACCAACCCGCTCACAATAAGGTTGCATATCTGGGAGATGGTCCTAAACGTGATGAATTCACAGACATACTAGAGTTTATTGAGGCTTCTAACCTCAGGTATGCTTTTACTGTTTGCCCCACTATTTATGATAGTGTGATTCGCCAGTTTTGGGATACTGCTACTCTTGTGGCTGTGTTTGGTCGTCAACGTGAACTCCATGCTACCATTGATGGACATTCTTATGTGGTTACTGAAGCTTCTATTAGGAGTTCCCTTCATCTTCAAGATGAAGGTGGTGTTGTTTCCATCCCCAATATTGAGGTTTTGGAGGGGATGGCTGCTATTAGGTATAACCATTGGGGAAGTTTAACTTCCAAAAGAATAGGTTTTTGCCCCAGTGGAAGCTTCTAGTGCACTTTTTGATTCATTGTTTAAGCCCCAAGTCTGGGAGTTGGGATGCTTTTCCCACTCCTTTGGCTACTGGTCTTATCTGCATAGCACAGGGTAGGGTGTTTAATTTCTCTCGCTATTTGTTTGATGGTATGGTTAGCAATCTGTCTAGTGTCGGTTCTAGGAATAAATTTTTAATGTATCCTATGTTTTTACAGCAGATACTTGTGTGTTTACCTTGTGATAGGGAGGAGTATGAGACCCCCAAGCTTACTACTAAAGTTTACTACAATATAGCTCATGGGTTTAAAGGGGATTGGAGGCCCCTTACTTATGCAATGCTGGGCCTTGCCCAAGGTCCTCCTGATGTTGTTCCCCGGGCTGTCCAAGCCGAGGAGGAACCTCCATTAGGTGATGACCCAATGGAGGAGGAGCATCCTGCTGGTGGTGCACCTAATGTGGTTGTGGAAGAGCCGGTTGAGGAAGTGGTGGTTGAAAGGCCATCCACTTCCAAGGCTACCCCCTCTTCGATGCCACATTCGTCTCCATTTGTGGATACTCCCCTCCTAGTCCTGTCCCTCACTCTTCTGATAAGCCCTCTGGTTCTCGTGCTCATAATGATGACCCCTTTATTGCTTCTGGTTCCAATGAGGCCTTTCCAGACCCAAGTCCTCTTGGTGGGAAAGCGGAGGAGCCTACTACACTTACTTCTTTGTTTGATCTCATGCACATGTACCATGAAAGGATTCTTTCTTTGGAGGCAGATTTAAATCAACATCGTAAGCTTACCAAGGAATTTGTTCTTCCCATGGCTGACTGGATTAAAGCTTTGGAGACACAGCAGAGGAGGAGGAAGAAGCATGTGGTTCAATCTGATTCTGATGAGGAGGTTGAAGATCTTGTGGAGGATGGCTTGAATTTGTTGGCGAAGGCTGCGTTTGCTGATAAGTCATATGATGATCTGCCGATTCCTCCTACTTCATCAAGCATCCCTCCTACTGCTGCTACCCCTACACCAAAGGAAGATGTTGCTGGTACTACTGTTGGTTCAACTGCTGGACCATCTCATGATCCTAAGGGGAAACCCCCTATGCCTGCTGCTCCCTCACCCCCTCGCAAGCGTACTCACAGACAACTTGAGGAGGATAGGTTGGGTGAGGAGGCTGCACAAAGAATGCAAGCAGAAATTGACCAAGCTGCAAGGGCTGAGGAGGAAGCTCTTCAGAAGCAAAGACGTGAACAATTGCAGCATGATGCTATGCATTGGGACGATAACGATTGGATGCGGGTGCTCACTATTCTTACCTCGGATTATTCGCAGTTTACTCATCTCCTGGGTTCTGATGGAATGAGCAGAATTGTATTCCTCGAGCTATGGTGTTAATGCGTAAGCAACAATTATCGCTTGCTGCTCAACTGCGTGAAAAGCGTAAGAACATGCCTTTGACAAGAACCGAGGAGAAAAAGTTAATGCAGAGGTATGTCAAGTATCAGTCAGCTGCTCACTTTACTGTTGGTTGGACATGGGAACGGGTTCGGGCATTGTCTTTTGACGAGCTTAAGGCTCTATATGAACGAATAATCAAGCGTCAGAGCACACCTGTTCTGAAGCGTTTCATCTATCGTCCTCCTCCACGTGTGGTTCCTACTTCTCAACCTGCTGTTGCTCCTGATTCTTCTTCTGATGTTTCTCTTGGTTCTACCGGTATTCCATTTGTTGTTAATGTCTCTACTGCTGGTACCACCTCTACACCGTTGGTTGCTCCTCCTGTTTTATCTTCGGGTCCTACCACCACCACCACCTATGCTACCACCACCACTGCTACTCCTGCTATGGCAAAACCCTCACCACCCGTGACCGGCCCTCAACCTACTCCTTCTTCTGGTGCATCTATCGTTGATCCTTTGGTTGGACAAGGTATTGATTCTACTTCTGCTAATCCTATTCCTGCTGCGAAGGTAAAGGTTGAAACCTCGTCTGGTGTTCCGACTCCTCGTCGTTCCATCCGCAAGCAGTTGGCTAGACGTGCTAGACGTGGCAAGTCTGTTCCTTATTAGAAGCGTGCTCCCGAAAATCTTATTGATTCAGCTTCCGATAGTGACTCAGAATTTCCAATGGGTACGGGGTTTATTACATCTTTGTACAGTTAAGCCATCCACCACTATTCCTGGTACTTTCACCCATAAGATCTCCATCAGTGATGGTTATGTTCGTTATGCTTCGGGTTTGCAAGGTGTGTTGACTTGGGTAGATCGTAGGGATCTTATGTCGTTGTATGGGTTTGTTGATGCTGGTATGCCTACTCCTCCTAGTGAGGTGCCCTCCTGGCCTGGTCTGAAAATGTGGGCTGATTTAAAGATGATGCTTGATTCCCCTCCACATGCTCCACTTTTTGGTGTCTGGAAGGACCAGCCAACCTGGGTTATCAAGAGATGGAAGTCATATGCTGGTTGTGGCGTGCATGTCTTGGAGTTGGAGTCTAGTGCAATGGTGTTCATTCTTACAGATCTGGATTATCCGTTGACTATTGCTTCGATGGAGGCCATGCTTGCTTGTCACTTGCAGATTTCCAATGCCCCTTCCAGGAATGAGACTTCTATGGCGACTACACTGGTGGAAGGGATACAAGCTCGGTTGCAAGCTGAGAAGGTGGTTGCGTCTGGTATGTGATGGGTTGGTTTGTAAGTTTTTATGTTTTGTGTTTTATGTTCATCTGTTCATACTGCAATTCTTTTCACCAATATGTACAGTGATTGGTGACTTACATTTGTTATAGTTAAAAAAAACTATACTTTTTATAGAATATCTACTTATACTTTAAACAAATCATGGATTTTACACTTGTGAATAATATACCATATGCTTATTCTGTTTCAAACCTTTGGGTTCCTGTTGCTGATTCACACTTGTGCTGGTTTGGTGTTTCATCTGGTGTTGGACTTGGTCCACACAACAAATGGTCCTCAACTCACCATGTCTCACAGACAAGAAAGAGTTGATTCACCTTGAGGGTACGGCTCCTGGTGTGATTCTCAAATCCGTTGATGCTTGCCAGGTTACCCAAAACTGGATGGTTTTCACTTGCCATGGTCCTAGACTGAAATGTGGCTAATCCAAGGGGGTACGGCTCTTGGTAAAGATTTTATTAAATCCGTTGATAGCGATAATAGCTTGCTCAAAGCTATAGGGTTTTCAACTCACTGATGATTCATTGCTAAGAGTTGGCGAGTCCAGAAGGGTACGACTTCTGGTAAAGACATATCAAATCCATTGACGGCTGTTATGGTTTGCCTAAAATCATCAGGGTACCCCCACTCACCATTGATTCACGTTCTAAGAGTTGGGCTGGGTTCTGGTCTCCCATGGTGATGCTTATTCCACCATAAAGACTGGCTAGCCCAAGAGCGAGCAGCTACTTGGTAAAGGCTCATCAAATCTGCTCATGTTGCTGTGAAGATTCGACACAATGGTGATTTGTTTCAAGCTTTGGAGAAGCTTCTAGTGTTCCTTATTGCAGCGGTTCTTATGTTCCTCATGTTGCTGATGTTGCTGTTTCTTTTGCTGTTCCAATCCTCAAACTTTATTGCACGATTTACCAGGAAACTTGAACTCAACAGGTCAAATTCAAGTTTAGGGGAGGATTGTTAGGACCATTGGAATAGTTATTTGTAATAGATAGACTAGGAGGTATGTAGTTCCTCCTGGTCATAGTAGTAGTAGGAGCAAGTCGTGCTCCTGGTCTTAGTTAAAGTCAAACTTTATTATTTAGTTATTATTCTGTTAGGATATGCATGAGATATGTTAGGAAAGGATATGCATATCAGTTTTACACGTTTTGTTTAATGATGTATTAGGGTTTCCTTTTAGTATAAAAGGAACCTTAGGCAGAAGGGTTTCATACACCTTCATCAAACATAATTCTAGTTATTATTAATATTAGAAATCCTTACAAAAGGATCAAGTCGTTATAGTTATTCTGTTCTTCTTTATAGTATTTGTATTTTGCATTTATATCGTGTATAGAGTCTCTCTGTGAATAGACTTGTGATTACAGAAGTCGTTCGCCGTTCCTGACAGGCTGCAAGATCCACATCTAGTGGACCCATCAGATTCTCAGAACTAAAATGAACAAGTGTGTACCTGGTCTATTGAACTCTCTAAGAAAAATATATGAAAGACTGAAGTAAGTCAAGGTAAAATTAAACATCACCGATGAACTTACCTTAGCTAAACAGGATCCCACAAGAACTTAGGAAAGGAATAGGAAAATGATTAAATTAAAAACCTGAAACAAGAATCCCTGGATTAGAGTGCAACAGAGTACCTCCTGATAATGGCCTATTTGTCAACAATGTGGTGAAAAAAGAACCTGAGTGGGGTATCTTCTTCATTGATGAGTTTAATGACCATGCATTCCAATGAATGACTGATATTCACAAATGTACCACTAAGGGACTTCTCATCTACCTTGTCATGGCCGGACAAATTCAGACTGAGGATAACAAGAGATTTGTGATCAAGATCAGGGAGATGATTGATAGAAGACCAGGTAAAGATAAAGTATTGAGTTCCTCAAGAGTGAAGAAAGAAGCTATGGAAGCTGAGAGTTTTGTTCTTTTGGATTTAATGTTTTTCTTGTAATAGACTAATAGGTTAATGTAATGATTAATAAAAAGAAGTACTTTGTTTAAAACAAGACTCTTCATCTTTAGTTTAATCAGTATGAGAAGAAGCCTCTTTGCTCACTTATAATAAAACATACTTAGGCATATTTTATATCCAAATAGAGGGGGATTGTTAGGTCAATTTGGTGTCTTATGGTCTCACTGAGGGATTTGAATACAAATAAGCCTGAGTACGTTTATTACCCTTTAACATTATGAACTCACTGGGTGAATGGTCACTCAGTAAGTTGCCTTCACGAGCTCAGCCCGAGTCTAAGAGAAAGACTTGAGTATTCAGTGAGGCGAAACTCAATGAATGATGTACTTGAGACGAAGAAAAAGGTGATAGGTTCAGTGAGTTATGGCAATAGACTCACTGAACCCCATAGGCCTCCCCGAAGGAACAGTAACATCCTGAACATTGAAGTAAAGGCGGGATAAGTTTGAAGTAGATAAAATGTAGTACATACACGCTTATCGTGACTTACCCTTTTAGGTTAGAAAAGGGTACTGACCTTGTAAAGGACTTTGTCCTAATACTTAGAATAGGGTAATGACAAGTATGTACCTTGTACCTCAGTTAAAGACAATAACTGCACATGGCAATTCTTTGTCTTGTACCTAGCCTTAAGTCTATAAATAAGATTCATTGTAAAAGAGAAAATCAAGTTTGTGCACTCAATGCTTAGTCATTCACAAACAAATTCTCTCTTTCGAATACGATAGAAAGCACTTGAGTTATAAACTCATGTTGAATTAATCGCCGAACTTATTAATTGTTAGGATTGATATTTTTTGTTAGTGAGGAGATCACCAAAACACACATTGACTATTCAATCCCTATTGTATTTTCGCATGCAATAGGGTATAAATATTTTAATAATAAGAGTTAAACTTTGAAAAATATTTTGTGTCTTATTCGTTGTATAATTGTGTTTTATTACATTACTTTACCATGAGTTAGGTTTATACTTAGCATTATTAAGTATAATACTAATTATAAGGGACCAACATGATTGGTTTAGACTATGTGGTCAAGAACATTTCCATACATTATCAGAGTTTGCGGAGATATTAGGGTTGTATGAACAAAATGATTTATAGGTTTCTTGTGGGGCATTTTGCACATCGAACGGGAAATAGGGAAAGAAGTCAAGTGTTGGATTTATGGTTGATGAGTGAAATAGAGGGAGATAGAGACGTGAATGTGGCATGGGTTATTGTCGAATATTTGTACAAGAAAGCTCCCGGTATTAAAACACTATGTGGATTAGATTGTTAGAAGGCTAGGTTATTTGAGTTGAGATGTGGTCTCAAGGTGCTCGGAGCCAATCTGTGAATAATGGTATTTGAGGGCTTTGGCGAGCGAGTTAGATAAAGAGAGAATGTGTTTAAGAGACCTAGAGCCTTTGCAACACATAATGGAGGAAGAACACGAGCCAAGAGGGGTAAACACTAGTTGGGATGATTGGAATGCTAATTTAAGTGAAATTGAGTGGATGGTGGTTTGGATAGATTCCATGACGATGATGAACAACTACATGCTCAAGCATTCCATGCCTATCTTGCATCTCTTTGCTAGAGAGGCAAATTTTAGTTACCTAACGTATCATCCGCATAATGTTCCACCTTATCCATATACATATATGCCTTACCCCCATCCTCACACTCACTGCCCTAATATGGGTGAACCATCTTTTGATGGAGGTCATGGAGTATCCAGAGATGATTATTTGTTTACGGGTGTGGGGCACGATCCTAGAGGCAATTTTTTGGTACCAAGTAGGAACTTTGATGTTGGAGGATCATCAAGAGGTATGCATGATGACGAAGACATGGATGATTGAGATTCATGATCTCAATACTTGTAAGATGATGTTTTAGAACTTCTTAACTATTTTAAGTATAATTTTTATTTGTGTGATTTGATATTTTTTAAACAATTTGGTTTTATAATATTAAGATGTTTATTTTGAGTTATCTTGTTATTATGTATGGAAAAATATGTTTTGTTTAGTGCAGTGTTTGTATTGGATGATTTATGAGTTCATATTGGTGGAAAATATCGAGTTTTCTGTAGTGTCATGAGACAATAAACCACATGCGGGACATATATCAAATCCGATAGTATCATTTTACCTTATTTTTCCATTTGCTTATACTTTGAAGTTCGTTTATTACCTTTGAGGACAATGTAAACTTAAGTGTGAAGGGTGGTCAAATAAGAAAAATAGTCTATTTTGTCAAATACGGTTTACTTTTCAAAATAAAAAATATTAAAAAATTAGTAAAATAAATTTGAATAAAATGGTTATTACTTGTTTGTATTTCCAATCCGTGGTGAGATCACATTTTGTGATTATGATAAGAATAAATGGTAAAAGGCAAACAACTTTTCGAAAAAAAAATACAATAATCGAAGTTTTGTTGCTAGTCACTAGTTGCAGGGAGTATATTTTTGACGATTAGGAGTTGATAACACTTTGTATTCACATGAGTTCTTTCAACAAAAGAGAGGTAGTTACTCTAGTTTTTATTTTTTGTAGTGTATGCTTATCCAAAGTGTGCAGGGGTTGCGAAGGTGAAGCAAAATAGCCAATGAGCTATATGCATAATTATAAATAGCCAATAAGCTATAAATTATGAAGACGAAGGAAGAAGAAGTGTTATGGTAGTATCGGTTTTCCAATGTGCTAAGAATAGATACTTGAAGTTGAAAAAAAAGAAAGTAAGAAAAAGAGGTATATCGAAAAGGGCGGTGGTGATCATTTGGTAGTGGTGACTAGTATTTTGCTTTTGTTTTTGCTTAAACCAATAAAATACCTTTTTGAAAGATAATTATCGGGTGTTCACGCCCAATCAGATTAGTATACTACTTATATATACCTTGGTGTAATAAAGAGTTTAAATAATTTTAAGAGTCAAAGTAGAATAGATATTCTTTATAAAGGTTCACGTTTAGTTTAGTTTTTATTTAGTTTACTTGATCGAGGAGAGCAAAACTTAAGTGTGAGGGGATTTGATATCGCTCAAATCCAAAATGTTTTTATACGCGTTTTCTATAGTTTTTATATAGGATTTGTGGTAATAAATGGACTTTTATTGCTAATATTGTGCAAAGTTTGGTTCTTGTGTTTGTAGTTAACAAAGAGGAATAAAACGTGAAATAAAGAACGAAAGACAAGAAAAAGAAGGAATTTGGAGGTGAAAGGATGAACGAGATGCGAAAGTATAGGTTTTGTATGTGAAATAATAAGATAAATAAGTGTTTTGGAAGTTTTGAAGAAAGATTGAAGAAAGAAACAAAGAGGAAGGAATAGAAAAGAAATAAGAAAGAAGGGGTGGAAGGAGCCCCCAGCGAAGCGAGGAGCCACCAGCAGAAGGAAGCAGTCATTGGCTGTGAAGCTGTAAGGAGTCGAGCGGCTGCTCAGCTCCACCGTCGGCTGCTCTCAGACGGGTTAACTAAATATTTCCATAAGGTTGTAGTTAATTTCCCAAATCAATGAGAGTCCGATCATTTCCCTCCCATTACACCTCTTAGTCATTTTTGCCTCTTCTACAAGGCTATTTCATGTATATACTGAAGCTTAGGGTGATGATTCTAGGTGTGCCTGATGTAGTAAAATCGTACACGTTTTAGGAAAAACACGTATAATGGGCAAGTATTAAACGTTCACGTTTAGGAAAACGCGAATGCTCGATAAATGCTAGTTCGTTCTCGAAGGAGGTGTATGTGTTATGTGCCAATACGTATAAAAAATGTTTGGATTAGTAACGTTTTTGGGTTTGAGAAGAAAGAAAATTAAAAGACGAGTTACGCTAAATTAAATTACGACAAAAACTAAAAACGTAAACGTAAAGACGTAAAACACAACGAAAATAAAAATTTAAACTAAAAAGTAATTAATATTTAAAACTAAGTCTAGAGTAATATAAATAAGAATAAAAATTCAATAAATAAATTTTAAAACTTATTATTAATTAAATACTTAATTTTAAATGCTAATTAAAGCCCTAAAATTAAATATAATTAACAAAAAGTCCAAAATTATATTTTATCAAACTAAAATCTTACTTATATTAATTAAGATCTAAAAAGTATTTTTCCTAAATTTTTAAAACTATTTTTCTATGTTTTAAAGGCTAAAAACTGAATTTAAATTAAAATAATGATAAAAAATAATAAAATAATGAGGAAAATAATTTTGCTTTATTGAAAATTCTAAAATACTTAACTAAACTTGAGAAAAATGAAAAAAATTGAAAAGAGTGAGTTTAGTCCTAATAAGTCAAAAACAGAATTGTTAAAAACTTAATTTAAATTAAATTAATGCTAAAAAATAATAAAACAATCAGAAAAATAAAATTTACTTTTCTAAAATCCTAAATTACTTAAATGGACAAAGGTAAATTGAAAAAACAAGAAAAAACTAGTTTTCACTCACTAAAGACAAAAAACAGATCAAAGCTGATAGTGACAAGTCAAGGGCTTTTGCTTGTTTGCTTATCAGTGGGAAGAACAAGGGTAACAGTGGGAAAGGAGTTCCCACTGCTCTACCACAGAAAACAAAATTAGCAAGTTTAGAGCTTGTTTCTTGGTTGTTTTTGGTAACAAAGGCACCCCCACACTCAGTGGAGTGTGGGGAGTCAATAACAATAAAAAATAAAACAGCTTCTAACACAAATTACACTCAAATCAAGGCAAACTAGTTACTGATATAGCTAGGGGGTCTGGTAGGGGTTTGCTGATCTAAAGTGCAATCTAGTGAGGTTTGGCCTAGCAACAATTGACACACAACATACCAACTCACAAAATAACTTCACTTAGACCTAGACTAGCACTAGACTTGATTGTGGACAAGTTTTCAAAGCCTTAAACACAAAATCAAAGCTTATGAGAACTTTGTTTGAAATAGACAGATTTACCAAAACTTGAGTATGCAAAATTTTCTAAGCACTTAACTTAAAACAAACTTACACCTAAACTTAAGTATCCAATCACAAGCAAAGAGAGTGCAAGTCTATTGGGTTAGTCTATGTGTCACCCACAACCTAGAACCAGTAAAACCAAACACTCCTTAAAATATATTTAGACAGATTTTTCAAAGAAAACTCTAGCAACCATAAAAATAAAACTGTCAAAACACCATACATGCATCATATGACAAGTAAAGATGAGACAAGCATTAATCTAACAAAGAAAAAGATTTTAAAACAAAAACTCATAAAATCACTCAAGTATGCATAAAAGTTGCAAAAAGGTTTCAAGCCAATTACTCTTAAGCTGATGGCATCTTTATGCTTACTTTTAGCTTATGAATGATAAAAGAGCTTATGTAGAAGACACTTGTTGTGGTTCTACAACAGAACCAAGGGTTGGTGCCAAATATCTTCAAAAAGGATTAAAAAAATGATGATGCCCCTTTCTTGTTTCCTGCTGAATAAAAACTCAAAAAACAAAGAAAGCAATGCAAGTTCCAAAAGGTGACCATAAGCTGGTGTTAACAGCTTATGGTGTGACTTTTGGAACAGTAAGTCTCATAATAACAATAAAAACAGGTTTTTGAAGAAAACTTGAAATCCAACTACTTTTCTTTTGCAAGAAAATGTAAAAGAGGTGCAAAAATAAAAACAAGCTATAAACCAAGCCTATAAGCTTGTTTATGTCAGAAATAAGCTTATAGGTTGGTTATGGCGTATTGGGTCCTAATAATCTTTGAACAAAATATTTGGTAAACATAAATGGAATATCGCAAGGAACTTTAAGACTATTTTTAAAAACAACTTAAACTAAGGAACTCAGAATGATTGCAAGGCCAAAAATCTGGAACATTTGATATGGTCACAAGCCAACCATATTTATACATGAGGATAGAAGAACCTAGAATGAAAACAATGACATAAACCCTAGCTGATCAAAGTTCCAAGAATGCCCTTTGCTTGATTTGAAATTTTCGTCAAATAATGAAACATGTGATCTTTTCTGGGCAGTTTGTGATATCCAGCTGTTGGGAGACTAATCTCAACCCTTCATTGATGTCTTTGGAAAGAAGAAAACATCTAGAGACGTTATATTGCTTTAGGATTCCAAGTTTTCTAAAAAGGCACAAACCATGTAGTAGGGGGAGGTCCATGGGGATCCCACGTCACATGTGAACAGGGATTAGGGTGTGGGGTGTGATGAGGGATGTGTTAATTATGTATCTGGACAAGATTTTTTTTGGTAAAGAATGTATCTGGACACGATTGGGGTACAATTTTTAGGATTGAGTCAAATGGGGGATTAGGGTTTATGGGGATGAATATGATTAACAGGTGGGTTATGATCCATAATTAGGGATAAAGAGTATGTTTGGCGCCACTTTAAATAATATAAAATCTGTTTAAACACGACTTAATACTTTTCAAGAAGTGGGTCGGGTTTAGGTATTAGTTGTGGGCTTTGGGTGGTGTGGACTGGGTTAATGGTGGGTTTGACCGGGTTTGGGTTTGGTTTATAGCAGTTTTACCCCCTGACTTTGAAATCTTTGGCAAATAAAATTTTCAATAGCCAAACTATCATTCCCTTTGTTATATCTTACCAAGGCTTGTCATTCTTGGCACATGGCATTCCAAAACATTCACCAAGGACTAGTTATGCAATTTAGCATTCTTCAAGGGCCAAACATGTAATATCTTGAAAATTTAGGGACCTTTCTTTTATATTTGAGATTTACAAGGGTCTAAAGTGACAAGTTTTCAATAGTTGAGGAAACATGCTTGACAAATCTTCAAACTTCAAGGACTTCTTTGGAAATTCATGATTCAGGTCCGGTTCTTTGTGTGGCTTCATTTCCCGTGTTTGTTTTTGCTTGTTTCCTTTGATCTTTTGTTGATTTCACGATATCCGTACCTAAAATACACAATGAACAAACACAAGCATATTTTGGGGTATTTTATGATATTTTTTAGCATTTTAAGCCCGATTTGGACGATGAGACTATGTATAAATGCAGTCTCATCACTCTCCCATACTAAACCATTTCCTCGCCCTCACGCAATGCTAGAATTAAGTACCGTAGCACTTCTAAATTTCATTTTTAGGTGATATTTATTGAAACGTCAATTTAAATAAACCACTACAAGTGTTTTAGACATAATGTATTGTTTTCATCGCAAAATGGGACGCTTAGGATCTGATGAGACTGTAATTATTCATAGTCTTATCGTCCAAATCGGGCTTAAAATGCTTAAAATATCATTAAAAACCCTAAAATATGCTTGTTTTTGTTCATTGTGTATTCTAGGTACGAATATTGTGAAATCACCAAAAGATCACAAAAATAAAGCAAAAATGAACACTGGAAACGAAGCCGCACAAAGAACCGGACCCGAGAATAGATTTTCCAAAAATACCCTTGAAGTTTGAAGATTTGTCAAGATTGGTACCTCAACTATTAAAGACTTGTCATTTTATACCCTTGTAAAACCTCAAAATTACAAATGGGTCCCTAAAATATCAAGTGTATACATGATTAGCCCTTGAAGATTCAAGAAAATGCAAGTTTAGCCCTTGGAATAATTTTTCAAAAGATTTTGTGGCCAAATTGGGAAAACAAAAACTTCTAATACAAAGGAAAAGGAAGTTTAGAGCTGAAAACTTAATATAGCAACTTTTGTAACTTGTGGGGGTCAAACTTGGCAGACAAGAAAACAACCTCTCACCACTCAGAGCATGACACATCACCCACTACCTCCCACCATCCATTAATATCCCTACACATCATCTAGCACGCCACATCACCCCATACTTAACTAATCAGTTTTTAAACTGATAATTAAACGTGGGAAACATAATTTCAAACCTAAAACTAGATTAACCACCAGTGTTTACTTTCCCTCCCACATATAAACCCTAAACCCATTACACCTTCCAAACAAAGGGGTTTTTGTTCTAAACCTCCAGAATACTAATTAATCCCACCATAAACCAAACCCACCTCTCAAAACCATATCTAGTGATACCACGACCCCACACCAATGGTACCCTGCCATCACTTTCGTCCCAAAACCCAACACCCCGACCAAATCGACAACCCACATGAATTCCTTTCTCCCAAAGCCAAGATAAACGTCCAAGATTCAAGAAAAACAACTGGCAAGGACATAGATCACAAGTTACCACTTTTGACTAGATTCAAGTTTGAAGACTTTGAGGGCAATTTAGGGCTTTTGTTTATTAGGGTTTAGTTTCTAGACTTTTCTTTTGTTGGGAATAAAATAAAGCCAAGACACTTAGACGCTGACAAGAGGAAATCAGACGTTGATTGGAAGAAATCAAGCGTTGTCAGATCAAGGTGACAAGAAGAAGTCAAGCGTTGATGAGAAGAAGTCAAGCACTCAGTCTACACGTTTTATGTTTCTAGTAAAGATATGTTCGACAATGTATTTCTTATGTTCATCTTTACCTAAAATAGCTGATACGTAGACTCTTATACAAGGTTCCTTAATCTATAAAAGGAGGCCTTTAGGTTTTAGTTCAATATATGTTTTACACTTTCATTGTACGCAAGTTCGATTAATCAATCAAAGTGAAAGTTTGGTTTATCTTGTTTGTGTGTTCTTGTTTAAGTATTAATTCCGCATAATACTTAGATTGTTTCATATAAAACAAAGTTTCTCTAACTGTTAAACTTGATTCATTCTCGTTTACACAAAGCTAAATCGATCTAAGTTTGGGATCAACAAGTGGTATCAGAGCTTGTTGAGGAACTTTTATCTAAAGAACACAAAACCTTAAAAACCTTAAATCTAAAAAAACCCTAACTTTTCAAGAAACCCTAAAAACCAGACAATATGTCTACTCCATAGTTGACCTCCTCCTTAAGCCATAACCGAAAAATCCTCATACTAGACCCAGTCAACTTTGAGCTATGGAAGTTCAAATTTGAGCAGTACCTTCAAATCAATGACCACACCCTATGGGAAATTATTGAATATGGAAACACTTTCGATAAAGCTGCCAAAATTCAAGCTGCTATTACTTTAAGATCAACTCCAGGCTCAAGTGAAGCTGATCGAAAAGAACAACCTACAGATGGGAGAGTTGTCTCAACTGAGGACATTGCAAAGAGAAGGAACGACATAAAAACTCTAAGCATCCTCAAACTTTCTTTGGGACCAGCCAATCAACACAAGTATAGAGGTTTTGAGTCTGCTAATGATCTTTGGGCAGCCCTTCAAGTCACTTATTGTGGTAATGATGATACTGCCTCAGAGAAAAAGAAGCAACTCTTGCATGAGTATGATGTGTTCAAAGCTCTTCCCAATGAAAAGCTACGTGGGGTGAGAACAGACTTCTTGACATCACAAGCAAATTTTCATTTATGGGAACAGTGCATGATGATGCTGATATCATTAGCACTTTCCATAAAAGTCTTGGTGATGCATGGAAGATTGAAGCAAGGTCTGTAATTGCTACTAATGCTCACAAAAGTTCCACTTTTGATGACGTCTACAATAAATTGAAGATTGTAGAAAGTGAAATCCTTTTGGAACAAGGAAGCAAAACTACCAATGGAAACATGGCCTTATTTTCACATAGTGAAGGTCAATTTGATTAAAGGGAGTCATACATGCACCTCGTTACTGGATCTCCTTGTGTCAATGTTGGATCAAGCTTTGTTAGCGCCCCACATGTAGACGCTGACACTTACAATGTTGACTCACCAAGAATTTAGCCTGCTGGTATTGATCTAGATACAGTGTGTGCATACATTGCTTCATTGCCTAATGGTTCAGTGAACATATGAGGACCTTGAGCAAATTAGTGATGAGCATTTGGAGGAGATGGACACAAAGTGGAATATGGCACTTGTAAGCATAAGGGCCAATAGATGGAATAGAAGATTCAGGAAGAAGATGGCCTTTAATGCTAAAGACACTGCTGGGTTTGATAAATCCAAGGTTGAGTGTTACCATTGCCATAGAATGGGTCATTTTATGAGAGAGTGCAGATCTCCAAGAAGATCTGATGCTGGAAAGCCTTCAAGCCAAATCATCAAGGTTGAAGATACAAAAGCTAAGGTTGCCATGCAAGAGATTGATGGTGTTGGCTGGGACTGGAGCTTTTTGGCCAAAGATGTGGAAGAGAACAAAGCCTTGGTTGAAGAAAAGGAGGAAGAGGAGCATGTTCACTATTCTCTCATTGCACATTCTTCATCCTCATCAGATAATGAGGTATATAATGATGCATTTTGTAGTAAAGGTTGTCGTCTAAACACTGAAAAACTTAACAAAGAAATTTTAAAGTTAAAATCAGATGTTTTTGATGAAAAATGAAAGTTATCTAATTATCAACTTGCACTTGTTCAAACTGAAAAGACTGTGTCTGAATATATGAAAATGGATCTTGACCTAAAAGATCAAATCAATGTTTTAACTCATGACCTCAGTGCTAGTATTGAGATTATAGACATCTTAGAGAGATCCAAAGGTGTTATACAAGCTGAGTTGGATGATACCATTAAAAACAAAGATAATGTAGGGCTTAATATTCAAAGATTTGATAAAGCTTCTCAAACCCTAGAAAAATGTGTTAGTGAACAAAGGGATACTAGGGATATGACTAGGATTGGGATGAAAGAGTATGTTGGTGTTCCACCACCTGTTGGGAACTTCTATGGTGTCCTTAGAAAGGATTTGTCTTGGACTGGTATACCAGAACTCCAAGAAAAGGAATTCATTCCTCCACCAAGATTTCTTACTCCAGTAGAGGAATATAAGCAGAAATTGACTAACTTGGACCAATGGAAGAAAGCCAATCCCACCTTGTTTGTTAAAGGTGGCATGCTTAGTGAAAGCCCAAATGAGTCCACACCCATAAAAGTGACCAACCCTACTACTGGAAAGACTGTTAATCTTGGCTTAAACGTTGATAGAAAATCTAGTATTAAATATGTAGAAATGTATAGAAAACCTAGGTCACCAAAAAGTCAAGTTAGTGATAATGGGACAGGTTTCTTTTCATTTAGACATAGAGTTATGTCTAGAAAAGCTTGTTATACTTGTGGGAGTTTTTCACATTTGGCTTATAAGTGTGTCAATGCTTCAAAAGTCAACGCTGATAGAAAGTCAACCATGGTCAAACCCAAACCTTTTGTCCAACAAAGTCCACAAGTCATTAGACCAACTCCATTCTATACTAAAGGTTCTAATACTTATGGACAAAGAACTTTTGAAAAGACCAATACATGGTCTAACAGACAATGGGTTCCTGTAGCAAACCCTAGTTTTGGCGCTGAAAAGTGCAATTTTAGCATTGTCAAGAATAATTTTAACGTTGACAGGAATATTTCCAACGCTGTTAGACCAAGTAATGTCAAATACTTGCAATCAAAGGGAAAAGGGTCTAAAGCTTCATCTAGCTTAACATGGAGACCCAAACAAGACCAAAACCCTAATTTAGATGGAATTTCTATGACCTGTAACAGATTTCATTATATTTCAAAGGTCATAACTAAAACAATTTGGGTTAACTGGGTGTTTAATTGAAAAAGGGATGAACAAGGGGTTGTTATAAGGACTACATCTGTTCCTGTTGAACAACTAAATTAATCCACGTCTGCTCAGCCTTGGGTTCCCAAAGAAAACTAATTTGTTTTCTTTATGTGTAGGGCATTCAAAAGCAGGTTAATGATCATGGTTATTGGGATAGTGGATGCTCTAGGCACATGATGGGGAAGGAAGATTATCTGACAAGTTTTACCCCCATTAAAGATGGTGACAAAGTGTACTTTAGAGGAGGATATGGAACTATCACTGGCAAAGGCACTCTTATCACCAACAATTTATGTTTTGAAAACGTATTTCTGGTAAAAGAACTCGATTATAATCTGTTTAATGTATCAAAAGTCTATGATAACAAAAATAAGGTTCTTTTCACTGATACTGAATGCTTGGTGTTAAGCAAGGATTTTATAATACCTGATGAGAAATTCATTGATTATAGAACACCTAGGCAAAAGGACATTTATAATGTGAATCTTAATGGAAATAGGATGAATAATAATTTGCCATGTCTATATGCTAAGGCTTTGATGAGACTGCTTTTATACATTGTCTCTGTTGGGAATAAAATGTAGCCAGTACACTTGAACGCTGACAAGAAGAAAACAAGCGTTGATAAGAAGAAAACAGGCTTTGAAAGATCAAGCGTTGACAGGAAGAAGTCAAGCGTTGATAGGTTGAAGTCAAGCACTGATAGAAAGATATAGTCTACGCGTATTATGTTTCTAGTTTGTTTCTAGTAAAGATAGGATCAACAATGTATTTTCTATAATTATCTTTACCTAGAATAGATGATACGTAGACTCTTGTACAAGGCTTCTTATGTCTATAAAAGAAGACCTTTAGGTTTTGTTTCATATAAGTTTTTATACGTATAACACTTTCATTGTAAGCAAGTTTGTTCTAATCAATCAAGTGAAAGTTTGTTTTACAATTGTTTGAGTGTTCTTGTTTGAGTATTAATTTCGCATAATACTTAGATTGTTTTATACACAACAAAGTTTCTCTATGTGTTTAACTTGATTTAATCTCGTTTACACAAGCTAAATCGATCTAAGTTTGGGATCAACAGTCTCATCATCCAAAACGGGCTTTAAATGCATTAAATATCATCAAAAATGCCAAATATATGCTTGTGTTTGTTACTTGTGTATTTTAGGTACGGATATTGAGAAAATGATAAAAGATCACAAGAAATAAGAAAAAACGAACACGGGAAACGAAGCCGTACAATGAACCAAGCCCTAGTGTTGATTTTCCAGGAATAACCCTTGAAGATTTGAAAATTGTACAAGAAGGGTCCTCCAATATTGAAGAATTGACACTTTAAACCCTTGTTTATTCATAATTACAAGATTGGTCCATAAAGTTTGTCAAAATTACAAAAAGGGCCCTCCACTTTGAAGAATTGGAAAATTTAGTCCCTCAACAAAACTAAATTGTCAATATTAGTCCTCCTCAAAGTCAAACATGCCATAAAGACCTTCAAGATACAAGAAAGAGCAAGTTTGGTCCTTCAAATATCAAGAAATAGCAAGAAATACCCCTGAAAATACTTTGGAAAAGTATTTGGGGAAAAAGTGTGAAAATGGAAACTTGATTAACAAAGGAAATCTGTTTTTATGCCATTTATCACAATGTGAAGGAAATGGAAGAAATGAAGGACTGAAATGGGCAGACAACCAAAGATACCTAGACCACTCTTGGCTTGCCACGTGCCCTACTCACCCCTTTTATCCAATCACCACCCACCAAACTGCCACATCACAACCCACTAATCCGGTTTAAATATTAAAGTTAATCTCGCGCCTAAACACATTTTTAAAAACCAAAACAGATTAAAACGTGTGTTCTACATGTTTTTAATCACAATTGGGCATTTGCTTAATTCTTGAAATTATCCTTTAATTCTTTCCAGATTCAAGATTAAGGTGATTAAGAACATAACCCAACCTTTAAAACCCATGCCACATCACTCTCATGCTCACATGTTAAACCATCCCTACACGTTTTTGGGGAAAATGCCAAAACCTTACAAAAAATCAACACTAAAGATTGAAGCTTACTTTTTAAGCTTCCTCTTTAAGCCATTCGATCACATTTGTACCAGCTAGCATCAACAAACTGCCAAAAAACCTTCATATGAGCTCAAGTTATTCAAATTCGACATGGGCACATTGGGAACTTTACACATTAGGGTTTATGTATTTTCAGCTTTCATAGAACATTTGTAGACTATATAAGGCATAGGACCTGCTTCATAGCAGTTTGCTCATGGTTTTTCCTTTGTTCAAAATTCGGTAAATCCTACTTCATGTTTAATGAATTGTGTTTAAATGTTTGAAGAAAACCCAAGTGCCAATTTTTATCTGCTTGTTATTGTTATATGTTTTCTAATCTTGAATCTTAAAACATGTTTTCAAACATTATGAACAAAATTGCTCAAAGTTCAAAAACCTTGATATTTTGCTAAGTTCTTTGGTACACCTTTGGAATTTTTGGGCTATAAGTGGATCATAGCACCCTGATAAAGAGTTATCAAGGTGTTGTGAGGCTTATAACTTGGGGATAATCAGAGAGTGGGTACAAAGGTTGCATTAATCAAGTTTTGTAACCTTTCTATTTTTCATTTTATTGTTCTAACCTTGTTAAATCTTAGCAGCTTGTTTGTGGAAGCTTGTGCCTTGTTTTGCTAGGCACATCAGCTCAAAAATTCGTGAGTGTGGATGTACATTCATGAGGTTTGAGTTCTTGAACCCAAAAATCTAAAGAATACTTGATTTTTATGATTTTGTGTTCTGCTAGTGTTCTTGTTGTTTTTATGGCTTAATCTTGCTTGATACTGCATAATATATAATGTTATTGTGTTTGATTGGGGTTGGGTAACATTGAATCACACTTATACTTGTTTAAATCTTGATTTGAAAAAGATAAGGGGTGTTTGGGTTAACCTGTTTAAGTGCATAACTTGTTATTGTGTTATTGGAAGGTGTTGTTTGTTGTTTGTACCTGCTAAAAACTTGGTTATATGCTAATATCTGCAAGTTTTCAGACTTAAAACATCAAATCGAAGATTGTGCTATAACTCACTTGATTTTGCCTATTTTGACCTAAGATTTTGGAAACGCCTAGAGTGTATGCATGTTTAGGGATAAAAAGTGTTAAATCAAAGTATATGTAACCTTTTTAGAAGATTTGAGTGTTTGAAATTGGACTTGTGGTCAAGTATATCAGCTAAGTATCATACCTGCTTGTTTAGTGTTCATCAGTAACATTCAATTGCTTGAATCTTGAACTATACTTTGAATCAATGCATGAAACCTGTTTATATTTGTTCATTTGAATTAATTATAGCTTGTGTATGCATTTGGTGAAGTTTGGTTGGCTGATTTTTGCTAAAAGTGCTTATTAAGTGAAAACTGCTTATTGTTCATGTCTGATGCATATCTGGTGATGTTTTGAATTAACTGCACTGATTGGCTGATTTCATCGATACATCAGTTGGGGCTTTATTGGAAAATATTTTGTGTTTTTGTTGTTGATATTGACTCTTTATGATTAACTGATCATTTGGGTTCATTTGCTTAACTTGAATCCACAAAAAAGTCACATAAGACAAAAAGTCAATTTGGTCAAGCAGTGGAAACTTTTCCCACTGCTCAACCTCCAAAACTAGCCCCTGCTAGTGTAGAACATCAAACAGCTTATTCATAAGCTATTTTGGCTTATCCAGACTTGCAACAACTTATTTTTTGTGATAGATCTTCCTTATTTGACCCATTGATTTGATCTGGAGCTTATTAGGGTTTGACTTTGACTTTTTACTAGAAAACTCATTAAGTTGACTTTTACATAAGTGCTTATCTGCTTATTCTGGCTTATTGCTTGTGCTTATTTGAAAACTTATTGATTATTTTGCTTAATTAAGTCATTTAAAACCTTTTGAAAGTTGAATCAGCACTTGAGGTGGTCTAGAACTCAAAAACGACTATTTGGTCGTTTTGTGAAGAGAGTCTTAGCTTATTTCAGGCTTATTTCTTGTGCTTTTTCAAATTTTCTTTTTACAAATCTCTTCAGTAACTAAAAAAGAAGCTTGTGTGTCAAATTTTAGCTTATGGCATCAGCTTATAGCTTAATGAGCCAAAAAGCCCATTAAGAATAAGCTGCTTTGAAATAAGCTAGCTTAAACACATTTTCAGCTTTTGGGCCTTCAGAGTTTTGTTCTTAAAATCAAATTTGAAGTTAGATAGGAGATTTTGGGCTTATTTGGACAATTTTTTTCTTATTGGGCCATTAAAAGCCCATTAAGGGGTCTGTTTGGACTTTTGGCCCATTTCAAGGCCCAATAGGGGTATTTTGTAATATCAACTACATTTTTGTTTTATTTAGGTTAAAATAAACTAGTTTTCAACTTTTTAGAATTTTATATAAATTTGGATTTTTATTTATATTTTATTATTATTTTATTATTAAAAACTAAAATTTAGGTTTTTCAAAGTTTTTCATTTTTCTTAGTTCAAACAAATTAAGTTAGGAATTTTACAATTTTTAGAATATTTTTATTGTCATTAGATTAATTTTTAGAATTATTTTAAGTTTTAAGAGATTTTAATTGTTTTTAAATAATTTTTATTAATTTTAAAATTTTCAAAAATAGTTTTAAATTTAGTTAAGTCATTTTAGGGGTTTATAAGTAAAAAATTCTCATTTTGGGCTTTTTGTTAATTAAATTGATTTTTGGGCTTTAATTAGCATTAAAAATTAATATTTAATTAAATAAAAGGTTTGGGTGATTTTTGATTTTTTGTAAACTCTAATTACATTTTTGAGGATTTATTGCAATTTTCTAGTAATTTTTAGGGTAATTTTTTAATTTGGTCACTTTTTACGGTTTTACGTGCACGACTTATCGTCTTAGTTTAATTCATAATCGTAACCGTCATTCTCTTCTAATCTCTTTTCTTCTTTTCATTTCTCATCAATATAATCACAAAATTTTAATCACTTCTTAACACAACACACTTGCCTCCTTGGGAAACGAACTTGAACTTAATTGGTCATTAGTGCTTGGTTTTCCTAAACTGACAGTTAATACTTGCCACTTTTACTCTCTTTTCCTAAAGGGTAGTAAAATCACTTACATCATTTTGGCGCCGCTGCCGGGGAGGCGTTTTGTGTTTTGATTTGAACAATGTTTTTCGTTTTATATAGCCATAATAGCTATTTGTATTAGTAGCACTCTACTAATACGTATTATCGGTGTTTCGTTTTTTCTAAGAATACTATTACTATATTTTTTACGTAGAACAATAAATTCACAATTACTCCAAAAGTGTGAAAACACAACCTTGATTGGGGGGTCATTACTCAATCATTGTATTCGAATCTCAAACAAGAAAGAAAAGGCAAAATAGATAAATACTTTTGTGAAGCTTAATTTTGAAAAACACAAACTATAAGATGGGTATAAGGCGGGTATTATAAAATATACCCTAAGGAAAAAGGCTCTTAATTGCTTCGCGCCGCCTCGTTTCCCCGCTTGCTTGTGAGTGTTTATATAAAAAGGGATAATCGAGGGTTTGCCAACCAAAGTATTATCTAAGTATCATATATATTTTCTTGGTTTCATTTGATTAAACCCTCTTGAACGTTGGTGTTCCACCAACGTTCTAAAGTCATCGAAGGCGTTCACGTGATCGTTTTCATTCCTTGAGGCTTCTTTAATCAAGAGATTTGATTAAGGAGGATATTTGTAGATTTTTGTCTACCTAATACAATCACAAAATCCAAAAAAGGTAAAAACAATCAAAAATCCAAAAAAATGAAAAAGTCAAAAACACCAAAAAGAATCTTCTTTGCTCATCCCCACGTTGTACATGACGTTTATGCTTACTCGTAATCAAGCAAGACGTGCACGTAAACGAAAAAAACCGAAAGGAGTCTACACCTACTCCTAATCTTTCTAGTGAGGAGTCTCTTATTGACGAACCTATCGTAGAAGAAGAACCAACCATGGCGAATCGTACTATGATGGAGTTACTTCAAGCACCCACCGAGGGTTATGGAGAGGCTATTGTGATTCCCGCTATCCTTGCGGAGAATTCTAAAGTGAAAACGGGTTTGTTGTCGATGATCCAAAACAACAAATTCCGTTGTGATGAAAAGGACAACCCGCACAACCAAATCCGCCAATTCAATCGTCTTACCACCACTTACAAATTTAGGGATGTTGCTAATGTTTCGATTAAGATGATGCTTTTTCCGTATTCCTTAGCGGGGGCCCGCTAAAATTTGGTTAGAGAAAGATCCACCCAATTCTATATTGACGTGGAAGGATCTCGTTTCTAAGTTTGTGAACCAATTTTTCCCGCCCTCTAAGACTACGCATTTGAAAAACGAGATTTCAAAATTTTCACAAGAATTTAATGAGAGTTTTTCAACGGCTTGGAATAGGTTTAAGGAAATGTTACATGAGTGTCGTCATCACGGTTTTTCCGACTTCCATCAAATTGACACTTTTTACAATGGTTTAAATGATCATGAAAGGGATTATCTTAATGCCTTCGCGGGTGGTAATTTTTTGTGTAAAACGGTTGAGGAAGCGTTTTTGATAACTGAGAATAGATCTAAGGTGTATAGTCCTCGTAACACATCGAGTGTTCGTAAGGCTTCGTCTTCGTCTTCACTTTCTTTGTCCAATACCATCGATGCTTGCCAAATTGAGGCGAACTTGGAAAACAAAATCTTTGATAAGCTTAAAGGACTTTTAATTGAATTCAAAGTTGGTGAACAAAATGCTCCCGCTACGGCTAAAGTGGTTGAGGTTTCATGTATGTATTGTGGTGGAGGTCATGATTTCTCCGAGTGCATTACCAACGGTGGTAACACTTCGAGTGCCTACGCGACCACGGGAACTTACAACCAAAACGGTCAAGTTACCCGCTCTAATCAATTGACCCCACCGGGTTTTGCTCGTAATCAAAATGCTAACAACAACTATCGAAACAATCAAGCTGGTTTCAAAAACAATTACAAAGGAAACTATGGGAATCAAGGGGCTAATAACAATCAAGTTTTAAACAAAAATCAAAACAATGATTTTCAAAACAACAACAAAGGTTTGCAAACTTTAAAAGAGCTTCCAAATGAATTTGTTGAATACGCAAATGGAAATGATGATAGGTTTGATAATATTCAAAGAGAGATCATTAGCCTAAGATCCGAGTTTAAGAATGACTTGAAAAAGGAGTTGAAAAACGAGTTAGCAAATGAGCTTAAAATCCATACAAACAAAATTGAGGGAAACGTAACTAGGTTACAACAAAACCAACAAAAAATGGAACAAGGGAAACATGAGACAAAACAAGAGATGCTTAAGGCCGAGAAGAGGCAATCTATGTTTGAGGATAAAATTTCATCCATGTTTGAGGCTATAATATGCAAACCGTCTTCGAGTAGTCTTCCTAGTAATACCATATCGAACCCTAAGGGAGAGATGAAAGTGATTACCACACGAAGTGGTAAGACACTTAAGGAATCGACTCCTCAACCAATTGCTCCTACGGAGGATGCAATTGAGGAAGAACCCGAGGTGGTGGCCGAAAAGGAGCATGTCCCAATCCCACGAAGTACCGCTCATGCCAAACCTACGGTTGACCCATTACCACGTTTAAAAACCGAGATTCCAAAGGCTATGCCTATGCCTCAACACACACCACCTTTGCCCTATCCATCGAGACTTAGAAAGGAGAAACATCAAGAGCGCGATAATTACCAATTTGAGCTTTTTATGAAAATGTTTCGTGACGTTCATTTTAATGTGAGTTTTGCCGATGCTTTGGTCATGATGCCTCGATTTTCCGCTAACTTTAAAAGTATGTTGAACAACAAGGAGAAATTACAACAATTGTCTAGTTGTTCATCGGTTTATCTTAACCTCATACCTCAAAAAGTCGGTGATCCCGGTAAATTCTTGATTCCTTGTGCAATCCAAGATATGGAAGAATGCTATGCCTTGGCCGATCTTGGTGCTAGTATTAACTTGATGCCTCTTGCAAGCTTCAAGTCGCTCAATATTCCTAATCTTAATCCTTCACTAATGTCTATCGAGTTGGCCGATCATTCCACGATTCCCGCATGTGGATTGGCGGAAGACGTTTTTGTGAAAGTGGGAAAGTTCTATTATCCGGTAGACTTTATCGTTGTAGATATTCCCACGGATCCTCAAGTTCCTCTCATTTTAGGTCGTTCGTTTTTAGTTACGTCTATGGCTTTAATTGATGTGCATGCTAGAAAGATCACCTTACGTATCAACGACGAGGAACTTGTTATAAACGCAATTCAAAATTCTCAAATTTCTCATGTTTATTCCGTTGCAACCATAAACCTCGTTGACATGATTGATGTTGTTTGCGAGGAATTTTCAAAAGAAGTTCTAGGATTTGGTGATGATGAAAATAGTGGCAATCTCACTATGCTTGATCCCATTCTTGATAACTCGACACCAACCTTCACGCCATTTGAAGGTGGTGGATTTATGTTGGAAGAATTCGAGGTTCACGTACTTGTGACGAAGACCTCGACAATGATGAGGACTACTCGATTATCAAGGATTTTCTTAACGATTTCCCATTTCCTTCAACCGAGGAGGTTATGAGTATCGATCCTAAATCTTCAATTGCGGAACCACCAATCCTCGAGTTGAAAGATTTACCTCCTCATCTTGAATATGTATTTTTCGAGGAGGACGGCAAGTTGCCGGTTATTATTGCGAAAGATCTTTAAAATGATGAAAAAACCGCACTTGTCGATGTTCTAAAGGATCACAAAAGGGCAATTGCCTGGAAGTTATCCGATATTAAGGGGATCGATCCCAAATTTTGTAACCACAAAATCTTAATGGAGGAGGATTAAAAACCCGCAATCCAATATCAAAGGAGGGTGAACCCCAAAATTTACGACGTCATATAAAAGGAAGTCCTAAAACTCCTTGACGCGGGAATGATCTACCCTATTTCCGATAGCCCTTGGGTGAGTCCTATTCATTGTGTCCCTAAAAAGGGAGGAATGACCGTTGTGCCAAACGATGCCAACGAGTTAATTCCAACTCGACTCGTGACCGGATGGAGAGTGTGCATTGACTATCGTAAGTTGAATGACGCCACTCGCAAAGACCATTTTCCCTTGTCCTTCATGGACCAAATGTTGGAGCGTCTTGCAAGAAACGATTTCTATTGCTTTTTAGATGGTTTTTCCGGTTACATCCAAATCACTATCGATCCTCGTGATCAAGAAAAATCTACGTTTACGTGTCCATATGGAATGTTTGCTTATCGTAGAATGCCATTCGGACTTTGTAATGCACCGGGAACCTTTCAAAGGTGCATGATGGCTATTTTTCATGACATGATCGAGAAGACGATGGAAGTATTCATGGATGAATTTTCCGTGTTTGGTTGTTCGTTCACTTCGTGTTTGTTGAATCTTGACAGAATGTTGAAGCGTTGTGAGGAAACCAACCTTGTTCTTAATTGGGAAAAATGTCATTTTATGGTTAAAAGTGGAATCGTCTTAGGGCACACGGTTTCGAAAGCGAGGATTGAGGTAGATAAAGCTAAGGTATACATCATCGCCAAATTACCTCATCCCAAAACCGTTAAGGGAGTTAGGAGTTTCCTAGGCCACGCGGGATTTTATCGTCGATTCATCAAGGATTTTTCAAAGATATCTCGACCTATTACACATCTGCTCGAAAAAGATGCACCTTTTGTCTTCAACGAAGATTGTGTACGAGCCTTTTAAATCCTTAAGAGGAAACTTACCGAAGCTCCCATTCGTTTTGCTCCCAATTGGAACCTCCCCTTTGAGCTAATGTGTGATGCTAGTGACTACGCTATTGGGGCCGTATTGGGGAAACGTCATGAAAAACACTTCTTGCCTATTCACTATGCTAGAACAATGACCGAGGCTCAACTAAAATACACTACAACGGAGAAGGAATTCCTTGCCGTGGTGTATTCATTTGAAAAATTTCGACCCTATCTCGTCTTGACTCGATGCATAGTGTATACTGATCATTCGGCTATTAAGTATCTCATGGCTAAACAAGATGCAAAGCCGAGATTACTTCGGTTGATTCTCCTCCTACAAGAATTTGATGTCGAAATCCTTGACAAAAAAGGAGCCGAGAATCTAGCGGTTGATCATCTTTCTCGTTTGGAAGATCCTCACCAAAGTGTTTACGAGCCAAAGGAGATCACTGAAACATTTCCGCTCGAGACACTTGGTGTATTGAATTCTAAGCTTGATTCATCCACCCCATGGTTTGCGGACATCGCAAATTACCATGTTGGGAACTTCATCTTTAAGGGTATGAAGACTCAAGAAAAACAAAAATTATTTCGTGACGTCAAGTTCTATTTTTGGAACGACCCTTACTTGTTTCGAACTTGTGTGGATCAAATCATTCGACGTTGTGTCTTTAGTACCGAAGCTTCTAACATCCTTATAGCTTGTCACGAAGGACCCAAGGGTGGTCACCACGGTGCTAATCTCACGGCTAAGAAGGTCTTTGATGCTGGTTTTTTTGGCCTACTATTTACCGAGATGCACATGTACTTGTGAAGTCATGTGATTCATGTCAACGACAAGGAAAAGCCTCACAAAACGATAAAATGCCACAAAATATCATCTAAGTGTGTAAGATCTTTGACGTTTGGGGCATCGACTTTATGGGGTCATTCCCATCATCTCGTGGTAATAAGTACATCCTTGTCGATGTTGACTACCTATCTAAGTGGGTAGAAGCTAAGGCTTTGCCCACCAACGATGCTCGTGTGATAGTCAAGTTTTTGAAAAGCTTGTTTTCTCGGTTTGGAACCCCTCTTGCAATCATAAGCGATCGTGGAACCCATTTTTGTAACGAACAATTAAAAAAGGGTCCTAAGGAAATATGGGGTTACACATCGGCTTTCTACGGCTTATCACCCATAAACGAGTGGGCAAGTCGATGTTTCAAATCGAGCGTTGAAAAGGATCTTGGAGAGATCCATTGGGGAGAACCGACAATCTTGGTCGGATAAGTTGGACGATGCTTTATGGGCCTTTAGGACCGCTCATAAGACGCCCATTGGGTGCACTCCTTATAAGCTTTTGTATGGGAAGAATTGTCACTTGCCAATTGAACTTGAACACAAAGCTTATTGAGCCCTTAAGCATTGTAATGATGATATGGAGACCGCGGGAAAACACCGGAAAATGCAAATAAATGAATTCGATGAATTGAGAGACATTGCTTATGAAAATTCATTGATTTATAAAGAAAAAAGTAAAAAGTTTCATGATTCAAAAATTATAAACCGGGTTTTTAACATTGGAGATCAAGTGTTGCTTTTTAACTCTCGTTTGAAAATATTTTTCGGCTAGTTGAAATCCCGTTGATCTGATCCATTCACTGTGACTCAAGTTTTTCCTTATGGGACCATCGAGCTAGCTCGAAATGATGGCCCCAATTTCAAGGTGAATGGACATAGGTTGAAGCACTACTTTGGCGGGGAAGTTCCGTCCTTGAACTACCTCGACCAAATCACCTTCCCCAATGATAATTAGTATTGAGGGGATCGAGTCGAGCTCATGACTCGGTAATCAAAAACAAGGTGCCTCATGGGGGAGTCCCATGCTTATCCTATGTACATATTATCACTTTCTAATGTAATAACGTGTGGGGATTTGTGCCCTTCCAACCTTTCTGTGGTTGTTTGTGCATTGTGGTTTTTAGATGATCATGATCTTCACGATTGGATCCTCTCGTGTTCGTTTTATGGGAGCACTTGATCGTTTGCTTAGAAGAATTTCTCAATATCCATGATACATCCTTTGATTTTCTAACCTTAGGTTTTTAGCAAACTTCATAAACGACTTTAAATTTAACCGTTACACCCTTTCCATGCTAGATTAAGCATTCGACTACGTCTCTAGTATGGGGGTGTTTGTACCCCTAGACTCGAAACATTGAGGATAATGTCTAACTTTAGTATGGGGGAGTGAATAGATACTTGCCTTGCCAAACCTTCACGCTTTCCAAAGTTTATCTTTTTGTTTATCGTTTTGTTGTAAAATAAGGCAAAAAATGGCCAAATTTTAAAAATTTTCTCATGTTTTATAAGTGTTTAAGACACGAATGTAGATTTTTAGATGGCGAGAATAAGAGTAAATTTTTACTCAACCGTGTGTGTTGAGCACTTAGCTTCGATTCCTTAACTTTATATTAGGCTAAGTCTCTTAAATGAGGACGAGAAATGATTGAGTTAATTATAAGTTACTATGCTAAACATAGAGTACTCGTGTTCTTTTAAAAACTCATGTGTTCTCGTTGTTTGCTTATTCTACCTTCGCTTGTAAATATTTTGTGCTTAATAAATATTGACTTAGCGGTTTAGTCTTGATTGTTGGTTTCTAATCTTTTCTAGTAGCTTCCATGTAATTAAATTGGGAAGACATTAAGGTATCGCCAGCGTCACGGTTTTGAAGTATTGGCAACCCGAATAATTGAAAGCTTCACCTAATAATAAGATTTCAAGTGCTCACCTAAATCAAGCAAACAATTTGAAGCTCACAAGGCTGAAAAATCTATGCGGAAATTGAAAGTGAATCAAGCCTTAATCTTTGAAGCTTTAAAGATCCAAAATTCGCCTTAGCGTGAGGATATACGTCTTTGGCCACAATAAACACCTCATGGCGAGGTTAAATAAAAGGCAAGGCAAGACCAAAGTCATAATAAAAGCTTCATGGCGAAGTTGAATAAAAGATGGAGGTAAACCTATGATAATAAGGCCCTTCAGTTAGGGGGAGTATAAAAGTCTTGGTAATAAGTCTCATGTTCAAAACGGTTATAAAATCGTGTTTATCGATCCTTCTTGTTGACTTAATTTTTTGACATCGTTGTCTATTATTAGGGGCTATTAATTCGATGGTCTTGGTTACACCGCTAGGACTCTATTTTTAGGCCTAAATCTCTATCATCGCATAAGTGAAACAATGAATCCTCGTGAAACATTCAAGACAAAATAAAATATAAGAGATACAGCTTAGGAAAATGGGAGGATAAGTACGTGATTAGGGCATATGAGTAGTGTTAGCATTACTAACTTATGATGACAATGATCTCGTTGCACGCTTAGCATGGAATTGGGGTGAAAATCGAGGACGATGAAATTATTTCTAACGAAGCACTCACGTGTTCTTATTCTATGAACCTAAACGTCCCATTTTGCGATGATAATCATACATTATATCTAAAACGCAAGTAGAAGTAATATTAGTAGTGTAGCTAGTTTATCATTCAATAAAAGTGAATAAAAATGAATTTTGGAGGTGCTACGATACTTTATTCTAGCATTCCGTGAGGGCACGACAATGGTTTAGTATGGGGGAGTGATGAGACTGCTTTTATACATAGTCTCATCGTCCAAAACAGGCTTTAAATGCATTAAATATCATCAAAAATGCCAAATATATGCTTGTGTTTGTTACTTGTGTATTTTAGGTACCGATATTGAGAAAATGACAAAAGATCATGATAGGTGTGTAAACACCCATCCTTTTTACCACTTAATTACAATAATAACCGAGCCAAAACGTGTATTTTATATCTATTATTTCGGAATTATGCGTGGTTTGTGTTTTGGTTGTGATTTAGGACAAAATTGTGAAAAGTGGAGAAAACACGGCATTCACGGGCTTTTATCGAAGAAAAAGACGAAAGATGAAGTCGAGAAGTCAAGAGTGCAAAAAGAACGGAAGTCCAAGACCAATTCTGAAGATTTATCGAAGAAAAAGTCGAAAGACGGAAGTTTACTTAAAGCCGAAGAACTCAAGTCTATTTTATGAAGAATTAAAAGACGAGTTCAAAGAAATCCCGAGCCAAAAGTCATTAAAGTCCAAGATTAAAGAAGATTAAAAGGCTTAAGGACTAATGGTGCAATTAACAAGAGATTAAGAAGAGAAGGACTAAGCATGCAATTAAGGAGAAAGGAAAGAGGGGAGGAAGCTTCCTAAGCATTCCTTAACCTCCCCTATATATAGATTAGATGAGATTAGCATTTTTCTTTATTGGCTAATAGTGACAGTTAGTTCTTCTACTTTTAATTACCTTGTCATTTAATTACTTGTCAAATTTAAATACTTGTCTTGCACCTTAATTACCATTTAATTTCAAGTAATTTTTCTTTTAATTCTTGTCAATCTTTATTTTTATTGTTCATCTCTCATTCTACCTTTCTTAATCTTTGATTTTTATTGTTTATGTTCATGTTCTTGATTTTTATTGATTTATTTAAGTGGGTTTTGATTATCTTGATCTTATTTGTTAGTCTTATTGTTTTGGATTGATTGTTTATGCTTAATAGATGTTTATTCATTAGTTTGATTTAATCTTGTGGGTGATTTTGCTTAGATTTAACTAGATCCGTGTATATTTCTATTTCCTTGTTCTTCGCTGTTACTGATCTTTTCCAGGAAAGTTCCGGATCAAGAATAAGCCAAAAGTTATTCCGAGTGAAGGTCTGTGAAGAAAGTATTTCGTATCAAAGTCGACCATCCGGAATAATTAATTATTCCGGATAAGAGTACTCTATTCGGAATCTTTAAAAATTCCGGATCAAGGTTTTAGCTAAGTTGGTTCATCCTGAATATCCTATATTCCGGATAAGGAGATTATTCCGAATAGACTGAGCATTCCGAATAGCAAGATTATTCCGAATAGGTAAGGTATTCCGGATAGGCAGTTATTCCGAATAGGGCCAACATTCCGAATAGCAAGGATATTCCGGATAGAGAACTTCTATTCGGAATAAGTGACATATTCCGAATAAGGTATTCTATTCGGAATATTATTCCGAATCAAGACATATTCCGAGTAAGCCATTTATTCCGAATAAGGGTTTATTCTGGATAGGTAATTTTCAGTTTCTTTAATTTCAGTTTTTAATTTTCTGCTTTTTAATTTCGAGCTTTATTTTTCCCGCCTTTCTAATTAGTCGCACTTTAAGTTTATTTGCCTTAGATTTATTTTAGCCTTGCCTTAGTTTAAGTTTTAAGCTTTAGTTGCGTTTTAAGTTTGCCTTAGTTAGATTTAAGTTTGCGTTATTTACATTTAGTGCCCTTTAATTTTAGCCTCGCTTTTAAATACTTGCACCATTTACTTTAAATTAGATTAGAGTTACATTAAAGTCACTTACATTTGAAGTTTTTGCACATTTTATTTACTACAACGACACAACCTTTTGTTTCACCAAAGAATAGTTGAGTCGCATAGTTAAACCAGATCAATTCGATTAGACCACTAGAACGATAATTTTCTTACTAGGAAAAACCTAGTTATCAAATGGCGCCGCTGCCGGCTCTTTTCGTAAAGATTAACGGTTTTCTGTGAGAGACGCGTTGGTTTTTGGGATCCGTTCACTTGTGAGCGTTATTTTCTTGCACAAAAAAATTCAAAAAATCATAAAAATTAAAAAAGAATTGATAAAAATCCATAAAAATTTCAAAAATCCAAAAAGATTTTATTTTCATTGTCTATATATATTGTCTTTGTGTTTGGTATTGTTTTCTTTTTTCTTTGTAGGTGTATGCGTACTAGATCTTCTAAATATCAAGAGCCCGAGACTCGAGAAGATTTAAGTATGTCAGGTGTTAACAACAACAATAATCCACCGCACCTCAACAATAACAACAATGTTCTTCCACAGCCCGATCTTCGGACAATGGAGGAGCTTTGTCAACCTACCATGTTTGGACGAGGAGGACCGATTGCGCCGATGCAAATCACGGCTCCGGAGTTTTCGTTGAAGCACCACATGATTCAGCAAGTGGAAACTAACCCATTCCGCGGAATGCCTGATGATGATGCCAACAAACACCTCGACAAGTTCATTACAATCACTCAAAGCATGAAGTTGCCCGGTGCCACAATGATGTTCTTCGCCTACAACTCTTCCCACATACTTTATCACATCACGCCGAGAAATGGTTTGATCGTCTTCCAAAGAATTCTATTCACACTTGGGATGACATGACTCAACGCTTTTTGTCGCGCTACTTTCCACCATCCATGGTCACGAGCCTTCGCAATCAAATCATCGGTTTCATGCAACACCCCGATGAATCTCTCTTTGATGCTTGGGAAAGATATAATGTCTTGATTGATCGTTGTCCAAACCACAACATGCTACCTGTGACCTTAATTGATACTTTCTACAACGGATTGACTTTTCGAGATCGTGATACGATTAATGCAGCGGTCGGTGGCACATTCATGAAAAGGAGACCCGAGGAGTGTAGAGAACTTATTGAGAACATGACTACTCACCAAAAAAATTGGGATTCCTCCGCTTCTTCAAGGAACAACCCGAGAGTCAATGTTTCCTCCACTTCAGCAAGCCCTGATATGACCGAACTCACCCGCATGATGACTGAAATGAGCAAAAGTATCTTGCTTCTCGCTTCAAACCAACAACAACAAGTTAAAGCGGTTGCTAATCCTTGTGAAACATGCGGCGGTCCTCACTCATACACCGATTGTCCTTCGACACAAGGAAATCCGGAAAATGTGTATGCAGCTTATGGTAATTATTCACCGGAAAATTACCAAGCTCGACCACAAGGGGATAGAAATTTGCTGAGTTACCGGTCCAACAACTACCTTTCACCCGGTTTTTCTCCTCGAAACCAAAACCCCGCCAACAACTAAAATAGAAGCAACCAAATCCCACCAAGAGCTTCTATTCCTTATCACCCACCCGCTCAACAAACCCCACCCATTAACCCGGATGTTGAAGCCATAATGAGAACCCAAGGTGAGCAAATCAAGAATCTGCAGAGTCAAATTATTAATCTTAAAGGAGATATTACCAAGCAAGGGAATGAGATAAGATCGGAGCTTCGAGATAATATCCAATCTTCCTTTAGCAATCAAACAAATGATTTGAAGAATATGCTTGCAAGTTTCTTGCCCGCCGCTCAACCTTCTTCTTCGAGTTCTCTACCTTCAAACACCGTCACCAATCCGCGAGCAAATGTGAGTGCTATTACTACCCGTAGTGGAATTACCATTGTCGATCCACCTATCCCGCCCCCATCATCAAACACCTCCTCCACCACCATTTATCCCTACTCCTCCTACACCTAGTATTAGTGCACCATTACCGTCTCCGCCTCGTCATGACGATGTACCTAGGAAGGACCCTTCAACATCTCAACCTTTACCTGCTACGCCTTCACCTTCACCACCCAAACCTAATATCCCATATCCTTCTCGCTTAGGCAAGACCAAAATGCTAACCAAGGATGACTCTTAAGTGTCGAGCTATGTGAAGATGATATCTCAAATGGACTTCAACATTAGCTTTCTCGAAGCACTTGTCCACATGCCGAAATTTGTCAAAGCATTCAAGGAATTGCTTAATAAGAAGGAAAAGTTGATTGAGCTCGCCAACACACGCTTAAATGAAAACTGCTCTACAGTTATTCTTAAAGAACTTCCGGAAAAGCTTGGAGATCCCGGTCGTTTTGTGTTGCCTTGCGTTTTCAACAAAACTGAAGATTTTACTGCCCTTGCTGATCTCGGGGCCAGTATTAATCTTATGCCTTTGAGTGTTTGGAAAACATTATCATTACCCGACCTTACTCCAACAAAGATGACTCTTGAACTTGCAAATCGCGCTCTTGCTTACCCTGTTGGTATTGCCGAAGACGTGTTCATAAAAGTTGGCACATTTACTTTCCCGGTCGACTTTGTCGTTGTTGATTATGAAATGGACCCTCGTATTCCTTTAATACTTGGTCGGCCATTCTTGAGAACCGGACGAGCTCTTGTCGATGTTGCCGAAGGTGAGTTAATCTTAATAGTCGGGAATGATTCACAAGTTTTTAAAATGGGGAAGCTTACAAGCAAATCCTATGGACGAGAATCAGTGAATATGATTAATGTGCTGGATGATTTTGTCGTCTACAACAATCCTCTATTCGATTCTTGCATCGATAATCCCCTTTTTCATGATGATGTGGATGATTCTCTCTCCAATTTGGAACCTTCTCCCATTTATGATTCTCCACCGATCTTTGATGCTTATGATGATGATTCTAGCTCAGATTCGGATGATTTTGATGATTGTACTTCCGAGTATCCCGACCTGCCCACGTATGATGATTTCGATGAAGCTGATACTATGTAGAGTGATTCTTCACATGATGAAGATCCTCCACCGCCATCACTCGATCCTACTTTGGATGATTACTCATTTGAGGAAGACTTCTCTACGTTTCTCAACACATACTTCCCTCATGAGAGTGATGCTCCTCCTTTGGACTTTGAAGATTATCGTCTTGATCCTACTTCGGATTTGAAGAACATTCTTTCAAAGGAGAAGAAACCGGTCGACACCAATATCCGCAGCACATATGATTTAACACCTCTTTGTCCCCCTTCTGAGGACGAGGTTGTGCATTTTCATCACGGATCTTCTTCCCATTCTGCTGAGCCTGAGCCTGAGTGCTATTTTCCCTTAAAGGAAAAGGTGTTCGACCCCGGTATTGAAATCTTTAAGCCATCTCAGTATCCACCTGATGAAATAAAAGAAAAAATCTTTGGAAATTTTGAAGACATGCTTGCACTTCACCCTTGCTTCCACCATGCTCCATCTTTGCTTAAGGGAACCTTGCATATCCTTCTTTGGCTTGCCCTGTTCGCCTTAAGCTTGTGCTCTTTGATGGACGAAAACTATGTCTTTGATCGTGGTGGATGTGTTTCATGCTTCTTCCTATGATGATCAAGGTCGAGTCAGGCTCACGACTCGGTAATCAAAAATCAAGCACTTCTTGGGAGGCAACCCATGTATCTATCTTTTCGCTTTCTTTATCCTAAGTGTAGAGGAGACCCATTGTGTTTGCTCTCTCCTCTCTTCTTATAATCAGGGATTCGAGCGCTCAATGATCCACTCTTGATGATTGTTGATGACCCGTGATTCCGTGTTCCTTCTTCCCGGTTCTATCCTAAACTCTTTTCGATTCACTATTTTATATTTCTCAATATTAAAATAGGAATCTCTTTAGTTGTCCTTTCCTTAGCAAGATTTAAACAAAGTGCACAATGTCCTAAGTGTAGGGGAGTTTACTCCCACATGCTTAAACATTGAGGACAATGTTTATGTTAAGTGTAGGGGGACTTCTATCGAAGTTAAGTGGTCTTTTCCTTGTATTTTTCCTCATTTTAACCGGAAAATAAATTTTTCGACATTTTTCAAAATTTTTGATCTATTTTGGCCTATTAGTTTTTCCCCTTTGTATAGTTATTTTCTTTCCTTATTAAAATAAATGTTTAATAAAGTGGTTTTAATTCTCAAACTTTGTGAATTTTTTGACTCAACCCAAGTTTACTTATCTAAGTTTACTCTAGCTAGTATCCTTAACGTGTTTAAGTCAAGTTTTGCTAGGCTTTTATATAGGGAGCTATAAAACGCGAAAGTCTTAACTCTCACGGGTTAAGAACAAGAACTTTTCGCAAGTTCCTATAATTGATCCTAGAGAGTCGTTTATCAAGGGAACTTTAAAACGCGATTTCTAAAACTTGAAAAAGTCTAAGAGTTTGCAAGATCCTATAGGCGACTCGAAAACCCAAAAATTTGATTTAATAGGCTAAGTATCCACGAGTCTCATTCCTTGAGATTTTAAACTGTGGAGAACGAGAGATGATAGAGCCAATTATAAGTTTGGTATTCTTTCAGGAATTTATGTGAGTTAATTATGAGCCTATTCTCCCATCGCTTGCTAATAAATTTATCTGCAATAAATAAGGTTGTACGATTTGAAAAGTTACTTAGCTTCTAGCCAAGATCGTTTAAAAGTTGCTCGGTATGGATTAGAGTTCATAGCCAAGGCATAACTTATTGAAGAGGGATGCGAAGATTGGCGAGTCCAAAAAGGTCCTAACAAGACATGAGGGCTATATTTTGTTGCTAAAGATCCAAAGTGTTGTGAAGAATCATTTATCAAAAATCAATATGAAGGATCGAGACACACGACGAAAAGCAAAAACTCCCCAAAAGTCATGGAGAAGTGTATCCGAAAAGACCCTGGCAAGGTATGAGGATAAATAGATCCAAGTCATAAAAGGAGGCGGATCGTTGTATATCAAAATCCAAAATAAAGATTGGAGAAAAATGAAGAAGTCGTGGTCCAAGTAAGAATCTCTCAGAATTTCAAGAGAAGAAATTACTATATGAAGAGAAGACCATTATTTCATGAACGTCTCTCAAGGTTTGAAGTATGAAGTCGCTGCCAAATATCGGTCCGAGAAAGGTCTCAAATCGCGAAGCGAGTTATGCCAAGATATGAACTTTATGAGGTCCCGAGAAGCAGTTTTAAAAGGTTTTGTCCTTTAGCTAACTATTCATTAAATCGTTCACTTTATTTTCGGCCTAATAAACTATCGAAATAAGTCAAAAATGCATCCTCGTGATCATTCAAGACAACAATAAAATATAAGAGATACCCCTAGGAATAAGGGAGTCTAAGTGAGTAATTGGCCCACATGAGTTCGTGTTAGTTTGCTAACTTATAATAACAATGATCTCGTTTTTAAGCTTGGTTTGGAGAAAGTGAAAACTTGAGGATGATGATTATTCATGAAATTTCCAAAACCCAAGGTATGTTTTTGATTTCTTTATTTTCTTTACTTTGAATGTTTATAGTTTTCTATCTCTTTAATAAAGGCCAGTGTGGATTGATTATGATGAAAAATGTAAACATGCTTTGTAACTAATGCATTGCATGAGGACATTGCAATGGTCAAGTGTAGGGAATTTGATAGGTGTGTAAACACCCATCCTTTTTACAACTTAATTACAATAATAACCAAGCCAAAACGTGTATTTTATGTCTTTTATGTCGGAATTATGCGTGGTTTGTGTTTTTGTTCTGATTTAGGACGAAATTGTGAAAAGTGGAGAAAACACGGCATTCACGGGCTTTTATCGAAGAAAAAGACGAAAGATGAAGTCGAGAAGTCAAGAGTGCAAAGAGAACGGAAGTCCAAGACCAATTCTGAAGATTTATCGAAGAAAAAGTCGAAAGACGGAAGTTTACTTAAAGCCGAAGAACTCAAGTCTATTTTATTGAAGAATTAAAAGACGAGTTCAAAGAAATCCCGAGCCAAAAGTCATTAAAGTCCAAGATTAAAGAATATTAAAAGGCTTAAGGACTAATGGTGCAATTAACAAGAGATTAAGAAGAGAAGGACTAAGCATGCAATTAAGGAGAAAGGAAAGAGGGGAGGAAGCTTCCTAAGCATTCCTTAACCTCCCCTTATATAGATTAGATGAGATTAGCATTTTTCTATGTTGGCTAATAGTGACAATTAGTTCTTCCACTTTTAATTACCTTGTCATTTAATTACTTGTCAAATTTAAATACTTGTCTTGCACCTTAATTACCATTTAATTTCAAGTAAGTTTTCCTTTAATTCTTGTCAATCTTTATCTTTATTGTTCATCTCTCATTCTACCTTTCTTAATCTTTGATTTTTATTGTTTATGTTCATGTTCTTGATTTTTATTGATTTATTTAAATGGGTTTTGATTATCTTGATCTTATTTGTTAGTCTTATTGTTTCAGATTGATTGTTTATGCTTAATAGATGTTTATTCATTAGTTTGATTTAATCTTGTGGGTGATTTTGCTTAGATTTAATTAGATCCGTGTATATTTCTATTTCCTTGTTCTTCGCTGTTACTGATCTTTTCCAGGAAAGTTCCGGATCAAGGATAAGCCAAAAGTTATTCCGAGTGAAGGTCTGTGAAGAAAGTATTCCGTATCAAAGTCGACCATCCGGAATAATTATTTATTCCGGATAAGAGTACTCTATTCGGAATCTTTAAATATTTCGGATCAAGGTTTTAGCTAAGTTGGTTCATCCGGAATATCCTATATTCCGGATAAGGAGATTATTCCGAATAGACTGAGCATTCCGAATAGCAAGATTATTCCGAATAGGTAAGGTATTCCGGACAGGCAGTTATTCCGAATAGGGCCAACATTCCGAATTGCAAGGATATTCCGGATAGAGAACTTCTATTCGGAATAAGTGACATATTCCGAATAAGGTATTCTATTCGGAATATTATTCCGAATCAAGACATATTCCGAGTAAGCCATTTATTCCGAATAAGGGTTTATTCCGGATAGGTAATTTTCAGTTTCTTAAATTTCAGTTTTTAATTTTTTGCTTTTTAATTTCGAGCTTTATTTTTCCCGCCTTTCTAATTAGTCGCACTTTAAGTTTATTTGCCTTAGATTTGTTTTAGCCTTGCCTTAGTTTAAGTTTTAAGTTTTAGTTGCGTTTTAAGTTTTCCTTAGTTAGATTTAAGTTTGCGTTATTTACATTTAGTTCCCTTTAATTTTAGCCTCGCTTTTAAATACTTGCACCATTTACTTTAAGTTAGATTTAGAGTTACATTAAAGTCATTTACATTTGAAGTTTTTGCACATTTTATTTACTACAACGACACAACCTTTTGTTTCACCAAAGAATAGCTGAGTCGCATAGTTAAACCAGATCAATTCGATTAGACCACTAGAACGATAATTTTCTTACTAGGAAAAACCTAGTTATCAGATCACAAGAAACAAGAAAAAACGAACACGGGAAATGAAGCCACACAATGAACCAAACCCTAGTGTTGATTTTCCAAGAATAACCCTAGAAGATTTGAAGATTGTACAAGAAGGATCCTCCAATATTGAAGAATTGACACTTTAAACCCTTGTTTATTCATAATTACAAGATTGGTCCTTAAAGTTTGTCAAAATTACAAAAGGGACCTCCACTTTGAATAATTGGAAAATTTAGTCCCTCAATAAAACTAAATTGTCAATATTAGTCCTCCTCAAAGTCAAACATGCCATAAAGACCTTCTAGATACAAGAAAGAACAAGTTTGGTCCTTCAGATAACCAGAAATGGCAAGAAATACCCCTGAAAATACTTTGGAAAAGTATTTGGGGAAAAAGTGTGAAAATGGAAACTTGATTAACAAAGGAAGTATGTTTTTATGTCATTTATCACAAAGTGAAGGAAATGGAAGAAATGAAGGACTGAAATGGGCACAACCAAAGATACCTAGACCACTCTTGGCCTGCCACGTGCCCCACTCACCCCTTTTATCCAATCACCACCCACCAAACTGCCACATCACAACCACTAATCCGGTTTTAATATTAAACTTAATCTCTCGCCTAAACACATTTTTAAAAACCAAAACAGATTAAAACGTGTGTTCGTTCTTAATCACAATTGGGCATTTGCTTAATTCTTGAAATTAGCCTTTAATTCTTTCCAGATTCAAGATTAAGGTGATTAAGAACATAACCCAACCTTTAAAACCCATGCCACATCACTCTCATGCTCACATGTTAAACCCTCCCTACACGTTTTTGGGGAAAATGCCAAAACCCTGTAAAACATCAACACTCAAGATTGAAGTTACTTTTTAAGCTTCCTTTAAGCCATTAGATCACATTTGTACCAGCTAGCATCAACAAACTGCCAAAAAACCTTCACATGAGCTTAAGTTATTCAAATTTGACAAGGGCACATTGGGAACTTTACACATTAGGGTTTATGTATTTTTCAGCTTTTATAGAACATTTGTAGCCTATATAAGGCATAGGACCTGCTTCATAGCAGTTTGCTCTTGGTTTTTCCTTTGTTCAAAATTCTGTAAATCCTACTTCATGTTTAATGAATTGTGTTTGAATGTTTGAAGAAAACCCAAGTGCCAATCTTTTTATCTGCTTGTTATTGTTATATGTTTGCTAATCTTGAATCTTAAAACGTGTGTTCAAACTTTGTGCAAGAAATTGCTCAAAGTTCAAAAACCTTGATATTTTGCTAAGTTCTTTGGTACACCTTTGGAAATTTTTGGGCTATAAGTGGATCATATCACCCTGATAAAGAGTTATCAAGGTGTTGTGAGGCTTATAACTTGGGGATAATCAGAGAGTGGGTACAAAGGTTGCATTAATCAAGTTTTATCACCTTTCTGTTTTTCATTTTATTGTTCTAACCTTGTTGAATCTTAGCAACTTGTTTATTGAAGGTTGTGCCTTGTTTTGCTAGGCACATCAGCTCAAAAATTCGTGAGTGTGGATGTACACTCATGAGGTTTGAGTTCTTGAACCCAAAAATCTAAAAAATACTTGATTTTTATGATTTTGTGTTCTGCTAGTGTTCTTGTTGTTTTTGTGGCTTAATCTTGCTTGATACTGCATATATCTGTTATTATGTTTGATTGGGCTTAGGTAACATTGAATCACACTTTATACTTGTTTAAATCTTGATTTGAAAAAGATAAGGGGTGTTTGGGTTAACTTGTTTAAGTGCATAACTTGTTATTGTGTTATTGGAAGGTGTTGTTTGTTGTTTGTACCTGCTAAACACTTGGTTGTATGCTAATATCTGCAAGTTTTCAGACTTAAAATATCAAATCCAAGATTGTGCTATAACTAACTTGATTTTGCCTATTTTGACCTAAGATTTTGGAAACACCTAGAGTGTATGCATGTTTAGGGCTAAAAAGTGTTAAATCAAAGTTTGTGTAACCTGTTTAGAAGATTTGAGTGATTGAAATTGGGCTTGTGGTCAAGTATATCAGCTAAGTATCATACCTGCTTGTTTAGTGTTCATCAGTAACATTCAATTGCTTGAATCTTGAACTAGACTTTGAATCAATGCATGAAACCTGTTTATATTTGTTCATTTGAATTAATTATACCTTGTGTATGCATTTGGTGAAGTTTGGCTGGCTGATTTTTGCTAATAGTGCTTATTAAGTGAAAACTGCTTATTGTTCATGTCTGATGCATATCTGGTGATTTTTTGAATTAACTTCACTAATTGGCTGATTGGATTTGTGTTTTTGTTGTTGATATTGACTACTTATGATTAACTGATCATTTGGGTGCCTTTGCTTAACTTGAATCCACAAAAAGTCACATAAGACAAAAAGTCAATTTGGTCAAGTAGTGGAAACTTTTCCCACTGCTCAACCTCCAAAACTAGCCCCTGCTTGAGTAAAACATCAAACAGCTTATTCATAAACCATTTTGGCTTATCCGGACTTGCAACAACTTATTTTTTGTGATAGATCTTCCTTATTTGACCCATTGATTTGATCTGGAGCTTATTAGGGTTTGACTTTGACTTTTTACTAGAAAACTCATTGAGTTGACTTTTACATAAGTGCTTATCTGCTTATTCTGGCTTATTGCTTGTGCTTATTTGAATTTTTTTTGATTAATTTGCTTAATTAAGTCATTTAAAACCTTTTGAAAGTTGAATCAGCACTTGAGGTGGTCTAGAACTCAAAAACGACTATTTTGTCGTTTTGTGAAGAGAGTCTTGGCTTATTTCAGGCTTATTTCTTGTTCTTTTTCAAATTTTCTTTTTACAAATCTCTTTAATAACTCAAAAGAAGCTTGTGTGTCAAATTTTAGCTTATGTCATCAGCTTATAGCTTAATGGGCCAAAAAGCCCATTAAGAATAAGCTGCTTTGAAATAAGCTAGCTTAAACACATTTTCAGCTTTTGGGCGTTCAGATTTTTGTTCTTAAAATCAAATTTTAAGTCAGATAGGATATTTTGGGCTTATTTGGACAACATTTTTCTTATTGGGCTATTAAAAGCCCAATAAGGGGTCTGTTTGGACTTTTGGCCCATTTCAAGGCCCAATAGGGGTATTTTTGTAATTTCAACTGCATTTCTTTTTTATTTAGGTTAAAATAAACTAGTTTGCAACTTTTTAGAATTTTTTTTATAAATTTTGGATTTTTATTAATATTTTACTATTATTTTATTATTAAAATTTAAAATTTAGATTTTTCAAAGTTTTTCATTTTTCTTAGTTCAAACACATTAAGTTTGGAATATTACAGTTTTTATAATATTTTTATTGTCATTAGATTAATTTTTAGAATTATTTTATTTTTTAATAGTCTTTAACTGTTTTTAAATAGTTTTTGTTTATCTTAAAATTTTCAAAAATAGTTTTAAATTTAGTTAAGTTATTTTAGAGGTTCACAAGTTAAAAAATCTCATTTTGGGATTTTTGTTAATTAAATTGATTTTTTGGGCTTTAATTAGCATTAAAAAATTAATATTTAATTAAATAAAAGGTTTGGGTGATTTTTGATTTTTTGTAAACTCTAAGTACATTTTTTAGGATTTATTGCAACTTTCTAGGAATTTTTAGGGTAATTTTTTAATTTGGTCACTTTTTACGGTTTTACGTGCACGACTTATCGTCTTAGTTTAATTCATAATTGTAACCGTCATTCTCTTCTAATCTCTTTTCTTCTTTTCATTTCTCATCATTATAATCACAAACTTTTAATCACTTCTTAATACAACACACTTGCCTCCTTGGGAAACGAACTTGAACTTAATTGGTCATTAGTGCTTGGTTTTCCTAAACCGACACTTAATACTTGCCACTTTTACTCTCTTTTCCTAAAGGGTAGTAAAATCACTTACATCAGGCTTCAGTTGATGTGAGTTATCTTTAGCACAGAAGGTTAGGGCACATAAATTTTAAGAACATAAACAGACTTGTGAGACATGGTTTAGTTGATGGTTTGCCTGAAAAGGCTTTCCACAATGACCATTCTTGTGTTGCATGTCTTAAAGGCAAGCAGCACAAAGTCTCCTTTAAGTCTAAACTGGTGCATTCTAGTTCTAAACCACTTCACTTGCTGCATATGGACTTGTTTGGTCAAACAAATATAGAAAGCTTAAATGGTGAATCTTTTTGTTTTGTCATAACTGATGATTTTTCTAGATTTACTTGGACTTTCTTTTTGGCTTTGAAAAGTGAATCTGCTACTGTTTTGATTAACTTTATTACCCAAATTGAGAAAAAGACTGGGAATGAGGTTAAAGTTCTTAGAAGTGATAATGGTGGTGAGTTTAGAAATAAGTTGTTAGATGACTTATGTGTCAATAAAAGGATTACTAGGCAGATTAGTGTAGCTAGAACCCCACAACAAAATGGGGTGGCTGAAAGGAAGAATAGAACTCTCATAGAAGCAACTAGGACAATGTTGGCTGATGCTCACTTTCCCATTGCATTTTGGGTTGAGGCTGTTAATACAGCCTGCTATGTTCAGAATAGGGCATTGATCAACAAAATCCACAATAAGACACCTTATGATCTATTTTGGAATAGAAAACCCTAATATTGGTTTTCTTAGACCCATTGGATGTCATGTTGTCGTACTTGATACTAGTGATGCCTTAGGTAAGTTTAGTGCCAAAGGTGATGAAGGATACTTTATAGGCTATTCAGTGCAGAGTAGAGGATATAGGGTTTACCTTAAGAAGGAAAAATGTATACTTGAAAAGGTACATGTTAGGATTTTAGAAAGTAAACCTAGTGATCCTGAAAGTGGACCAAATTGCTTATTTTACATGGAACCTTTATCCACAACCTTGAATTATATGCCTATTACTAATCCAGACACTATTAAAGTGGATTCAAATGTTGTGGAAGAACAAGTTGTTGAAATTTCAGGTATACAGGTTGATAAGGAAGTAGGATCACATGTAGACAAGTCAGCTTCCATACTTGAGTATGTTACCATTCCTAATTCAGGCGTTGACAACTCTTTTGACCATTTATTCTCTTCCAATGTTTTTGAACAAGGTGAAACTTCAATAGTAAATGAAGAGGTTCATTCAGGTGATGATGGAGGAGAATTTGAAGATGATATTGGCAATTTGGAGACTGAAATTGAAGACAACACAATTATTGAAGGAGAAGTACTTACATCTACTATAAAGAATCATCCTTCTTCTCTAATCATTGGTGATGTGATGTCTCCTGCACAAACTAGAAGGTCTCATCAGAATCATGGATGATTTATTGCCAATATCCACAAGAAGGTTGATACCCCTCTTGTTCAGGCATGTTTGTTTGCTTGTTTTCTGTCACAACAAGAACCCAAGAAGATATTTGATGATCTCAAAGAACCAAGTTGGGTGGAAGCAATGCAAGATGAGCTTCACCAATTTGCTATTCAAGATGTTTGGGAGCTAGTTGATTGTCCCAGATATGTCAGACCTATAGGGACAAGATAGGTTCTTAGAAACAAAAAGGATGAGAGCGGGATTATGGTCAGAAATAAGACATGTTTAGTTGCTCAAGGCTATACACAAGAGGAAGGGATAGACTATGAAGAGGTTTTTGCACCTGTTGTAAGGATTGAAGCAATAAGGATTTTCCTAGCCTATGCCTCTTCCATGAGCTTCATAGTTTATCAAATGGATGTGAAGAGTGCTTTTCTTTATAACATAATTGCAGAGGAGGTTTATGAATGCAGCCTCTTGGTTTTCAAGATTCAGAACATCCAGACAAGGTGTATAGAGTGAAGAAATCAATGTATGGACTTCATCAAGCCCCAAGAGCATGGTATGGCACATTGTCCACCTATCTGGTGGAAAATGGATTCAAGATGGGCACCATAGATCAGACTTTTTTTATCAAGAAGACTGGTAAGGACTTTTTACTTGTTCAGGTCTATGTGGATGATATCATCTTTGGATCTTCCAGTCCAAAGATGAGTGAAGACTTTTCCAAGCTCATGACATACAAATTCAAGATGAGTGCAATGGGAGTGATGAACTTCTTTATAGGTTACAAGTTCAGCAGAAAGAAGATGGTATCTTCATCTCTCAAGACAAATATATAGCAGAGATCTTGAAGAAGTTTGGTTTTTCTCCACATGACAAACGGGCTAGCGCACCCATGGATAGGGAACACCCTTGGGGAAAGATTGGAGATGGAAAAGAGGTAGATGTCAGGCATTATAGGTCAATGATTGGATCATTGATGTATCTTACAACTTCTAGACCTGACATTATGTTTGCTGTGTGTGCATGTGAACCCCATCAAGTGACTCCCAAAGAGTGTCATCTTCATGCTGTCAAGAGGATTTTTAGATACCTTAGGTGCTATCCCACCTTGGGATTATGGTATCAAAAGTATTCTCCATTGGAGCTTATTGCATATTCAGATAGTGATTATGGAGGTGACAAGTTTGATAGAAAATCCACAATTGGTGGATGTCAGTTTCTTGGGAGTAGGTTGATATCTTGGCAATGCAAGAAACAAATAGTGGTGGCCAAACTCTACAACTGAAGCAGAATATGTAGCTGCAGCTACTTGTTGTGGACAAGTCTTATGGATTCATAACCAACTGTTAGATTATGGGTATAATTTCATGCATACCAAGATTTTTGTAGACAATAACAATACTTTATGAATTATTAAGAATCCTGTACAGCATTCTAAAACAAAACACATAGAAATTAGACATCATTTTATAAGAGATTGTTTTGAAAAAGGTTTAATACAACCAGATAGGGTTGACACAGAGGAAAATGTGGCAGATTTATTAACTAAACCATTTGATACTGGGAGATTTCAATACTTGATAACAAGTATTGGAATGATCAATCTTACCTAATATTTATTTTCGAACTTTTTGTAAAAGTATGTACAGGATATGCATTGTTATTGGTCTTTGTACAAAATTAGGTTTTCCACTTTATTTGTCTAACGCTGACAAAGGTTATTTTAACGCTGGCAAGTGTTAAAATTAACGTTGTCAGCAACATGTTAGTTTTGTGGTTTTTGATCTAAATATGCAGGCATTGTTAGCATTGTATAAATGGATACAGAGTTGCTTATGGATCCTTGGAGCTTACTTGGAGCATGTTCAAGTTTATGGATGATGGTTGGAATATTTATATTCCTATCTTGACATAAATTTTTATTACATGTATTATGTTTGGCAACTTATGTATCATCGTTTAAGGGGATGTTTAGGAAACCTTTAGGCCTTTTTGGGTATTCATATAATACTCTTATCATAATTATAGATTTTGTCCACTGGTGAGTACGAGTTAGTTTACTAAATCGTGAGGCACTGTAACATGCAAACTTGATATCCTTTGCATGCTGCCAAGACTTTTTGACCTATAATTGGATGTGGTATGTTGGGAGACTTGGGTATGATTTTTATTGGGCTTACCTGGGAAGTTACAAAGGATTTTATAAGATAACTTCATTGTTAAGAACTTTGGTTAGCAAGGGACACTTGAGGACAATTATGTCTATCTTGCTTAAGCAAGTGTGCATGATTGGACAGTGCTTGCCACCCTATGGTGATTTTCAGTCTATAAGTTATCTTCACTAGGATAAATTACTTTGTTAAGGTCCTTTTTCTTTTATATTATTTTTATTTTTGGACGCTGACAGTTTTATTTCCAAACGTTGTTAGGACCAATTTTTACGTTGACATGGCAAATTCCAATGTTGACAAGAATATAGCCGTTGGAGTTGTTAAGTTATTTTTGACCGTTGATAAACATTGGGTCCTACCCATTTGTTATTTTTGACGAAAATTTGGTCCGTAATATTAGGAGTTGGTAACTTTTTATTAATGCACAAGATAAGTTATATATTTTCAAGATTTTAATCATTATATTTTGAAAATAACTGCCTCATCTTTGACCAATCACATGTTTTCACCTCTCCTATATATTTGGCTCATTCCTTTGAAACAGAGTAACTGCCTATTCTTGTCTAACTAAATTTTTTACACACCTTCATCTTTCATAACATTTATCACAGCTTTCTACATCAATGGCGCCTAAGTTTAAACCAAGAGATTTGGAATTGGGGTTCAGAAGTCAACATAAAATGGTTGCTTATTTAGAAGCTGATGATGCTTTGTTTCCCCAATATACTCAGATGGTGGAGTATTTAAATGCATCCCCCATATGGTATGAACTTTCTCATGCTCCTATTATCCCTATCACACACATTAAACAGTTTTGGAATATAGTCACTTCCTCAACAGTTAATAATGTGACTACATTGACTGCTACAGTCCATGGGCTTCCATGGGTGGTTACTGAAGCATTGGTTCGCCAAGCTTTGCATCTTAATGATGCAGATGGTATAACCACCCTACCCATTGATGAGCTAGAACAAGGACTCCAAGCTTTGGGTTATCCTTTGCTAGAAGATGGCCATTTAAACAAATATACTATACAAGAATTTCCCCCATCTTGGAAGTACTAGATACATGTCATTCTTTAATGTTTGAGTCCCAAATGTACTGCACACAATGAAATTAACCGTTCAATTGGGAGTGCCATTGTGTGTATTGCTACTGGGCAAAAATATAATTTTTCAAAAATGATTTTTGATGGCATGTGTCATAACAAGGGTAGCAAGATGACTCTTCCTTACCCATGGTTTTTAAAAATGGTGTTTGATTTACAAAACTACTGCAATAGGGATAATAATGATTTTTATTCGATCCCTGTTCAAAAGAAATCAATTTTTGGGAAGATGAATTCACCACCTCATAGAGACTTACCCCTTACCCAAGCCATGCTTGCTGTTATTGCAGCAGCACAACCTTAACCAGACCAACTAACACGACCAGACCCATTACCAAAACAACCACCATCACCCCAGCATATGGAAATTGACCAAGATCCCTTCAACGCTAACACGTTAAATGTTGGCATAGACATTCCTAATCCAAACGCTGACGCACTTTTACAACAAACCCAAACACCCCTTAACCTTCAAACAGACACCCAATCCACTTCATCTTCTACACCCCCTGACTTTAGGATGGGAAAACGCCAAAGGACTACTGGAGTGTTCTCCTCTAGTGGTCCTAGCCATGTTGTAGAGAGAACCACCACCATGAGTGTGGTTGGTGACATGGGTGGGGCTAGGTCTATTGGTTCTAGCTTAGATGTAGGCCAAGCCAATCCTAACATCATTAAGACCCCATCCATGCCCCATGACTCTACTTTGGGAGGTCAAATACCCATTCTAGAGGAGGGTAGATTAGAACCTTACACATTGTTAGAATTGACGACTGCCTGCATTAGCTTGCAAAGGCAAAATGCCGACCTTGTACATAGTATCTCTACCCAAGGCCTTGAACTCAAGCAATTGAGGGAAATGATTGTTGTATTAGAAGCTGCTGAGACTAGGAGAAGGAAATCAAGAGTCCTTTCATCAGGGGAGGATTCTTACAAAGGGGAGGAAGCTTCTACTGAGCCATTTAATTTATTTGACAAAGGCTCAGGTTGTTCTATTGGTGTGGAGATGGCTGAAGCGTTAACCAGCTTGAAGGAGAGGCCAGTTATTGATGTTTCACTAGCAACTCCAACAAAGATTTCGTTTATGCAGATGCTGGAACAGGTTTCTAAGCCAAGCGCTAACAAGAGTAAGTTGAGCGTTGACAAGCAGGTTTTTGACGCTGACAAGCTAAGCGCTGATAGGAGTAAGTTAGGCGTTGACACACAGGTTTTGGACGTTGATAGACCTGCAGGTGTGGTTGATGTATCCCAGTCATCAACTATCATTAAGGAAGTGTCTACACAGGTACCATTAATCTCTTTACCCTCCATTGATGTATTAGATAAAGGTAAAGGGATTATGGTAGAAACAGTAGTTCCCAAGTATGCAGCCCAAGTAAAGTTTGATTCCATGTTGGCTGCACAACTTGAGAAAGGGGAAAGGGAGAAGGAGACTGCTATTGAGAGTAAGGAAGGCAGTGATGATGAAAGTACTGATTCAAGTGTGATGATTATTGAAGAACCAGAAAGGTTTGAATATGGTGATGAGTTGGCAAAGGAAAGGGTTGCAGAGTTGAAAAATCGGGTAGATTATGAGATGCCTGAAGTATCTCAGATGTACTTTGCATGGGAGAACAAGGTGATGGAGAATCCAAACATGACACTATCAGATTAAATTTGGGGTTTGGAGATTCTACTAAAGTTCAAAGGGATTTCAAGGTAATCTTGAAGTATAAGGTGATGAGATGGCATTTATACATGATCTCATCGGTCTTTTCGGGCTTTAAATGCATAAAAATGTCATAAAATACCATATATATGCTTGTGTTTGTTTACTTGTGTATTTTAGGTATGGATATCGTGAAAAAGACAAAAGATCACAAGAAACAAGGAAAAACGGACACGAGAACCGAAGCCGTACAAAGAACCGGGCCCTAGATCATGATTTATCCAACATTTACCCTTGAAGACTTGAAGATATGCAAGATTGATCCTCAATGAATGAAGAATTGACACTTAAAACCCTTGTGAATTCATAATTACAAGTTTGGTCCCTTAAGTTTGTCAAAATTACACAAATGGTCCTTCAACTTTGAAGAAATGGCAAGTTTAGTCCCTCAACAATTCTAAATTGCCAATTATGGTTCCTCATGAAGTCAAAGTTATATTGAAGACCTTTGAAGATCAACAATGTCCAAGATCAGTCCTTGAATTATCCAAAAATGGCAAAAACAACCCTTATAACCCTTTTTCCAAAGTTTGGTGCCAAAAGTGTAAAGTTCTCAAAGTTTATAACAAAGGGAATGAAGTTTTGTTGGCTGAAAATGTTTTATACATATTTTCCCAAAGAACAAGGACAAAAGTGAGCAAGTGAAACTTTCAAACCCATAACACGCGCCAAACACTTAACTTCCCCCAAAATCGGATCAAAATCACCACTGTTTACCCTTCTTCACCCCCAGATTTTACATCACTTAAACAAAGGGTAAAAAGCAATTACCCACTCCCACGCTTGATTCACATGTGCAGAAACACATCCCACACCAAAAACCCTTAATCCCACTCACTATGGACCCCACCCCCAATTCCCGTTTAACCAATCACATGACAACTTAATCTCCAAGCTTAGCCACGTGTCAAGATCAACAGCTGACACTCATTGCTTCATTCCAAAGCTAAAATGAACATCCAGGATCACTTTGGACAGCTCACATCAAGAATTCGTCTAGAAGACTCAAGGATAGAATAGGAATTTCACTTCTAGGGTTTGTGAATAGTGCTAGCTTGGCATTTGCCTATAAATAGACTCCTCAACCTGTGAGAGAGCTTTTGTTTCAGATTTTAGCTTTTAAATCTTTGTAATTCCTTTTTATGAAATAAAGTTTGAATTTCTGAAAATTTTGAATTCTTGTCTGTTATTTATAAAAGTTTGGTGTCTGATAAGCTAAAATCTGATTTCCATATTCTTGTTTGAAGGTTTTTAAGGCAAGGTTTTAAGTGATAAAGCTTGTGCTTCAAAAATCAGAAAGTGTTGGTTTATTTGATCTCACCTTATTGTCTGTTCATCTTAGCAGCATTGGAAGCTGGTACTTGTTCTGCTAGTACCTAAGCTCAAACAATCCAGGGCCTGGATGTAGGTCTTGGAGGTTTGCACCTTCTTCCCTTTTCATTTCCTCTTTATTTTTCTGAATTTTGTGATTATTGCATGATTATTGGTGAACTTGTGTTTTTGTGGTTGAATATTGTTAATCTAGTGTTGTTTGATGTTATTGAAGTGTTTGTGGTTTGATTTGTGGTTTGAATCTGGATAATACTTTGAAAATTTGTGAAAACAGGTTTTTAAGGGGTGTTTGGGTTAACTGTTTAAGAAGGGTTTGTGGTTTGTTAAGTGTTGGATTTGTGTTATTATCTGTTGGTACATGCTTTACTGGTATACTTGGTCACTTATCTGCAATATTTGTGGTTTGAAACACCTTGATTCATAAAAAGGGTATAAAATCTTTGTTACTTGGTAAAATTGGCTAGTATTTTGAGGACACCTAGATCTAATCATAGACTAGGGTTAACAAGTGTGAAATCTAGGTTAACTACACCAGGGAAAGAGATTTGAGTGCCTGAATTTGGATCTTTGGTCAAATAGATCAACAAAACTGTCTGCATATTGTTCATGTTCTTATCAGTAACTGCTTGTGCTTGATTCTGCTTATTTACTTTGATTCAGTGTTTGATATAAGTTTATTTGTGCTTATTCATAGTTTATATAGCTTGTGTATGCATCCTGTTGAGCTTGGTTTGCTTATTCAGGCTAAATCTGCTTATTAGTGCATAACTGCTTATTTTCCATATCTGAGCAATATCTGGTGACTGTTTGATCATTTCTGGCTTATTGTGTGAACCAAATTTGGATTTTCTTGTTGCTATTGACTCCTTGTGATTCACTGATCACAAGGGTGCCATTGTTTCCAATTGAATCCAACTAAATCTCTCTAAAAAGCTTGGTCAAATAGTCAAAGCAGTGGGTTTCAGCTTATCAATAAGCTATAATAGCTTATTTTAACCAGCAACTACTTGGATTTTGTAATTGGTGCTCATTATTTGACCCATTTGTTCATACTGGAGCATTTGGTGGGTTGACTTTAGGGTTTGACTAGAGAACCAACTTAATTGACTTTTTCATAAGTTCTTATTGGCTTATTCTGGCTTATTGGTTTTGCTTATTGGAATTTTGTTGATTTATTTGGCTTATTGAGTTCATTTGTGACATTTTGCAAGGTAAATCAAGTCCTGAGGTGCCTTATTTCTCAAAAATGACTATTTTGTCTTTTAGTGAAATATTACTTTGCTTATTTCTGGCTTATTGAGTGTGCTTTTTCAAAATTTCTTTTTACAGATCTCTTAAGCATCCCAAAAGAAGGTTGTGTGTTAAATTAGAGCTTATGGCATTAGCTTATTGCTTAATGGGCTAAAAAGCCCAATAAGGATAAGCTGTTTGCATAATAAGTTGTGATAAGCTCACTTTCAGCTTTTGGGCCTTTAGAGTTTTGTGTTTAGAATCAAATTTTGAGTTAGATTGGGCTTTTCCAAGTTAATTGGGCCAGGTTTGACTTTTTGGGCTAAAAAGCCCATTAGTGTTGACTGAATTTGGTTTTGGCCCATTTAAGGGCCCAATAGGGGTATTCTGGTTATTTCACTTTGATTTTCTGATTATTTAGGTTAAAATAAACTAGTTTGCAAGTTTTTAGAATTTTTTATAATTTTTGAATTTTTAATATTATTTTAATATTATTTTATTATTATTTTTGAAATTTCACATTTTTCAACTTTTTACATTTTTCTTTGCTTAAACACATTAAAATAGGAATTTAGAAACTTTTAGAATAATTTTATCACTTTTAGATTAATTTTTATAATTATTTCAAGTTTTAATAGTTTTTAAATCATTTTAAATAGTTTTTCTTAGTTTAAAAATTTCTAAAAATAGTTTTTAATATTTTTAGGTCATTTTAGAGGTTTACCAATTGAAAAATCTTTATTTGGGCTTTTTGATAATTTATTTGATTTTTAGGGCTTTAATTAGCATTTAAAAATTGAATATTTAATTATTTAAAAGGTTTGAAATAGTTTTGATCATTGGTAAACTCTTAGTTTATTTATTTTGATTTTTGGTTAAGTTTTGGTAATTTTTAGAATTAATTTTTATTTTTGTAGTTTTTACGGTTTTACGTTTTGTCGTGGTAGTATTAATTTCACGTCTTCGTCATCTTCTTTTCTCATCCCCTTCTAAACCAATATTAATCTCAAATCATTTACATCTTAGTCACACACATATACCTCTTTGGGAAACGAACTTCATTGGGTCATTAGTGCTTGATTTTCCTAAATCACCACTTAATACTTACCGCTTTTACGCACCTTTTCCTAAAGGTCGTAATTTACCACAATCATTTTGGCACCGCTGCCGGGGAGGTGTGTCGTGATTAATTTTCATTGTTGTTTTTTAATATTAACCATAAATAGTATTTGTATTTGTAGAAATCTACTAATACGTATTATCGGTTTTATTGGTTTTTCTTGTGAAATTATTATTACTATATTGTATTAAGTATCACAATAAATACAAAGTATCTCCAAAAGTGTGAAAACACAACCTTAATTGGTATTTGATCTCCTAATTATTGTATTCGAATCTCAAACAAAAAGAAAAAGGCAAAAATAGATAAATACTTTCGTGAAGCTCGATTTTGAAAAATACGAACTATAAGGTGGGTATAAGGCGGGTATTAGAAAATATACCCTAAGGAAAAAGGCTCTTAATTGCTTCGCGCCGCCTCGTTTCCCCGCTTGCTTGTGAGTATTTTGAGATTGAAGGCTAATCGAGGGTTTTGCCGCCCAAAGTATTATTACGTATAATATATTTGCATGGTTTCTTTGTGATTAAACCCTCTTGAACAATTTGGTTTTCACCAAAGTTCTAAAGTCATTCGAAGGCGTTCACTCCATGTGATCGTTTTCATTCCGTTGAGGCTTCTTTAATCAAGAGTTTGATTCGAGGAGAGATTTTGTAGATTGTTGTCTACGAAGATACACCAAAATCCAAAAAAAATAAATTAAAAACAATCAAAAACACAAAAAAAAATTGAAAATTCACAAAACACCCAAAAAGAATCTTCTTTGCTCACCTCCCATTCTTCGTGAAGTTTATGATCACTCGTAATCAAGCAAAATGAGCTTGTAAACATCTTCAAAAGCAAGCCAATCAAGAGACGTTGATTGAAGAACAAACTCCAATTGTTTAACCTATTGTGGAACAAGAAGTCGTCATGGCTAATCGTACTATGATGGAGTTGCTACAAGCACCCACCGAGGGTTTTGGAGAGGCCATTGTGATTCCCGCCATTCTTGCGGAGAATTTCGAGATTAAGATGGGTTTAATGTCGATGTTGCAAGCTAATAAGTTTAGAGGTCATGAGAAAGACAACCCGCACTATCACATTAGGAATTTTAATCGTCTCACCGCAACTAGCAAGTTTAAGGATGTTCCACATGACGCCATTAAGATGATGTTGTTTCCATACTCGTTAGATGGACCCGCTAAAATTTGGCTTGAGAAAGAACCGCCAAATTCAATTTTGACATGGGGTGATCTCGTTTCTAAGTTTGTGAACAAGTTTTTTCCACCATCTAAAACAACACATTTGAAAAATGAGATTTCACGATTTGTGCAAAGAAATAATGAAAGTTTTTCAATGGCATGGGAACGCTTTAAAGAAATGTTACATGAATGTCCACACCATGATTTTTCGGAATTGCATGAAATTGATAATTTTTACAATGGGCTTAATGATCATGAACGAGATTACTTGAATGCCGCAGCGGGTGGTAATTTTTTGTGCAAAACGACCGATGAAGCTTTAAAGATTTTCGAAAATAGATCTAAGGTTTATAGCCCTCGTAACACACCGAGTGTTGCCAATTTGGGTTCGTCATCGTCGTCATCGTCTCGTAGCATTAATGCCTTACATGATGAAGCTAATGAGGAAAATCGGTTTTTCGATAGATTTGCTAATCTTATGTCCCATTGGAAAGCTCAAGAAGCTTCAAATTCCGCTTCGGTTAAAGCGGTTGCTAAGAGTTGTTTGTCTTGTGGTGGAGCTCATGATCTTTCCGAGTGCATTACCGCGGATGGTAACACTTCGAGTGCTTATGTAGCAACGGGAACTTACAACCAAAACGGCCAAGGTTCCCGCCCAAATCAAGCTCCACCAAATCAAAATGCTAATAACTATCGAAACAACAACCAAGGTGGTAATTATCAAGGCAATTCACGTAACTACAACAAGGGGAATTATCAAAGTGGGAATGGACAAGTGACTAATCAAAACCAAAACCGTGATTTTCAAAACACTACACAAGGTTTTCAAAATGCTCACACTAAAAATCTTCAAAGATAATTTTTGGATTATGCTAAAGCAAATGATGTTAAGTTTGATAACATGCAACATGAGATGATTAGCTTAAGATCTGAGTTGAAAAACGAGCTTAAAATGAACTTGCTAATCAACTTAAAACTCATGCTAATAAAATGGAAGGAAATGTTCAACGTCTTCAACAAAATCAACAAAAGATGGAACAAGGACAACATGAGATTAAGCAAGAGTTGTTAAAAGCGGATGCTAGGCAATCAAAATTTGAGGACCGAATGGCTAAAATGTTTGAAGCAATCATGTGTAAGCCCTCTTCCTCAGGTGGTCTTCCTAGTGATACCATTGCAAACCCGAAGGGAGAAATGAAGGTTATTACTACAGGAAGTGGTAAAACTTTCAAGGAACCAATCTCTCGTCCAATTACTTCTACGGAGAAGGAAAGCGAGAAAGAACCCGAGGTGATGGTCGAAAAGGAGCACATTACAATCCCACGAAGTACCGCTCATACCACACCTACGGTTGAACCAATACCAATTGTGGAACCCGAGATTCCAAGGCCGTTTCCTAATGTCCAACCCACACCACCCTTACCTTACCCTTCGAGACGAAACAAAGAGAAATTGCAAGAAAGTAACAAACAACAAATCGAGCATTTTATAAAAATGTTTCAACAAGTGCATTTTGATGTGAGTTTAGCCGACGCCTTGTTGTATATGCCTCGTTTCGCTTCCACTTTTAAAAGTATGATGAGCGATAAGGAAAAGCTTTCAAAGCTTGCTAATTGTTCTTCGGTTTATCTTAACCGCATACCGGAAAAAGTTGGTGACCCTGGAAAGTTTCTCATTCCTTGTGACATACAAGATATCAAAGAATGCCTCCCCTTGGCCGATCTTGGTGCGAGCATTAATTTGATGCCATTTTCCATTTGGAAATCGCTTTCGCTTCCGGCTCTTATTCCTTCGAACATGTCTATAGAGATGGCCGATCATTCTACAATTTTAGCATATGGTGTAGCCGAAGATGTTTTCGTGAAAGTGGGGAAGTTCTACTATCCCGTTGATTTTATAGTAGTTGACATCCCCGCGATCCTCAAGTTCCTCTAATTTTAGGTCGTTCATTTTTAGACACCTCGAGATCGCTTATCGACGTTCATGCAAGAACTATCACTTTGAGATTCAACGAAGAGGAACTTGTTATAAACGTTACTCAAAACTCGAAACCTTCTCATGTTTATGCAATCGCTACCATCAATCACATTGACATCGTTGATGTGGTTTGCGATGAGTTTTCACAAGAAGTGTTAGGTTTTTCTGATAGCTCGTCAAGTGGCAATCCCACTATTTTGGATCCGATTCTTGCTAATTCTACACCAAATCTCACTCCATTACAAGGAGGCGATCTCACTTCAAATGAAATGGACAATTAAGATGAGGTGTTTATTAGTGACGATACTTCTATTCCACCATTTCTTCCGCCGATGGAAGTCATGAGTGTTGAACCAAAATCTTCAATCGAGGAACCACCTATCCTCGAATTGAAAGATCTTCCTTCTCACCTTGAATACGCATTATTGGAAGGTGATGACAAGTTGCCGGTTATTATTGCAATAGGTCTTGCTAATGATGAAAAAACCGAGCTCTTGAAAGTTCTTAAGGCTCATAAAGGGGCAATTGCGTGGAAAATTTCCGACATTAAGGGTATTGACCCAAAATTTTGTACTCACAAGATTTTAATGGAGGAGGACTACAAACCCGCAATTCAAAGTCAAAGAAGGGTGAATCCCAAAATTCACGAAGTCATTAAAAAGGAGGTTCTTAAACTCCTTGACGCGGGAATGATTTATCCTATCTCCGATAGCCCATGGGTGAGCCCAATCCATTGTGTCCCTAAAAAGGGAGGAATGACCGTTGTGCCTAATGAGAACAACGAGTTGATTCCCACTCGTGTTGTGACCGGTTGGAGGGTGTGTATTGACTACCGAAAGTTAAATGACGCTACTCGTAAAGACCACTTTCCTTTGCCCTTCATGGATCAAATGTTGGAGCGACTCGTGGGAAATGAATTCTATTCCTTTTTAGATGGTTTTTCCGGTTACTTTCAAATCCCTATCGACCCTCGTGATCAAGAGAAGAATACGTTTACGTGTCCTTATGGAACATTCGCTTATCGTAGGATGTCTTTCGGACTTTGTAATGCACCGGGTACGTCTGAATGGTGTATGATGGCGATTTTTCACGATATGATCGAGAAGTCGATGGAAGTGTTTATGGATGACTTCTCGGTGTTCGGCAATTCGTTCGCGTCGTGTTTATCTAATCTCGAGCAAATGTTAAAACATTGTGAAGAAACCAATCTTGTGCTTAATTGGGAAAAATGTCATTTTATGTGTTAACAAGGAATCGTCTTAGGACATAAGGTGTCGAAAGCGGGGATTGAGGTCGACAAAGCTATGGTAGACGTCATCGCCAAGTTACCTCATCCCAAAACCGTTAAGGGAGTTAGGAGTTTCCTAGGCCACGCGGGCTTTTATCATCGTTTCATCAAGGACTTTTCGAAAATCTCTCGACCTATGACACACCTTCTCGAGAAGGATGCTCCTTTTAATTTCAATGAGGATTGTGTTAGAGCTTTCGAAACTCTCAAAAGGAAACTTACCGAAGCTCCCATTCTTGTTGCTCCTAACTGGGAATTACCCTTTGAAATCATGTGCGATGCAAGTGATTATGCTATAGGGGCCGTCTTAGGGAAACGTTATGACAAGCATTTCCGACCTATCCATTATGCTAGTAAAACGATGACCGAGGCTCAATTAAAGTACACCACAACGGAAAAGGAATTCTTTGCCATGGTCTATGCTGTTGAGAAATTCCGACCTTATCTCGTCTTAACTAAAAGCATTGTGTATACCGACCATTCGGCTATCAAGTATCTCTTAGCTAAGCAAGATGCTAAGCCGAGATTGCTTCGTTGGATGCTCCTCCTCCAAGAATTTGATGTCACCGTGCTTGACAAAAAAGGAGCCGAGAATCTAGCGGCCGATCTTCTCTCTCGTCTAGAAGATCCTCACAAAGATGTTTTCGAGAACAAGGAAATCACCGAAACATTTCCTCTCGAGACTCTCGGTGTAGTGAATTCTAAAGACACCACCCCATGGTTTGCCGACATTGCAAATTACCATGCGGGCAATTTCATAATCAAGGGTATGACGACACAACAAAAACGAAAATTCTTTCGTGACGTCAAGTTCTATTTTTGGGACGACCCTTATCTCTTCCGGGTTTGTGCGGATCAACTCGTTCGACGTTGTGTGTTTGGTGCCGAAGCGTCTAATATCCTTAGAGCTTGTCACGAGGGACCCACGGGTGGTCACCACGGTGCTAATCTAACGGCTAAGAAAGTGTTCAATGCCGGCTTCTTTTGGCCTTCTATCTATCGTGATGCACACGCACTTGTGAAGTCTTGTGATTCGTGCCAACGTCAAAGAAAATCGTCTCAACGTGATGAAATGCCGCAAAACATAATTCAAGTGTGTGAGATTTTCGACATATGGGGAATAGACTTTATGGGGCCGTTCCCATCGTCTCATGGCAACAAATATATCCTCGTCACGGTAGACTACCTTTCTAAGTGGGTGGAAGCTAAGGCTTTACCTACTAATGATGCTCGTGTGGTAGTGAAGTTTTTGAAGCAACTATTCTCTCGGTTCGGAACCCCTCGTGCTATTATAAGCGACCGTGGAACCCATTTTTGTAATGACCAATTCGAGAAGGTCTTAAATAAATATGGAGTTACTCATCGTCTTTCTACGGCTTATCACCCGCAAACGAGTGGGCAAGTCGAGGTTTCGAACTGAGATTTGAAGAGGATTTTAGAAAGGTCAATTGGAGAAAACCGTGCTTCATGGTCTGACAAACTCGATGACGCTTTATGGGCCTTTAGGACCGCTTATAAGACACCTATCGGTTACACTCCTTATAAGTTAGTCTATGGGAAGAATTGTCATTTGCCCATTGAATTGGAGCATAAGGCATATTGGGCCCTTAAGCATGCAAACTTTAACTTAAAGACCACGGGAGATCACCGGAAAATACAATTGAATGAATTAGATGAATTAAGAGACAATGCTTATGAAAATTCATTAATTTTTAAAGAAAAGACTAAAAAGTTTCATGATGCAAAGATTAAAAACCGGGTTTTTAACGTTGGTGATCAAGTGTTATTTTTTAACTCTCGACTTAAGATATTTTCCGGGAAATTGAAATCTCGTTGGTCGGGTCCGTTCACCATTACACAAGTGTTTCCTTATGGGACCATCGAGCTAGCTCAAGATGATGGTCCTAATTTCAAGGTGAATGGACATAGGCTTAAGCACTACTTTGGTGGGGAAATTCCTTCAATGGTTGCCCTCGACCAAGTCATCTTCCCCAATGATAATTAGCATTGAGGGGATCGAGTCGAGCTCATGACTCGATAATCAAAAACGAGGTACCTCGTGGGGGAGATCCCATGCTTATCCTTTTATGCTTACTATTCACTAATAAGGGGACTTGTACCCTTCCAACTCGTTGTCTCGTGGTTGTTTGTGATTGTGTTATCTAGATCATCATCATTTACGATTAAAGACTCTCGTGTTCGTTTACGTGAGCCTCCATCATTTGCTTGAAGAAGTTTTTCATGAATCCATTGACATATCCTTTATTGTTCTAACAATCATCTTTTAGCATACTTAATAAACGGCTTTAGATATATTGTTGATCACCCTTTCCATGCTAGATCCTAAGCATTCGATTCTTCGTCTCTAGTATGGGGGTGTTCCACCCTTAGACTCGAAACATTGAGGACAATGTTTACTTTTAGTATGGGGGTGAATAGGTACTTGCTTTGCTACGCCCTCACACTTTCCAATTTTCAATGTTTTGTTTTGTTGCTAATAAGGCTAAAAATAGCCAAATTTTAAAATTTTTCTTAGTTTTCATAAGTGTTTTTGAGACACGAATGTATATTTTCCGATGGGTAGAATAAGAGCTAATTTTTGACTTGATGGGCATTTGGAGCCATTTAAATTCCTTAACCCGCTCAATTCAAGTTTTGCTAGACTTTTATATAGGGAGCTTTAAAATGCAAAAGTCTTAGCTCATTCGGGTTAAGAACAAGATTTTTTCGCAAGTTCCTATAATTGATCCTAGAAAGTCACTTATCAAGGGAACTATAAAATGCATTCTCTAAGCTTGAAAAAGTCCAAGAAAGTGCAAGATCCTATAGGTGGCTTGAAAACCAAAAATTTTGATTTGATATAGTCTTAATGAAAGCTAATCCAAATTTGGCTTAATTTTGACTTGCATGGCTAAGTATTCATGAGTCTCTTTAATTAGAGGTCTTTATATAGTGAAGAACGAGAAGTGATAGAGTTAGACAAGTGATCATTATAAACGTAGAACATGAAAATGTTCTTTCAAAAACTCATATGTTTTTAATTGAGGCTTTTTCTTCCCATAAGATCAATGCATTAGGAATAAAAATAATTGCAATAAGTAAGGTCGTACGATTTGAAAGGTTACTTAGCCTCTAGCGCAAGATCGTTTAAAAGTTGCTCGGGGTTGAATAGAGTTCATAGCCAAGGCATAACTTATTGAAGCGGGACGCGAAGATTGGCGATCATCCAAAAAGGCCCTAACAAGGCATGAGGAGCTCTATTTTTGCTAAAGATCCAAGATGATGTGAAGTATCATTATTCCTAAATCAATATGAAGGATCGAGACACACGACGAAAAGCAATTACTCCCCTAAAGATCATGGAGAAAGTCTATCCGAAAAGACCCTTACAAGGTATGAGGATAAATATATCCAAGTCCGAAAAGGAGGCGGATCGTTGTATATCAAAATCCAAAGTACATATTGAAGAAAAATGATGAAGTCGTGGTCCAAATATGAAGAATCTCTCAAAAACATCAAGTGAAGAAATTCCAAATATATGAAGAGAAGACCATAATTTCAAGAACGTCTTCCCAAGATTTGAAGTATGAAGTACATACCAAATATCGGTCCGAGAAAGGTCTCAAATCGTGAAACGAGTTATGCCAAGATATGAACTTAAGGAGATACATGAGAAGCCGTTTTAAAAGATTTTGTCCTTCGGCTAACTATCGATTAAATCGTGCTACTTTGCTTTCGGAATAATAACTACTCAAATAAGTCAATATGAATCACTTTTGATCCATGACAAATAGTTAAAAAATGCTAGTAACCCATTTCCTTTTATAATAACTAGGATTGCGGGGAGAAAAAGTATTACACAATTTGGACGTATGAGTAGTGTTAGCATTGTGAATTGTACCAACAATGATCTCGTTTTTGCACTTAGCATGGAATGTATGACAATCAAGGATGAAGAAGTTTACTCTAAGGGACATTTACTTGTTTCTATTTTTAACCCTAAAAGTCACTTTTGTGATGAAAATCATACATTATGTCTTTACACATCTTCGTAGTATGTTGCAAGTCTTTTACTCTTCAATAAAGGTTAATAAAATTGAACTTTGGTGATGCTTAGATACTTTATTCTAGCATTGCGTGAGGGTACGGCAATGGCTTAGTATGGGGGAGTGATGAGATGGCATTTATACATGATCTCATCGGTCTTTTCGGGCTTTAAATGCATAAAAATGTCATAAAATACCATATATATTCTTGTGTTTGTTTACTTGTGTACTTTAGGTATGGATATCGTGAAAAAGACAAAAGATCACAAGAAACAAGGAAAAACGGACACGAGAAACGAAGCCGTACAAAGAACCGGGCCCTAGATCATGATTTATCCAACATTAACCCTTGAAGACTTGAAGATATGCAAGATTGATCCTCAATGAATGAAGAATTGACACTTAAAACCCTTGTGAATTCATAATTACAAGTTTGGTCCCTTAAGTTTGTCAAAATTACACCAATGGTCCTTCAACTTTGAAGAAATGGCAAGTTTAGTCCCTCAACAATTCTAAATTTCCAATTATGGTTCCTCATGAAGTCAAAGTTATATTGAAGACCTTTGAAGATCAACAATGTCCATGATCAGTCCTTAAATTATCCAAAAATGGCAAAACAACCCTTGTAACCCTTTTTCCAAAGTTTGGTGCCAAAAGTGTAAAGTTCTCAAAGTTTATAACAAAGGGAATGAAGTTTTGTTGGCTGAAAACGTTTTATACCTATTTTCCCAAAGAACAAGGACTAAAAGTGAGCAAGTGAAACTTTCAAACCCATAACACGCGCCAAACACTTTACTTCCCCCAAAATCGGATCAAAATCACCACTGTTTACCCTTCTTCACCCCCAGATTTTACATCACTTAAACAAAGGGTAAAATGCAATTACCCACTCCCACGCTTGATTCACATGTGCAGAAACACATCCCATACCAAAAACCCTTAATCCCACTCACTATGGACCCCACCCCCAATTCCCGTTTAACCAATCACATGACAACTTAATCTCCAAGCTTAGCCACGTGTCAAGATCAACAGCTGACACTCTTTGCTTCATTCCAAAGCTAAAATGAACATCCAGGATCACTTTGGACAGCTCACATCAAGAATTCGTCTAGAAGAATTAAGTATAGAATAGGAATTTCACTTCTAGTGTTTGTGAATAGTGCTAGCTTAGAATTTGCCTATAAATAGACTCCTCAACCTGTGAGAGAGCTTTTTTTTCCAGATTTTAGCTTTTAAATCTTTGTAATTCCTTTTTATGAAATAAAGTTTGAATTTCTGAAAATTTTGAATTCTTGTCTGTTATTTATAAAATTTTGGTGTCTGATAAGCTAAAATCTGAGTTCCATATTCTTGTTTGAAGGTTTTTGAGGCAAGGATTTAAGTGATAAAGCTTGTGCTTCAAAAATCAGAAAGTGTTGGTTTATTTGATCTCACCTTATTGTTTGTTCATCTTAGCAGCATTGGAAGCTGGTACTTGTTCTGCTAGTACCTAAGCTCAAACAATCTAGGGCCTGGATGTAGGTCTTGGAGGTTTGCACCTTCTTCCCTTTTCATTTCCTCTTTATTTTTCTGAATTTTGTGATTATTGCATGATTATTGGTGAACTTGTGTTTTTGTGGTTGAATATTGTTAATCTGGTGTTGTTTGATGTTATTGAAGTGTTTGTGGTTTGATTTGTGGTTTGAATCTAGATAATACTTTGAAAATTTATGTAAACAGGTTTTTAAGGGGTGTTTGGGTTAACTGTTTAAGAAGGGTTTGTGGTTTGTTAAGTGTTGGATTTGTGTTATTATCTGTTGGTACATGCTTTACTGGTATACTTGGTCACTTATCTGCAACATTTGTGGTTTGAAACACCTTGATTCATAAAAAGGGTATAAAATCTTTGTTACTTGGTAAAATTGGCTAGTAATCTGAGGACACCTAGATCTAATCATAGACTAGGGTTAACAAGTGTGAAATCTAGGTTAACTACACCAGGGAAAGAGATTTGAGTGCCTGAATTTGGATCTTTGGTCAAATAGATCAGCAAAACTGTCTGCATATTGTTCATGTTCTTATCAGTAACTGCTTGTGCTTGATTCTGCTTATTTACTTTGATTCAGTGTTTGATATAAGTTTATTTGTGCTTATTCATAGTTTATATAGCTTGTGTATGCATCCTGTTGAGTTTGGTTTGCTTATTCAGGCTAAATCTGCTTATTAGTGTTTAATTGCTTATTTTCCATATCTGAGCAATATCTGGTGACTGTTTGATCATTTCTGGCTTATTGTGTGAACCAAATTTGATCACAAGGGTGCCCTTGTTTCAAATTCAATCCAACTAAATCTCTCTAAAAAGCTTGGTCAAATAGTCAAAGCATTGGGAACCAGTTCCTACTGAAAGTTGCCACTTCTAGTGTTAATTGGGTTTCAGCTTATCAATAAGCTATAATAGCTTATTTTAACCAGCAACAACTTGGATTTTGTAATAGGTGCTCATTATTTGACCCATTTGTTCATACTGGAGCATTTGGTGGGTTGACTTTAGGGTTTTACTAGAGAACCAACTTAATTGACTTTTTCATAAGTGCGTATTGGCTTATTCTGGCTTATTGGTTTTGCTTATTGGAATTTTGTTGATTGATTTGGCTTATTGAGTTCATTTGTGACATTTTGCAAGTTAAATCAGGTCCTGAGGTGCCTTATTTCTCAAAAACGACTATTTTGTCTTTTAGTGAAATATTACTTTGCTTATTTATGGCTTATTGAGTGTGCTTTTTCAAAATTTCTTTTTACAGATCTCTTAAGCATCCCAAAAGAAGGTTGTGTGTTAAATTAGAGCTTATGGCATTAGCTTATTGCTTAATGGGCTAAAAAGCCCAATAAGGATAAGATGTTTGCATAATAAGCTGTGATAAGCTCACTTTCAGCTTTTAGGCCTTTAGAGATTTGTGTTTAGAACAAATTTTGAGTTAGGTTGGGCTTTTCCAAGTTAATTGGGCCAGGTTTGACTTTTTGGGCTAAAAAGCCCATTAGTGTTGACTGAATTTGGTTTTGGCCCATTTGAGGGCCCAATAGGGGTATTATGGTTATTTCACTTTGATTTTCTGATTATTTACGTTAAAATAAACTAGTTTGCAAGTTTTTAGATTTTTTTATAATTTTTGGATTTTTAATATTATTTTAATATTATTTTATTATTATTTTTCAAATTTCACATTTTTCAACTTTTTACATTTTTCTTAGCTTAAACACATTAAAATAGGAATTTAGCAACTTTTAGAATAATTTTATCACTTTTAGATTAATTTTTATAATTATTTCAAGTTTTAATAGTTTTTAAATCATTTTAAATAGTTTTTCTTAGTTTAAAAATTTATAAAAATAGTTTTTAATCTTTTTAGGTCATTTTAGAGGTTTAACAATTGAAAAATCTTTATTTGGGATTTTTGATAATTTATTTGATTTTTAGGGCTTTAATTAGCATTTAAAAATTGAATATTTAATTATTTAAAAGGTTTGAAAAAGTTTTGATCATTGGTAAACTCTTAGTTTATTTATTTTGATTTTTGGTAAATTTTTGGTAATTTTTAGAATTAATTTTTATTTTTGTAGTTTTTACGGTTTTACGTTTTGTCGTCGTAGTATTAATTTCACGTCTTCGTCATCTTCTTTTCTTATCCCCTTCTAAACCAATATTAATCTCAAATCATTTACATCTTAGTCACACACATATACCTCCTTGGAAAACGAACTTCATTGGGTCATTAGTGCTTGATTTTCCTAAATCATCACTTAATACTTACCGCTTTTACGCACCTTTTCCTAAAGGTCGTAATTTACCACAATCATAAGGCTAGTAAAGTTTTTTCACAGTCTAAGAAGGATAGAAGGGAGCTCTACTATATGCTACTCAGATGTCATCAAGGAGGTTGGACTTTTCAGAAGTTGTAGGGATTGTCCTTTCATGAATTGGAATATAAAGCTTATCCTATTTCGGCAAGTGTGCAAGAGCAGAACACTATCAGACTTCTTTCATATGAAAGAAAGGAAGAACTTGCAAAAGAGATGCAGATCCAACAGGTTTTAATTGCACCAAGACCTTTGAAGAAAGGAGATCCACTTGAGTTCCCAGAAAATTTGGATATAGTGAATCCTAGTGAAGCTGTTATTAGAAGAAGTATTAAGCTCTCACCCTTGGAAGCTTCACATATGGTAGAAGTGTTACCTCATGATTCCAGAAACCCTCTAGTTCATTATGAGGAAGATGCAAGTGGGTTTTGGATGATTGGCAGATATGGGAAGAAGTTACACACTTTTACTACTCTTATGTCTTTGTTTGCAAGCTTGGATAGGGAAGACTTGGCAGATCTTTAGAGTTTGATGAAGGCCAAGTATGATATTGAAGCACCTACTTCAGTCAATGGAATAAAGATTTGGTCAACGTTCAAAAGAATTTGTGAGCCAAATGCTGAAGATCCAATATGGAAGGATCTTGATGATGATATCATTAGACTTCAATGGCGTCTACATTCAGCAGCTGGTGTGTATCATTTGAGTACTATAAAGTTTTCTAAGTATCTTCTTGTGGATGTTGGGTATCCCATGTCCAAGGAAGTTTTGAAGAAAATGGTGTCAACACAGCTGGAGATGGATTATACAAGTAACGTTGGCAAAGATTTGATTCGATTTATTTATTTTCAAACTAACAAGAACAAGTGATGTGTATTTGTAAGAATCCTCCTTGTATTTAGTTTTTATTCAGAAACTTGATTACTATAGTAGATATGAAGTTTAGGGGAGGATTGTTGGGAATAAAATAAAGCCAAGACACTTAGAGGCTGACAAGAAGAAATCAGACGTTGATAGGAAGAAATCAAGCGTTGTCAGATCAAGCGTTGATAAGAAGAAGTCAAGCGTTGATGAGAAGAAGTCAAGCAATGATAGGATACTTAGTCTACACATTTTATGTTTCTAGTAAAGATATGTTCGACAATGTATTTCTTATGTTTATCCTTACCTAAAATATCTGATACATAGACTCTTGTACAAGGTTCCTTAATCCATAAAAGGAGGCCTTTAGGTTTTAGTTCAATATATGTTTTACACTTTCATTGTACGCAAGTTCGATTAATCCATCAAAGTGAAAGTTTGGTTTATCTTGGTTGTGTGTTCTTGTTTAAGTATTAATTCCGCATAATACTTAGATTGTTTCATATACAACAAAGTTTCTCTAAGTGTTTAACTTGATTCATTCTCGTTTACACAAAGCTAAATCGATCTAAGTTTGGGATCAATTTCTTTCATGTAGTATATAAACTTAGTCGCCTGTGACTATGGTTTCTTGTTCTATATTTTGAACAAATCTTTGTAAACCCGTTTTTTATGAATGTTTAAAGTTTAAAATTTGGCCTTGCAATTTGTTCATTCACTGAGTTCCAATTTATCTTCTTTCTTTACTTCTTGTTTGGGTAATTTATCTTATCAAAGAATTACTTTGTTCAAAAGGTTTTTGGCAAATTGTTTTTTTAGATCCAAAAAGCTTGTATGTGGGTGTGTTTGGTCTGACAAACCAGGCATGATCTGGGCATAAGTCTTCTTGTTACCCTTTATTTTCTAAAAGCTTATTGCTATAAGCATACAATAAGCTCATTGACACTGAGCTTATTGTACTACTTATAGCTTGTTTCTTTCCTTGGTTGTTTGTGGTCTGCAGGTTCAAAACAACCCTCACTCACTACTTCCATCTTTGTTAATTTTGAAGATATTTGATATCCTTGGTTATTTTGTAGAACCCCAGCAAGGATCCTATACAGTTCTTATAAGTCCCATTTGAGCTTGAATTAAGCAAAAAGACGGCATCAGCTCAAAAGGTAACCGGCTTGAACCCTTTTGGTGATTTTCATGTTTATTTGAGTGGATTTTTGAGTTTCTGTTTTAAGACCTATTTCTCTGTTAGATTAATGTTTCAGTCTTGTTTTCTTGATACGTGATTTATGTTTTTGTGGTTTAGAAGTAAATTTGAATTGATTGGTATGCACAGTCTTTGGTAAATCTTCATATTAGTTGTTAAAGGGGTGTTTGGATGTTAGTATTATCTGGCCTTGTGTGACAAAGGGTGGGTTATAATAGTTTAAACACACTTTAATAGGATAGTTATAGGTATTTTTAAATTTTGGTTTGAGATTGTCAAGGTAACAAAGGTTATTGCTTGGTAAAATTGGTATTTAAACTGCCAAGAAATCAGTAGGCTCATAAGAGTGTGATTATTGAGTTTTATGTTTTGAAAATTGGTATATAGTTAGATTATATGTTAATTTAGGATTACTGATAGTTTAATGATGTTTGGGTATAGTTTGCTAGTTAGGTTAGACTAAATCTCACTTGATTGCCAATTGAACCAACAAAACTTGCTTAGAGCCCATAGGCCATTACAGTAACTACAAATTGCTTAGTTTTGTGTGATCTTTGTGTGTGACCTGTGTGTTTTTTGTTCATTCCTGACTCCCTACACTCCAGGAGTGTAAGGGTGCCTTTGTTATCCAAAATAACCTAAAAATAAGCAAGTTAAGAGCTCAAATCGTTTTTCTATTCAAGAGCAGTGGGAACTGCTAGTGTGTTTGTAGCCACTGCTACACAACTGGACAAAAGTCCAAGACTGTCAACATCAACTTTCTTTATTTTTTGTCTTTAGTGCCCCAAGTTTGATCTTTTTCAGTAATTCCAATTTTCCCATTTTTCTTTATTCATTTTAGTATTTTTAGAGATGTCAATTTTTATTTTACTATTTATTTGGTATTTCTAGCAAATATTTAATTTTAATTAGTTTTAATTAAATCTGATTTGGTCCTTTAGTGGAAAAAAGTGTTATTTTTTAGATTTTCCAATTTTCATAGTTTAAGTAATATATTTTAAGATTTTTAAGAAAAGAGTTTCACTGTTAACTTTGTTTTATTAATTTTTGAAATTAATTTAAGTTTAATTAGGTTTTAATTAAAACTGTTTTTGTCCTATTAGGTAAAAAGTTACTGTTTTCAACTTTTTTAATTTTTCTATTATTTAGTTATATAATTTAGAATTTTTCAAAAAGTCAAATTAATTTTCAAATTATTTTATTATTTTTAGTCATTATTTTAGTTAAAAAAGTGTTTTTAGTGTTTTAAAAATAGAAAATTAGTTTCTAAAATTTTGGAAAAATACTTTTTAGTGTTTAAATAATATAAGTGAGATATTTGTTTGATAAAATAATATTTTGGGCTTTTTATTAATTATATTTAATTTTAGGACTTTAATTAGCATTTAAAATTGAATATTTAATTAATAAAAGATTATAAAATTTATTTATTGAATTTTTATTCTTATTTATATTATTTTAGACTTAGTTTTAATTTTTAATTAATTTTTAATTATTTTTTAGCTTAAATTTTTAATTTCGTCGCGTTTTACGTATTTACGTTCGCGTTTTACGTCATACGTCGTAGTGTAATCGTAGTGTAACTCGTCTTTAATTTTTCTCCCTTTAAACCTAAAAACGACACTAATTGAAACATTGGTTTCATATAATTGGAATTAAACAACTACACCTCCGCCGAGAATGAACTCGCATTTATCGGTTTTACAGTTTTCCTAAATCGTAAGACTTAATACTTGCCACCTACGCGTTTTTCCTAAAACGTGTACGATTTACCTACATCGGGATCATAGAATAAGAACACGTGAATAGAGATTAGTTCCAAAATAGATTCTTAACTTTGTAACCAAAATCATCGAATTAATAATTCATCCTAATAGACAACGATGTCAAAAATTAAAGTCAACAAAAAGAATCGATAGACACGGTTTTATTACGGTTTTGAACATGAGACTTATTACCAATTTGGAATTGGTTTACCACCACCTTTTATTTAACTTCGCCATGAAGTGTTTATTATGGCTTTGGTCTTACCCATGTCTTTTATTTAACCTCACCATGAGGTGTTTATTATGACTTGACGTATATCCTCACGCTAAGGCAAATTTTGGATCTTTAAGGCTTCAAGATTTAAGAGATTCACTTTCAATTTTAGCATAGATTTTTCGGCCTTGTGAGCTTTGATTTTTTTGCTTGATTAGGTGAAGAGGAACTTAAATTATTATTGGGGGGAAGCCTTTGGTTATTCAGGTTGCCCATACTTCAAAACCGTGACGCTGGCGATACCTTAATGTTTTCCCAATTTAATTACATGGAAGCTACTAAAATAAATTAGAAACCAAAAATAGAGATTAAACTGCTAAATCAATATTTATTAACAATTTATTAATAAAAGCATAGGGAGAATAAGCAAATAATTAGGACACATGAGTTTTTGAAAGAATACGAGTACTCTACTTTAGCATAGTAACTTATAATTAACGCTATCATTTCTCGTCCTCAATTTAATGAGACTTAGCCTAATATAGTTAAGGAATCAAAGCTAAGTGATCAACACGCACGGTCGAGTAAAAAATTACTCTTATTCTCACCATCGAAAAACCTACATTCGTGTCTTAAACACTTATGAAAAACTAGAAAAATTTAATAATCTGGCCATTTTTAGCCTTATTTTGCATAAAATGATAACAAAAAGATGAATTTTGGATTGCGTGATGAAGTGAGCAAGGTAAAGCATCTATTAACCCCATACTAAAGCTAAACATTGTCCTCAATGTTTCGAGTCTAAGGGTGAAACACTCCTATACTAGAGACGAATAGTCGATTGCTTAATCTCGAGCATGGAAAGGGTAAAACGAATAACCTAAAAGCCGTTTATGAATTATGCTAATAAGACAATCGTTAGAACATAAAAGGATATCATCGGATATCGGAATCTTCAAATGCAACGTTCAAAGCTCGAGTGATACGTAAAACGAACACGAGAGACTTCAATGATGACGATGAACCTAATAAATCACAATCACAAACGACCACAGAACAAAGGTTGGAAGAGCACAAGTCCCCTCACATTAAACTAATTAGAAAGCAATAATATTTACAGGATAAGCATGAGAATCTCCCATGAGGCACCTGGTTTTTGATAACCGAGTCAAAAGCTCGACTCGAATCCCCATAAATGTGATCATTTAGGGATTATCATGTTATGGTCATTTTTGGTGGGGCTTACATGATAAACAATGCCCAAAAAGCAATCGGTATTAAGGACTAAGTCCTTTTATGATGCAAAATACCGGGATCGAAGATGGCATCCTCGTTCTCATGAGATAAACGAACCAACGCCACTTCAACACGTGCCAAAACCCGAAAGGGGTAGAAGAAAAGAGATAAGAAATAGAAGGGTGGGACACTGGATGGGGCACTAAAATGAGCTACTCGAGGTAGACTCACACCAAGAAATAGAAAGATTTTCTATTTATTGCATCGGTGGAAGACCGAGATTTCCCTAAAAATGCGATTCTGGGATCAAATATCTCGTCCTCGGTGGAAAAGTGTGAGGAAACATAATGGGCTTCCCCCACACTAAAACCACACAAAGCATCATCAAAAGGAGTAGACGAGCTTGTAGCACTCAAATAACGATGTGATGACGGAGTTAGAGTTGTATAAAAATCATTTAAATCAATTTTAAATCTTTTCCTTTTACATCATTTTCAAACTCATTATGAAAACCCGATTTTATGATGTCGAAAATATTTGTCGTTTCCAATTCAATATTAGTTACACTCAAAATTCTCACATTTAAGTCGCGGGTGGGGGGTGGTGGATTTTCTATGTTCTCAAAACATTGATCAACAAAGAACACCACCCCCTCAGGGTCAACATATTCGTCATCCTCATGATCGTGAATCTCTTTGATTTCTTCATCATAGATAGGTTCGTCAAACCAAGGTTTCTCATTCCCCTCATTGAGGATTTTATAAACTCTCTCGAAAAGATCACGATCAAGCACAAAACCATCATTCTTTTATGGGGATCTTTGATAAGTTAGATCCTCATGAATGTGGTAAACGTCATTCTCATTTGAGGAGTGTTGATTAGGTAACTCCTCGAGAATGGGATTTTTGGTCACGTGAGTTGGTTTGTCATTAAAGATAAGACGTTCCAACCCGTCAAGTTCTTCCTCGATATTGGAAAAATCAACCTTACTCGTAGGTGGAAGTGGAGGTAAAAGAGCTAGCTCTCGTTCGATAATTTCCTCAATCTCGGGATCAAAATTATAATGATCGTACTTCCTATGAAAAGAGGTCTTTTTAGGAGAATCCTCAAAAATGGCATTTGGATTTTGAAGCACGTGATCAATTTCGGCAAAATCGCCATCGTCATCATCAAAGAAAGAGTCAATGTGAGCTCTCACAACCATGCTCTTACAAGTCGAATGACTATGCTTAGGTGACTTTTCAAAGACGAGTGGATCGATGTCGATAAAACCTTTAGCTTCAATGGGTATTGGGCTAGGTGACGGAAGAACTTCAATGGAGTTGGAAATCGATGCCTAAAAGACGTGGTCCTTCGAAGGTGGTGAAGAAGAGTCCATATTGGTCATTGTCGTGATGGCACTAACGTCGCCCTTCGGAATTGGTTGTTCACTTTGTTCGCCAAATATATCCCAAAATGATTTTTCATCCATAAATTTATGAATACCCTTTTGAATTAAGTAAACGTATTCTTTACCGTTAAAATCGTCATCTTTAAAACCGTTCATTTTCATTCTTTCAAAAGATGCATCTAGCCTCATTTTTTCCGCTAAAGTATGAGCTTTGACATTATCAAAATTTAAAATATCGGTTTTATAAACCTCGGTTTTATCATGATCATTTGAAACTTGGGATCTACTCGCGAAAAAGTCCATTTTATCCTCCCCATATTTCATAGTTAATTTCTCACCGTGAACGTCGATTACGGCTCGAGCCGTCGATAAAAAAGGTCGACCTAGAATAATGGAACATTTAGGATCACACTCATAATCGGAAATGACGAAGTCCGCGGGGGATAAACAAACTTTCCAATTCTAACATAAACATCCTCGGCTATTCCAATTGGTTTTAATGGTGTAAAATTTGCTAGCTCGATAGTCATGTTCGTGGGGGTAAGTTTAGGAAACTTCATCAATTTACAAAGAGAATGAGGCATGAGATTGATGCTAGCACCTAAATCGGCAAGGGCTAAACATCCATCAATCTCGGAAAAATCACAAGTTAATTGGTCCGGATCCTCTTCCTTTCTTGGCATATGCCTTTTGAGTTTTTTAAGAAGGATCGAAGCACAAGTTTCTTCAAGAGTCACATTGGTAAGGTCGATAAAGCTCTCTTTTCGAACCGCCGATGGAATTTGAGATACACGAGGGTGTGCACTTTTTTCCTTGGTCGCAACGTTCATCCCCTCGACTTCTAACATGAAGGCGTTTTAGAATGTCACACCCTCAATTTGGCCCACGTGTACAATTTCATGAGGATGTGCCTATCATGACAACTAAGAGATATAGATAGAAGAATAATGTAGCTTTTTTGTGTGCAATTAATGTTCGTTTCCTCGACTCACTCGAATTGATATCTAATTTAACGTGGATTAATTGTTCTTGGTAAAACGTACTTTTCTTTTTGGTATTTAAAAAACTAAAAACTATTTAATAAAAAAACTAATTAATCTAATTAAAAAGAAAATAAGTAATTAAAAATACTTAATTAAAAACTATTTAAACTAATTTTAAACAAATGTGAAAACTATTTTGAATTTAAAAAAAATTTAAAAACTAATTTTATAAAAATAAACTAATTTATAAAAACAATTTTAATATTCTAAAAGTAATAAAAATATTTATTTTGTTTTATATTTTTTTAAAACTGTATAAAAGAAAACTATTAAAAACTTTTAATTAAAGTTAATTAAACAAAAACTTGTATTAAATTTAATTAATAAAACTGGCAGCTATTAAATAAACCTATATTGATTAAAAGGACTGTAAATAAACTCAAAGAAGATCTAGACAAGATGGTAAGGACGTTGGACTGTTAAGCTAAGGGTCCAGGGTTCGAGTCCTAGGAAGGAAGTTTATGGCTATTATTTTTTGAAATTTTATATTTTTGGAAGCAAACAGATCAAATGGATCTGTTTCTTTAAGCAGCAATATCAGCAAAATTATAAAGCAAATTAGCACATATAAACTCAGACAGAAAATAAGCAAATCCAACTCAGAAAATAAGCAAAGCCAGATTAAAAACTAAATCCAATAAGCAATAGAAAACTAAAAGCAGATAAACTAAAATAAGCAGATTAAAGTAAAACTGAAATATAAGCAAACAGACTTAAACCTTAAAATAAGCAAATCAACTTAAACTAACTAAACAAACTAAATAAGCAAATGAAAATAATAAAATAGACTATAAACAGATCTAAGCATCAAATCATTTCAAACACACAAAATCTTAAAAACAGATAAATCAAAATATCCAAACAAATTAAACAGTAAAAACAATTAAACAAATAACAAAGCAAATCAGGCAAACTAATAAACTAAAACTTGTAAAATAAAAGGGATTGAGAACCTGATGACGAACTCCGTTGAGAAGAAGGAAGGCGCTGAACCCCCTTTATGAACCGAATTAAAACCTCCTTAACCAAACATCATCACTATCATCGAAACACATCAACTCCACAACTTCTTCGATTCAGATTTTAAGAAATTTCCCAGTAGGGGAAATTAATAAAACATTTTTTATTTTCAATATTTATTAATGTAAAACAGATTAAAGATTAAATTGTAATTAAATTAAAATAATTAAAGAGACAAAATTAAACCAAAAATAAATTTTATTAATAACTGAAATTGGATTACAATACTTTTAAAGAGAAAATTACAATTAACCTAATATTTATTTTGCATAAAAATAAAATTAAAAATAAAATTATGGCACACCCCACATTATAGATTATGGGGGTTTTTATAGGGAAACTCAAAAAACTGATGGTGAAGCTTGGTGATCATGTAGAACAATCAGGGCCGTCCAATCTTCTCTTCTCTTCTCTTTCTTCAATCAACGGTTGAGATAATCACTAGGGTCACACAGATTGCCCTCGTGGAAATTTTTTGCTAGTTGTGTTTGTTGAAGGCTGAAGTGGATTGATTCTATTGGGGGATTTGTTGGGATGAGGTGGTTTCACCAATCACTAGCAAGGAAAAGGGCCATGTAGATTTAGGACCACATCATGTTCTTCCCAAAAACCATGGGGATTTAATTACCAATCGTGTGAATCACACGAATCAGGCAAAAGCCCCAATTTATCTTGGGTAATTTTTGATTTAGGGTTTTTGGGGAATAGTAAAAAGGGTTCCTTGTGACAATCCGTCAATTTATGGTTGATATTTTATTCTCAAATATTATTTAAAAATCTTATTTTAATATTATATTATGAACTCACTTATTTTTGGGAAGTAATTTGGATTTACGTCTTGAAGTAGCATCGACTACGTCTAAACCGGAGGATTCAACGTTACGTGCTTACGTTTACATACACCATTTTGGTGACAGTCCGACATTTCAGAAAATAAATTTGTCCGTGAATATTATTTTGGAATTTTAAAATGTGTTGGTTCATAAACTCACAAATTTACGAGAAGAGATTAGGACTTACGATTTTAATTTAACGTCCTTTACGACTAAACAGAAAACCTTAGGATTACGTATTTACGTTTTCGAACTTCGTTTTTGATGAGACAATTTTTATTAGAATCGTTTCGTGCCGTAGATTCATAATTTATAAAAACGTTTTTTGTAAATCGACCCGAGGGCACGTAAATCGAGGAAACTAGAATCAAGGAGTACCCGTAAATTAGTGGAGATGAGACAAGTTTACACTTGCCTCACCCCCACTATGGGTGGCAAGTTTACATAAACCACAAGGACACTTGTCCTCCTATTTCTAAAAAACTAGTTAACCAAAACCACTAAACTCCTAACCACTTTCTCATACATGCAAACTAGCTAAACTTTATTAATCTCTCCTCCCCTATCTCTCTATGAACGTCCACATTCATCCAAAACACCACCATTGATAAAAAAAATCAACCATAAATCATATGTATAATTTACATATGATGAAAACCCATTGAAAAGATGAAGATTGGAGGTGGTTATAACATGTGAAAAGGAGTTTCCATGGAGTTTAGGGGCTGATTTTCAAGAAGGTATTCATGCATATGAAGATCTCAAGAAGTTCATTTGGCAATTTAAAGAAGTGGTATTGATATCTCATAAGATTGGTTACCCAAAACCAAGTCTTGTTCATAAAAAAAACTCATCATTTCATCACCTTGGTGGTATAAAGATTGTTCTTCCCATCCTCTTGTTATTTTGATTATGTAATCATGTATTTTCTTTCTTACTGTATATGTATATGATGAATATATGATGAAAAAAGTGTTGTGTGGGGATCAAGTGTTGATAATCATGGGTAAAAAGATGAAAAACTATATGTAAAAGTGGTTAATCTTGCTTAATTTAGTAGGCTGTATAAAACAGTGAAGAAACTTATGATAAACTATTAAAATGGCATAGATTATTAAAGAAACAGTAAGGTATATGATTTTTACACATGTGGAGAGTTGGCCATGCAATGGAATCATTAGGATGAGTGAGATATGATCAAAACAAGTTTAGAGTGCAAATCTGAGTACACTGTTTTGGACGAATTTTATAAAATACTTAGAGGTTGATTCATGAGTAGCTATAAAGGAATAAAATGAAGCACATATCATTTAGTTTCTGTGATAAAAATTTGGGGTTCTATCTTCATGTAGAACTCTAGATATGATCATTTTAGTAAACTAGATTTTTAGGACTGATTTTGTGAAATTAAAGTTTAATATTATTATATAAGCACTCAAATAAATATAGTATAAAATGTGAATTAAAACCCACTAACTTATATATTTCATTTATATAAATATACATAAGAATAAATAAATTGACATTATATAAAAATGGTAGTTTGGTAAGTTTTATAAGTTATAAAAACTATATACTAAGTTTTACGTCTTTTCGGCTAAAACCGAAAGATTAACGTTTTTGTTAAATAAAACTTAGACGGTTGGACCCGTGTAATGTAAACTTTTATAAAATCACATACTGATATATAAACATATATAACAAGTAAAAATCGATAAAACCCGAGCTTTACAACATATAGACATTAACGGGCCAAAGTAGCCTTAATGGACAATAAACCCGACTAATTTGGTAAAACACTTATAAACTTATTTATTGGGCTTAACCCATTTGGGCCCAACATATAAAGTATAAATACTGATAATAAAAGTATAATTGGGCTAATGAATAGTATTGGGCTTGTAATAGGCCCATTGGGCTATAAAATGTAAACAAGTTGAACTAGTGTAACTAGTCTTGAAAATTACCAACACATAAACACTATAATGAATGAGTAAAGATGTATAAACCCACTTGATCATCATCATATATATAAAATCATCATATGTATAGAATCATCATATGTATACATAATTGTTATTTTTATAAAGTCATTGGACAAGAGTCTAAGACAAGTATTATTTGTCTAGGTTTCCGTGATTGAAGCACGTACCGTACATCCGAATTGCCGATAACCCGCTTTCCCACATCAACGTGAGTTCATAGCCTCGCACTCTTTTAAATGTTTTTATGAAATGTTTTATAAACCCGCGAGGGAGATAACATGTTACTTTTTATGAAATAGGACACTAGTTATCCCGATTGTTTGTTTATTGATTTGGACCCGAATGATTGTATGACCCGATGAATGATTATATGACCCGATGTACGAGATGAAATGGATTATTAAAGTTAGGTTATGTCACTAAAAGTCCCATTAGCATGAATTGTGAACTACCGGGATTTGGTAGACGCTTATGCATATAATAGTACTATTTGGGGATGATCACCCCAGTTCGCGCCTTGACGGTTGATCCCTGTCGTGCCACATTGATTGGTAAGAGAATTTATGTATGAGAAGATTTACACAAGCGTGATTATTGTGACGACGCGCTAATTTAGATGGGCAAATGAGTTTCGGGCTAGCTACCCGTTGTTTGTTGTAGTAAGGTAACAATGTCATGCGGCTTATAATAATCCAAAAATAACGAAAATACTGCTTTATGCATTGAATTATGATATATTGCCTGACTAGCAATACAGGGTCTTATTATTGATATTATGTTCGTGTTTTGGTTTTACATAACCATATTCATATAATGATTTTTATTCAACTCTATACAATGTTATGAAACGTACTGTATGATGTTTTTAACGACAATGGTTCGTATAATGATTTTGAAGGCGAAAGCCTATATTATGATTTTTGATAAGGATTTGTATAAAATGACTTTGGCTATTTTATGGCCTATTACAAAGATTTGTACAAAATGATTTTCTGTAATAATTATGACCGATGATATATTTATGGTTTTATTAAACTCTATGAATTCACTCGACGTTATCGCTGACCTTTTCTTTTAACATGTTTTATCTCAGGTACTTGAAGATAATTCTCGGGAAGACAACAAGAATTCATGGCCCGCACTTAAACAATAATTTCCATTCAAATGCTTTGTAAAACTTGTATGAAATATAATGACTTGGGACCTATGTAAATCTGATATTTATGAATGGAAATGCTTTATTATTAAACGACGCGATTTTTAAGCGTTGTCTATGATGTGAGTAATATGCTATCCCGTAACACCAACGAGTCTTCCGCTGAATTGAATTGTGTATTTTTGGGGGTGTTACATTCCTGGTTATTTGTTTTGGGAGAGAGAGATGAATGGTGTGTTTTCTTGTTTGTGTCGAAGTAAAGTGAGGGTAAAAACGTTTTAATAAAACGTGTGTGAGTGGGGTAATAGTTGACCAAGTTTCAAGTGAATAAGTTTTCACTTCCACCGTCACTTTTACGTTGGTTAAATGGGCTTGGCCCAATACAACTCCTTCCGTTCTTTTTATTATTATTGATTTTGGGCTTTAAGGCCCAATCAAAACTTCATTCGTCTTTATTATTGCTTTTGGTTTTGGGCTCATGATGGGCTTTTATTCCAAACTAGTAAACTTGAACTCCTTAATGGGCTTTTGGGCCCAATTCCCAAATGTGGGACCCACAAGGCCCAAATACCTCATAAATGATTAAATTTGATAAAATCGATCTTGAAATTGGCTTTGTTGATCTTTTCTTCATTCTCGTGTCGAATTTGGCGATTTTCGTGATCTTTGGCACACTTTTGGTTCTTTGACTTTATCTTCGTCTCTTTCTTTGACTTTTCTTCAACATTTGACCGTGAAATCCCGTGTTTTCTTTCCTTTTCATCTTTTGTACATATTTCACACAAAAAACACAAAACCACGCGTAATTCCGACTTTTACGATATTAAACACGTGATTAGGTTTTGTTTTTCCTTGATTTTAGTGGCAAAAGGATAAGTGTTTACACACTTATTAAATCCCCTACACTTGACCATTGCAATGACCCCATGCAATGCATAATTTTAAACCATAAAGTTACCTTTTTCTCATAATTAACCCATCTCGGCCTTTATTAAGATATACTATTACTACTACGATAAAAAGATAAAAACTTTAAAGGAAACAAAAGTTATAACAATTTATTTAACTTGGAAATTATTTGATGGAAGAAACTTGTAAAGAAATCTAAGACTTAAATTAGGGCTTTGGTGTCATGAATATTAATCACCCTCAAGTTTAACGTTCCCCATACCAAGCTTAATAACGAGATCATTGTTTACCATAAGTTCTCAAGTTAAGACCACTTATATAAGACAATTGTGTAATACTCTTTCTCTAATTCCTACGTTGTATCTCTAGATTTTATGGATTGTCATTCACCCGTAGGCTCATTTGACTTATTTGATAATTATTAGTCAAAAAATGAAGGCAAACGGTGCAAACCCGACACTCAAAACCTAACCTCGTCCTCAAAAATGTTGTCACTAAAGTAAGCCCACATCAAGGATGATTTAACACGATTTGGGAATAAATTCCCGGACCCAAAATTTGGCCAATAGTACTACTTATTAATTATTCCTCCAAAGTCATGTTGACTTTATGTGGAGTTTAGTAAATTCACATCATATACCCTTAGGCTCTTTAAGATGTAAAAATGCTCCTCATCTATTGTCCACACCCTAAAGCTCCTTGAACGATAAACAAGGGAATTGATTTTTTGATCAATTTTTATTCAACACTTACCATGCCATGCACCCTAAGGCTCTAATGACAAGGTTCGTGCTACATGCCCCACACCCTAAGGATCCTTTAGGTCATGTTTTAATCTTATTCTTTCTTATTTATGATATATATAGTAGGCCAAATTCTGCGGTCCCATGGTCTGAATACCTCCTACTTAGTGGTTATGAGCCACATTAGTCGGAAGTCCACAACGCTGGCACCCTCAGTGTGTTCATGCTTTAATTACAAGGAGATAAAAGATTTGGCTAAGAGCTAAGATATCGAATCTACACAACAAAAATCCTCATTTATTAAGCAATTCAATATACAAGCGGGAAGAAAGACCCACAAAAACTCATATAAGCAAGAATTAACCCTTAAACTTATTATCAACTCTATCATCTCTCGTTCTCCACAATTTAAAATCTCAAGGAATGAGACTCGTGGATGCTTAGCCTAATAAACCAATTAAGGTCCATATGGTTAAGGATACTAGCTAGAGTAAACTTGGATAAGTAAACTCGGGTTGAGTCAAAATATTCACGACGGGCCTAATATATCAAAGATATCTAAACTTGTTAAAACCATTTTACTCATTTATTTATTTTTGACTTTATTCTTAAAATGGAAAATATAAATACGATGCGATGACAAAAAGGAAAGAAAATAAATGAAAATACTACTAGGCCAAAATAGATCAAAAATTTGAAAAATGTTGAAATTTTTTTTAATTTTCCGGTTAAATGGGGTCAAATTCGTAGAAAATCCCACTAAAATTAGATAGAAGTCCCCCCTACACTTAATATAAACATTGTCCTCAATGTTTAAGCATGTGGGAGAATAAACTCCCCTACACTTAGGACACTGAGTACGTTGTTTAAAATCGAGCTAAGGAAGAGACAACTAAAGTGATTACATTTATTCCTCTTATTTATATACATGTATGAATCACAATATTTTTGAGAGAACCGGGTACACGGGAACACGGGATCACGGTCGCGTCAAAAACACCAAAAGTGGATCATTAAAGCACATGTCCCTGCACACATCACAACACACAAAACAACCTACTTGGCTCCCCCTACACTTATTGGTGGAAATGGGTGAAGGCGAAAAAGGGTGGAAAGGATGGAAAAGGTAAAAATCTAACCTAGTTAAACGATGCTTGATTTATTTATCACGAGTCTCTAGCTCGACTCGATTTCCCGAATTAATTCAAGGGAAATGTGGAGAGGGATGGAATCATCTCGTGAGAGACGTCCTCTCCAAAGTACAACTTAACCCGTTGGACATTCACCTTAACGTTGGGCCCATTTGGTTGGGATAACTCAATGGTGCCATAAGGGAAGATTTGGGCCATGGTGAATAGACCGGACCAACGGCTCTTAAGTTTACCCGAAAAGATTTTCAACCGAGAGTTAAAGAGTAAAAACTGATCACCAACGTGGAACTCTCGGTTCTTAATCTTGGAATCATGAATGAGCTTAGTCTTCTCCTTGTAGATTAATGAATTCTCATAAGCCTCATTCCTAAGTTCATTGAGTTCATTGAGTTGGATTTTCCTATGATCACCGGCTTTGTTTATGTCAAAATTAACCCATTTCAAGGCCCAATAAGCCTTATGCTCCAACTCAATGGGGAGGTGGCATGCCTTTCCGTACACAAGGCGATAAGGAGTACAACCTATAGGTGTCTTATAAGCGGTACGGAAAGCCCACAAAGCATCATCTAATTTATCGGCCCATGAGGCATGATGCTCTCCCACAGTACGATCTAAGATTCGCTTATGTCCACGGTTGGAAACCTCGGCTTGACCATTAGTTTGTGGATGATACGCGGTGGAATGTCGGTGATTGACACCATACTTAGCCATGACTCGTGCGAATTGATCATTGCAAAAATGAGTCCCGCGATCACTAATAATAGCACGAGGCACACCGAATCGAGCAAACAATTGTTTCAAGAAGTTAACAACCACCCTCACATCGTTAGTAGGTAAAGCCTTTGCTTCAACCCATTTTGATACGTAGTCAACGGCTACGAGGATGTACTTGTTCCCTTTGGATGATGGAAATGGCCCCATAAAGTCGATGCCCCATACGTCAAAGATTTCACATTCTTGTATGAAATTTTGTGGCATCTCATCTTTATGTGTGATCTTGCCTTGTCTTTGGCAAGCATCACAATGCTTAAACATTTCATGAGCATCATGATAAAGGGTAGGCCAATAGAATCCGGAGTCAAAAACTTTTTTAACGGTGTAATTAGGACCGAAGTGACCACCGATGGGTCCTTTGTGGCAAGCTTCAAGGATTTGTAAAGCCGCCGGCCCATCAACACATCTACGAATGATTAAGTCCGCACATTGCTTAAAAAGATAAGGGTCGTCCCAATAATAGTGCTTAATATCCTTAAAGAATTTTTTCTTTTGTTGGGACGATAACCCTTCGATAAGAACACCACTTGCCAAATAGTTTGCAATGTCCGCAAACCATAGGGTATCATCAAAATTGGAATTAATAGACATTAAGGTCTCAAGGGGAAAAGATTCATTATTCTCTTGATTTGGAAGTTCCCCTTGATAAGGATCCTCAAGTCTACTAAGATGATCCGCGGCTAGGTTTTCCGCTCCTTTTTTATCACGAATTTTGATTTTAAATTCTTGTAGGAGCAAAACCCAACGAAGGAGTCTCGGTTTAGCATCTTGCTTGGTCAACAAGTATTTCAAAGCGGAATGGTCGGTGTAAACGATGGTGGTGGAAAGCACAAGATAGGGGCGAAATTTCTCAAAAGCATACACTACAGCTAAAAGCTCTTTTTCGGTAGTGGTATAATGCAATTGAGCCCCCTTCATTGTCTTACTAGCATAATGAATGGGTTGTAAATGCTTGTTCACTCGTTGACCTAAAACCGCTCCTACCGCGAAATCACTAGCATCGCACATGAGCTCGAAAGGTAACTCCCAATTTGGAGAGACTAAGACCGGTGCCTTAGTTAATTTACCTTTAAGAAGTTCGAAAGAGTCAAGACAATCTTGAGAAAAGATGAAAGGAGCATCTTTCTCTAAGAAATGAGTCATTGGACGAGCTATTTTAGAGAAATCTTGGATGAAACGTCAATAAAATCCCGCATGGCCTAAAAAACTTCTAACTCCTTTGACGGTGGTAGGTGGAGGTAACTTAGCAATGACGTCAACTTTAGCACGGTCGACTTCGATACCGGCTTTGGAAATTTTATGACCGAGGACGATGCCTTCTTTTACCATGAAATTGCATTTCTTCCAATTAAGAACGAGATGAGTGTCTTCACACCGTTTAAGCATACGTTCTAGATTGGCAAGGCAAAAAGAGAAAGAATCACCATAGACCGAGAAATCGTCCATAAAGACTTCCATAGTTTCTTCAACCATGTCATGAAATATTGCCATCATACACCTTTGTAAAGTCCCGGGAGCATTGCATAGCCGAAAGGCATTCTTTTGTAAGAAAATATTCCATAAGGACAAGTGAATGTGGTTTTCTCTTGGTCTTTTGGATCGATAGGGATTTGAAAATATCTGGAAAAACCATCTAAGAAGCAATAGAAATCATTTCCCGCTAAATGCTCGAGCATTTGATCCATGAAAGGAAGAGGGAAATGATCCTTACGAGTGGCATCATTGAGCTTACGATAGTCTATGCAAACTCGCCAACCCGTTACGAGTCGAGTAGGAATCAACTCGTTGTTTTCATTCGGAACAACGGTTATTCCGCCTTTCTTAGGCACACAATGGACGGGACTAACCCATGGCGAATCCGAGATAGGGTAAATCATTCCGGCATCTGAAGTTTGATAACTTCTTTCTTAATGACTTCATGAATTTTTGGATTGACCCTTCTTTGATTTTGGATTGCGGGTTTAAAGTCATCTTCCATGAGAATTTTATGAGTACAAAAATTAGGATCAATTCCGCAGATGTCGGAGATTTTCCAAGCAATTGCTTTCTTATGATTCTTAAGCACTTCGATAAGTCGAGTTTTTTCATCTTCTTTTAAGTCCTTAGCAATAATGACGGGAAACTTATTATCCTCTTCTAAGAAAACGTACTCTAAATGAGACGGTAAATCCATAAGCTCTAAATCCGGTGGATTGTCGATGGAAGGCTTAGTAAATTTGGATCATCGTTTGTAACTTCCTTAGGAGTAGGTGGAGAAATATGGTCCTCATTGAGAAGTCTCTCAACCGTACGAATGTCTTCTTCCCAATCGGTGGGAGAATCGTCATATTTTAAATCCAAGTCCCCTAAACTCGCTTCAAATTCTTATAAAAGAAAGTCACTTTCTCCAAATGGAGTCAATGAAGGAGCAATAGAAGCTACGGTCTCAACATGAGGTAAATGAGAAATCCCGCTCTTACAAGCCTCGTGAAAGTGTTCTTCACATGCTTCGTCGAGCACATCTATGTAATTCACGGATTCGGACTCATCAAGAAGTTTGGAAAGTTTACCCATGTTAAAGACGATTTTATCATCCCCGGCCCTCATGATAAGTTCACCCGCGGATACATCAATCAATCTACGCCCGGTTCTCAAGAAGGGTCGTCCCACAATTAAGGGAACACGGGGATCCATCTCATAGTCGACTACAACGAAATCGGCAGGAAAAGTGAATTTGTCGACTCCTACAAAAACACCTCGGCTATCCCCACCAGATAAGAAACCGCACGGTTAGCTAATTCCAAGGTCATACGAGTGGGGACTAGCTCGGGTAAAGATAATTGTTTCCATACGGACAATGGCATAAGATTGATACTCGCTCCGAGATCCGCAAAGGCCATACAATTCTCAACACCCGGAAAATTGCAAGGAATAAGGAATCGACCGGGATCTCCTAACTTAACCGGTAATTTTCTCAAAAGAACCGCGGAACAATTCTCATTTAATTGGGTATTGGCAATATCGAGCAACTTTTCCTTATCACTTAAAAGGTTCTTAAACATCTTAGCATACTTACGCATGTGAGCGAGAGCCTCGGCAAAGGTTGTTGGTCCACGAATCTTGTGCAAACATCAAATCAATAAGACACTATGAAGAACATTTGCACAATTAACCAATTGACTAACTAATAACACAAGCTTGTACTTTTCATCGTATGTATATATTATTAATAATGAATCAACAAATATACATGACTTGCCCGGTTGTTTGCGGAACAACAACCGGGCGATGAATGACAAACTAAACTCCCATGTTCATAGCTAGCTAAGCTTATGCAACAATGGGAGGATGAAACCCTAAACCACTAAAGTATTACATGTTTGTTTCTGTGGGTGGGAATCATTAACTATTCTATTACAAAGACCACATATATATAGTGGGAGTGTGAAGCTTACTTGAGAAGCTTTACTAAAGTACAAGTAACCACCTTGTACTTTGTTGTCTTCATCTTTTGCACCTTTGACAAAGTAAGCCTTCCTCTTGAACCTTTGTCTTCATTGCTAATAAGACATGTGCCCACTAATACATAAGACACTTCTTCAGGTCTTCTTAACATCTTCAGGTCTTGTAATCAGTAATAGTCTTGAGGAGTTAGTAAGCTATTATGTCATCACTTACTAACTCCATCATCCTTGATTCTTTGCACACTTACTGAGATCCGCCTCAGCTAATGACGAGTCTATCTCGTAGACTCTAAAGAACTCTAAAGAATGACACACTGAACTTATAACATACGTAAGATCAGTGCCTAACACTACTTAGGATACTTTACATCCAAATCCTGTGCAAGGGACAAATCAGGCACTGAATTGATCCAACAATCTCCCCCTATTTGGATAGAAAAGTAGCCTAAGTTAAATAGCAGTAAGTGAGCATAAAGGCTTCTTCTTACCTGCTATATTACAACAATGAATACCAAGAATAACTAGCTTTACTAGTTCAAGTCATCCGCTAACTTGTATCGTCTTGTACCTGTTGTAGTTGTTACTGAACTGCAATGTCTGATCTTGTACTTTGAGAAACACTTGAACCAATTCCCTGATGCTTATATAGAACTCATAAAGGTAACTTCACCTTAGGTCATCAGTGAAGTATATATTATATGCTTTCCCATAAATACCATATGCTTCACCCTAGCATATATTAAAGTAGCATATTATATCAATGTAGATCACGAGTTCATTTACCTTCAATCAGAGGAGTGTGGTCAATGGTTGACGCAACAACCATAAAAGATCAGACAATGCAACTTGTTCAGCAACCCATCTTCAGTGACTTTGCTCAATCAGCCAAGTGTAACATTCTAAGTCCCTGAAGGTTATGTGTTGTGTATGATAGTATGTATGTAGCTTGAGTAAACTTGATGTTTCTTCACATAAACACAAGTTTACCTCTGTCCTCGCTTCTCTCCCCCTCAAAATTTGCTAGGGAACCAAGCAACTTTTGACCGGCTACATACTAGTACACAATCATAGCGTGATGGTCTTCATCTCGCCTGAAATACAACTCCCCCTGAATTTCATCTCCTATCAACCACTCCTATCAACCACCTGATGTTATCAAACCCCTGTATAATAAATGTTTCATCAAACCCCTGTAACACAACCTGGTCTCTCAAAAACTCTGTGGCTGGGGTTACAGCGGGGTAGGGGAGGGTGACAACTGCTGGGGAGGGGAGGGGGCTGTGAACATATCTTCTTTCTTTATCTTAGTGTGAGAAAAAAAAATTCCTGAGTGACCAAGTCCTTCAACAGCTGAAGGCTCTGAAGATAGCATGTTGATCAGCTGGTCATCTTGCCAACGAATACTTGTTAAGCTGTTTTTTTTTTTTTGTGGATTTTGGGTTGTGTGTTTTGTGTATGGGTTGGGGGGCTATATCACAGTTGCATGTGGATCACAGCGGCATCAATATCACAGCGGTGTGTATGTCCGTGGTTCTCTCCCCCTCAAAATATGCAGCTTTAGCAGCATCTTTTGACACGGGTTCGCTGTTGACAGGGGTTCGCTCTGGGGGGTCAGCTTACTGTTAATCCAGCGACTTGGTGGTTCAAGTGACAGGGGTCGCTGATGAAAGGTTCGCTGGTCTTGGGACATTTGCTTGCCTGGGGTCACTGACCACCTGGGGTGTGAGTTCAACAGCTGAGGGTTCGAAATATTCAAAGAGCTGAGGGTTCAGGTTCACTGATCTAACAGCTAAAATTACCCAGCTACCTGTACTTGTTGCATTGATTTCTCACAAGAGACACTGATAAAATTATTATGAGTTGTCTTTTTTTTGTATCACTTGTGGATCCCACATATCAGCTCCCTCTGTACCTGACAATGGTACGCTGACCTTGAAGCTCAGCGAAAGGATTTGTTTTTCATGCCAGCTTTTCTTGGAAGCTTAACAACCACACCCTTTTTCTCCTAATCCCACCTTCACAAAAAAAACAAGCAGATCCAAATGAATCTTCTGTCACACCAAATCCAGATCCACAACTTCATCATCAATATCATGAGAAGGACCATCAGAGATTTGAGGTTCTTCTTCATCAAGTTCCTGAGAGGTAGGAACTTCTATGTTGTGAGTAGACAGAGGGTCAAAAGCAGGGACATAAGGAGTGAGAGTGTTGGAGTGATGATGACTGGTAGGTCTGGGTTCTGTGAACTCATCACTTGGGAAAGAAATATTTTCATTAAAATCTATTTCATCACCCTCTGTTCCTGTTCTCTGTATGACTTCATCATCTTCATTGAATCTGACATGGAATGTTTCTTCTACTTCTTGTCTTCTGATGTTGAATACTCTGAAGGCTTTGGCTGTTGGAGAGTATCCCAAAAAGAAACCATCATCAGCTTTTTCATCAAACTTTCCAAGTTTATCCCTGTAGTTATAAATAAACACAGGGCATCCAAACACATGAAAATAGCTGACGTCTGGTGATCTTTTTCTGAAAACTTCATAGGAGGTTTTACCATGTCTTTTAACAATGATTGATCTGTTTTGAGTGTAGCAGGCAGTGTGAACAGCTTCTCCCCAAAATTGCTTTGGTAAGGCTGCACCATTTAACATAGTTCTTGCTGCTTCAATCAAAGTCCTGTTTCTTCTTTCAGCCACACCATTTTGTTCAGGAGTGCCAGCTGAAGAGAAGTTCTGAGAAATCCCTTTTTCATCACAAAATGATTCAAGTTGATGATTCTTGAATTCTGTACCATTATCACTTCTTAGAGCTTTGACTCTAACATCATTCATATTTTCAACCTGTCTGATGAAGGACATGATGGTTTCAGCTGCATCACTTTTCCTTCTGAGGAAGAACACCCATGTATATCTTGAAAATTCATCAACTATGACCAAGGTGTATTTGTTGTGATTAATGGTTTGAGGTTTGACAGGCCCAAACAAGTCCATGTGAAGGAGATGTAAGCACTTGTCAATAGAGAATGATTGCCTAGTCTTGAATGAAGACCTGTGATAATTTCCTTTGACACAGGCAGAACATGTTTTGTCTTTGGAAAACATTACTGAAGGTAGACCAGCAACCAAGTTTTGAGTGGCTATCTTATTGATGTTCTTGAAGTTGAGATGAGACAGTCTTTTGTGCCACAGCCAGTTGACACTTTCAGAGGCTTTGGCAAGAAAACAATTTGAGCTATCTTCAGAGCACACAGCCATGTTGATGACATAAACATCTCTCCTTCTAGGTGCAACCAGCACAACATCATTATTTTTTTTGAATATGGTTCCCTGAGTCTTAGTAAACAAAACCTTATAGTCAGCATCACACAATTGGCTGATGCTAATAAGATTGTGTTTAAGACCATTCACATATGCAACCCTGGTAAATGTGATCCCATTGCAGTTCACTGAGCCATATCCTTCTGTGTCACCTGAAGAGTTATCTCCAAACACCACTTTGGGACCTGGCTCCTTTGAGTATCTGTGCAGGTATTGTTGAATCCCTGTCATGTGTCTAGAACAACCACTATCTAGATACCATACCGATTCCTTGAGATATTTCTGCACAGATACATAGAAACAGATTAGTTCCTATGGTGAACCCACTTTCCAAAGCCCTAGGATTGGTCACGGTGTTAGAAGGGAGGGCACCTTGGGGACGAAGGGTTTGAAGCATTTGCAAAATTTCTTATCGTTCGATTTTTGCATTTGTCTATTATATTATTGATTCTATTTCATGGTTCGCTCATGTTCGGATAATTTTTGTAGAACCAAGTCCATTTGAGGATTATGCATGTTCATTTGATTATACCCTTGATTGTTAAACCCTTGATTAGGAAAACCATGGTTTTGATATTGATTATAACCTTGATTAAAACCTTGATTTTGAAAACCTTGGTTATTAAATCTGTGATTTTGCCCTTGAAAATTCCCTTGATTTTGATTAAAACCCCGTGTATTTGAATTCCCTTGAAAATTACCCCGTTGAGGACCTTGGTTCCTATTTTGGGCGGGTGGGGGGTGGTCTTTGTGGAGCTACAAAACCCGGGGGAGCCAAATAGTTATTAGACTTATAAGACAAATGGTTAACATCAACATTTGGTTTGAAGTGAACCCGCTCATTTTCATTGTTGTTATAAGCATAAACTTCTTGTTGTTGATTGTAAACCTTTTCACAATTATAATACGAATGTGGTCCGCCACAAGTTTCACATGTTTCACAAGTCTCTTTTAAGGCATTCACATGTTTAGTGGGAGGGTTATATCTTAAAACAAGGTGTTTCACAATTGAAGTAAGCTCCTTAATTTGATTAGTCACCTCATTATCACTAGCACTAGCTATTGTAGTCCGTACACTTTTGGTTTGAACTTTTGCCTTGTTTTCAATTATAGCCCAAGCCTCGTTCATGGACTTCACAAGAATATTACCCCCCGCGGCACTATTAAGTGAGTCTTGGTCATTAAGAGTTAAACCATTGTAAAACGTATTAATTTGATGCACTTTAGTGAAACCATGTTGTGGACATTTTCTTAAAAGCTCTTTAAAACGGTCCCAAGACTCACTAAACGTTTCTCAATATTTTTGTTCAAAGGTAATGATATCATTCCTTAAAGAGGTGGTCCGTGATGGTGGAAAAAAGTAATTAATGAGCTTGGTCTCTAAATCAATCCATGTGGTGATACTTTGGGGTGGTTCCTTATCAAGCCAAATCCGGGCTTGTCCCTCGAGGGAAAAAGGAAAAAGTTGTAAACGAATGGCCTCTTGTGGCACCCCATTGTATTTGACGGTGTTTGCCAATTGTATGAAACGTTTGATATGAGCGTGCGGGTCATCACTAGTACTGCCTAAAAATGGTGTAGCGGAAACCATTTGAATAAAACCCGTTTTAAGTTCAAAATTATTCTCTCCAATATCTGGCACCACAATCGCGTCATCGTTTCCTTCAACGTGAGATTGGAGAATCTCAATCATTGGTCGATTATCCGTTGCCATCGTGTTGTTCAAAGCTCGATTCTCGGGACCGGCTTTAATGACGGTCTTTTTGTTTTTCTTCTTCTTCTTTTTGGAAGAATTAGAAGTATTTGGCACACCAATCGGTATGTATGTACGCGCGCGAGTGCGCATACAATTAAAATCAAGGAATGAGGTAGGAGACCTCGGTCGACTTTGAGAGGAAAGGGATTATCCCTCTCGAGGTTCAATATTAAAAAGCTACAAAAATATATACTTAATACTACTTGAGTTGGCAAACCAATAATCGGTCGTCCCTCTCAATATACATACAAGCAAGCGGGGAAACGAGGTTGCACTAAGCACTTAAAAACCTTTTTCCTTAGACGACCTTTTATAGCGCATCGCCTTATACCCACCTTATAGTTTGTATATATCGAGTTCAAACTTCTTACTAGTATTTATCCATTTGCCCTTTTTTCTCGTATGGGATTCGAATACAATAGTTAGGTGATGAAATCCCAACTAAGGTCTTTCTTGAAAGTAGGTAAATTAATTGTGCTACGTAATATAATATAGTAAAAGAAAAATCTTTTTGTATTCTTTTAGAAAAATATATATTCACAATAAAAAGAGAGAGAAATCGAAATAAGAAAAATAAGAATAATAAGTAATATTTTTTGTGTAATACTTTAGAAAAAGTATTACTTTTGGATTTTTTGGTGCAAATCTTAGGAAAGAGTTTGCTTTTTGTGATTTTTTAATTTTTTTGTATTTTTAAGTTTTTGATTTTTTTTATGTTTTTGATTTTTTAGCAAGAAAAGTAACTTTCAAAATTGAACGGATCCCAAAATCCAAATTATCCCACGAAATCGTCAATTGTAACGAGCGAAGCGGCAGCGACACCAATTTAATGTAGCAATTTTTGTGTGCAATTAATGTTCGTTTCCTCGACTCACTCGAATTGATATCTAATTTTACGTGGATTAATTGTTCTTGGTAAAACGTACTTTTCTTTTTGGTATTTAAAAAACTAAAAACTATTTAATAAAAAAAACTAATTAATCTAATTAAAAAGAAAATAAATAATTAAAAATACTTAATTAAAAACTATTTAAACTAATTTTAAACAAATGTGAAAACTATTTTGAATTTAAACAAAATTTAAAAGCTAATTTGATAAAAATATCTAATTTATAAAAACAATTTTAAAATTCTAAAAGTAATAAAAATATTTATTTTTTTTACATTTTTTTTAAATGTATAAAAGTATACTATTAAAAACTTTTAATTAAAATTAATTAAACCAAAAACTTGTATTAAATTTAATTAATAAAACTTGCAGCTATTAAATAAACCTATATTGATTAAAAGGACTGTAAATAAACTCAAAGAAGATCTAGACAAGATGGTAAGGACGTTGGACTGTTAACCTAAGGTTCCAGGGTTCGAGTCCTAGGAAGGACGTTTTTGGCTATTATTTTTTGAAATTTTATTTTTTTGGAAGCAAACAGATCAAATGGATCTGTTTCTTTGAGCAGTAATATCAGCAAAAATTATAAAGCAAATAAGCACATATGAACTCAGACAGAAATAAGCAAATCCAACTCAGAAAATAAGCAAAGCCAGATTAAAAACTAAATCCAATAAGCAATAGAAAACTAAAAGCAGATAAACTAAAATAAGCAGATTAAAGTAAAACTGAAATATAAGCAAACAGACTTAAACCTTAAAATAAGCAAATCAACTTAAACTAACTAAACAAACTAAATAAGCAAATGAAAATAACAAAATAGACTATAAAACTAGGATAAACAAACTAAATAAGCCAAATACCAAGCAGACTTGAGACTGAATAAGCCAAATACCAACTAATCAACAAGAACTTATCGAATCAAATAAGCAAACTAAACTCGAAACCCAAAGCAAACAAGCAGATTATATTGTACCAAAAGTAAAGCAGATTAAAACTCTTATCCAAAATATCAGTTTAAACAGATCTAAACATAAAATCATTTCAAACACACAAAATCTTAAAAACAGATAAATCAAAATATCCAAACAAATTTAAACAGTGAAACCAATTAAACAAATAAAAAATCAAATCAGGCAAACTAATAAACTAAAACTTGTAAAATAAAAGGGATCGAGAACCTGATGACGAAATCCGTTGAGAAGAAGGAAGGCGTTGAACCCCCTTTATGAACCGAATTAAAACCTCCTTAACCAAACATCATCACTATCATCGAAACACATCAACTCCACAACTTCTTCGATTCAGATTTTAAGAAATTTCCTAGTAGGGGAAATTAATAAACCACTTTTTATTTTCAATATTTATTAATATAAAACAGATTAAAGATTAAATTGCAATTAAATTAAAATAATTAAAGGGACAAAATTAAACCGAAAATAAATTTTATTAATAACTGAAATTGGATTACAATACTTTTAAAGAGAAAATTACGATTATCCTAATATCTATTTTGCATAAAAATAATATTAAAAATAAATATATGGCACATCCCACATTACAGATTATGTGGGTTTTTATAGGGAAACCCTAAAAACTGTTGGTGAAGTTTGGTGATCACGTAGAACAATCAGGGCCGTCCAATCTTCTCTTCTCTTCTCTTTCTTCAATCAACGGTTGAGATACTCACTAGGGTCACACGGATTGCACTCATGGCAATTTTGTGCTAGTTGTGTTTGTTGAAGGCTGAAGTGGATTGATTTTATTGGGGGATTTGTTGGGATGAGGTGGTTTCACCAATCACTAGCAAGGAAAAAGGCCATGTAGATTTAGGACCACATCATGTTCTTCCCAAAAACCATGGGGATTTAATTCCCAATCGTGTGAATCACACGAATCAGGCAAAAGCCCCAATTTATCTTGGGTAATTTTTGATTTAGGGTTTTTGGGGAATAGTAAAAAGGGTTCCTGGTTATTTGTTTTAGGAGAGAGAGATGAATGGTGGGTTTTCTTGTTTGTATCGAAGTGAAGTGAGGGTAAAAACGTTTTAATAAAACGTGTGTGAGTGGGGTAATAGTTGACCAGGTTTCAAGTGAATAAGTTTTCACTTCCACCGTCACTTTTACTTTGGTTAAATGGGCTTGGCCCAATACAACTCCTTCCGTTCTTTTTATTATTATTGATTTTGGGCTTTAAGGCCCAATCAAAACTTCATTCGTCTTTATTATTGTTGTTGGTTTTGGGCTCATGATGGGCTTTTATTCCAAACTAGTAAACTTGAACTCCTTAATGGGCTTTTGGGCCCATTTCCCAAATGTGGGACCCACAAGGCCCAAATACTTCATAAATGATTAAATCTGCTAAAATCGATCTTGAAATTGGCTTTGTTGATCTTTTCTTCATTCTCGTGTCAAATTTGCCGGTTTTCGTGATCTTTGGCACACTTTTGGTTCTTTGATTTTGTCTTCGTCTCTTTCTTGGACTTTTCTTCAACATTTGACCGTGAAATCCCGTGTTTTCTTTCCTTTTGATCTTTTGTACCTATTTCACACACAAAACACAAAACCACGCATAATTTCGACTTTTACGATATTAAACACGTGATTAGGTTTTGTTTTTCCTTGATTTTAGTGGCAAAAGGATAAGTGTTTACACACTTATTAAAGAATATCTAAGAAAAGTCATTTTTCATTCATAAAACATAAAGATAGAAATTGGTCCCAAGGAAATTTTTTTACACATCATGATAACAGAAATCAAGTTTCCAAATGTCATACATTTTAATCAAGTCTCAAAGGTAATCATGATAATTTTTATTAACTCCATAACACAACCACGTCACTCCTCCGCCTTGACACCTGAGAAAAACATTGCTAAAACGTCAACACAAAGGTCGGTGAGTTTATAGGTTTACGTATAAGTAGTGTGATGAACCATAAGATTTTAGTTAGGCAACCGACAAATAATCTTATAACAAATACAATATTATCATCAAATAGCATACGTTCATGATATCATACGTCTAAGCTCATGACACCGAAGCGTTAACCGTACTAGCAACATAATATAAGAGCCCAAGAAAATACTACCCCAAAGTATTCGTAACACCTCAAATGTATTTGTATCCAATTTGGTCACACAACCGACATTAGATAGGGAGGCCAATCCCAATAGATCTATCCACAACATTTGCGCTTACACAAATTAATTAACGGTTCATGATAGTGGGCTAAAGCATCTAGGGGTATCGCTACTTAGACATCATGTAGGCACGCATGAGTTTTAAGGTACTTATGTTCATCCGTAAAAACAAGCAATGTTCTCACCCCAAAGAGTTAAAAGCAATTAAAAGTGGGGCTATAAACTCCTCTCGTAAATCAAGCAAATGGATGAAAATGCAAGGAAGCTAGAGAACACGACCACGTTATCGATGACCTAGTTAAGTATAAATACCGTGTCATGACTACTATAAGTTTATAAATAATAATGCATGACATCCTAAGTATGCTTGACTTTACGTTTTATTTATGGAAGACACGACAATTACTCACGGTTATCAAACAGGTTTATCTTAACAAATATATAAATACAATTTAGTTTTTGGGCTTCTATAAACCCAATTTATAACCGGCGTCTCAAACCTCCCAAAATATTACATGGGCTCGGCCCATTGACCATTTGACCCAATCCTGGCCCAAACCAGTAGGCGACATAAACAAGAAAACAATCAGGGGACACGTTTATATACTTTGTTTCTCTGTTTCTTCATTAAACACCCACATAATAAATCCCACCGCCCTATATTCTTCTCTCTCTCTCCCTGGTTATTATCTATATTCATTCTCATCAATCTCTCAAAATCCAATCTGAGATCTATGTATATTCGATTCAAATACATTAAGGAAGGGTGTTCTTGATTCACATTTACTTGTGATATATGGGTTCTATTCTTATATCAAGATTCAATCCGATTTAGAGATAGTCCTATGGCGTTCTTGATAGATTCGGTGTGATTCCTTCACGAAGATAAGTTTTGATCCTCTTTCTCAAAAGAACGTTTTTAAATAGTCCTTGTTCATGTTTTTCGTAAACAAAAAGGGTTTGATAGGTTTTAAATCGTTTGATTGTTCATCAATAAAAATAGTCTTGTTCGGATTTTATTTGTTTAAAAATTAGGGTTTCGAAATAATTAGGGGTTTTGATATATCTAAGGTTAACCTTAATTAATTAGTGTTTTCTATCATAAAAACTGATTAATTTCATCAATTAATTTGATTTGTAAAAATTAGAGTTTCGGTCGAATTGGGGATTTGTTCATACCTTGTTTTTAGTCTAATTAGTTGGTCAATTCGAGTCTAGATTGTGTTTAATTAGAGTTTTAATCAGTTTGTTAAAATTAGGGTTTGTCAAAATTGGGGGTTTTGTGTATATGTGGTTTAATTCGCGTTCTAATGGCTTTATAAAGAAGAAAGTAGTATAAATTTCTAGTCTCACTCATAAGTTGATTTATATAGGGTTTGGCCGATTGTCATTCCATGTATTCGGTTGGGGTTTTCGGTTTCTAAGGCATTATTGGTTATCTCATTAGGTTTCACATTAATATTATTTAAGAAAATATAACAAGAATGATTCGATATATACTTTATTTACGAATTTGAATGGTGTCTAAGTTTTCTGACACACTTGTTCTTGTTTCCTAGGGTCGTTGGTCAAGAACTCTATATGATATGTACATGGAAGAAGAGCAAGGTATAAAGACTCACAATGAAGGTGTTGATTCTTGGATTCGGCTTGGTGTTTCGGACGGGATGGAAGTACTTGGTTCGGCTGGGAAATAGTTCTTCGGTTGTTGCACAAGAGTCTTGCTCAATCTCCTCTTGTTGGCCCAGATTTGTTGTAATTGTGTTTTGTTTTTGTGTTTAGAACTTGTGAACATGGACTGTTTTTATCTTAGCATTCTCGGCATAAGGTTAATCCCTATCCGAATTTGGAGGTCTTATGATATACCCATTTAAGGTAATCTTGGCATTTGTGTTGTCTGATTGTGGTTAATGGGTTTTGTAAAATATAAATTCCAGTTTGGGTGGTTGACTTGTGTTGACCCATATGTTTCTTGGTTTTGTTGCAATGAAATTTAAATGTTCAAGTTTCTCCTTTTATTTAGTTTGTTTCTGTTTTGCATATATAATCCATAATCGGCACAGTAGGGGTCTTAGTTGATAGTTTTCGGCCCAAGGAAGATTTAACCAAATCACATTCGGCCTAACATGAGTAACATAGAATGAATATGAGTTTTAGACGCGTGCAAGTTTAACACGGGGATAAAATAACATGAAAACTCGATTACGTGACTTAAACAAAAGTGGATACGTGTACTCTAGACAATTCAATAAGCATTCATAGCCGGCCCAAACCGTTAATAAGAAAAACGTTTACAATGGGCACGTCTCTATTATAATAATAAGACGCGTAAACATTTTTAGGGAGAGTAAATGTAACAACTTGAAATTTACGCGTCTTATTATTATAATATAGACGTACCCATTGTAAACATTTTTCTTATTAATGGTTTGGCCCGTCTATGAATGCTTATCGAATTATCGAGAGTACACGTATCCACTGTTGTCTCAGTCACGTAATCGAGTTTTTGTTTTATGTTATCCCCGTGTTAAACTTGCACACCTCTAAAACTCATATTCATTCTAAGTTACTCATGTTAGGCCGAATGTGATTTGGTTAAATCTTCCTTGGGCCAAAAACTATCAACTAAGACCCCTACTGGGCCGATTATGGATTATATATGCCAAACAGAAAAAAACTGAATAAAAGGAGAAACTTGAACATTTAAATTTCATTGCAACAAAACCTGGAAACATATGGCTCAACACAAGTCAACCACCCAAACTGTAATTTATATTTTACAAAACCCACTAACCACAATCAGACAAGTCACATGCCAAGATTACCTTAAATGGGTATATCACAAGACCCCCAAATTTGGATAGGGATTAACCCTATGCCAAGAATGCTAAGATAAAAACAGTCCATGTTCACAAGTTCTAAACACAAAAACAAAACACAATTACAACAAATTTGGGCCAACAAGAGGAGATTGAGCAAGACTCTTGTGCAACAACCGAAGCACTATTTCCAAGCTGAACCAAGTACTTCCATCCTGTCCGAAACACCAAGCCGAAACCAAGAACCAACTCCTTCATTGTGAGTCTTTATACCTTTCTCTTCTTCCATGTACATATCATATAGAGTGCTTGACCAACGACCCTAGGAAACAAGAACAAGTGTGTTAGAAAACTTAGACACCATTCAAATTCGTATAGAAAGTATAAGCTGAATCATTCTTGTTATATTTTCTTAAATAATATTGATGTGAAACTTAATGAGATAACCAATAATTCCTTAGAAACCGAAAACCCCAACCGAATACAAGGAATGACAATCGGCCAAACCCTAGATAAATCAACTTATGAGTGAGACAAGAAATTTATAATACTTTCTTCTTTATAAAGCCATTAGAACCCGAATTAAAACACATATACACAAAACCTCCAATTTTGACAAACCCTATTTTTTGCAAATTGATTAAAACTCTAATTAAACACAATCTAGTCTCGAATTGACCAACTAATTAGACTAAAAACAAAGTATGAACAAATCCCCAATTCGACCGAAACCCTAATTTTTACAAATCAAATTAATAGATGAAATTAATCAGTTTTTATGATAGAAAACACTAATTAAATAAGGTTAAACCTTAGATTTATCAAAACCCCTAATTATTTTGAAACCCTAATTTTTAAAAAAATTAAATCCGAACAAGACTCTTTTAATTAATGAACAATCAAACGATTTAAAACCTATCAAAACCCTTTTTGTTTTCGAAAAACATGAACAAGGACTATTTAAAAACGTTCTTTTGAGAAAGAGGATCAAAACTTATCTTTGTGAAGGAATCACACCGAATCTATCAAGAACGCCATAGGACTATCTCTAAATCGGATTGAATCTTGATATAGGAATAGATACCACATATCACAAGTAAATATGAATCAAGAACACCCTTCCTTAATGTATTTGAATCGAATATACATAGATCTCGGATTGGATTTTGAGAGATTGATGAGAATGAATATAGATAATAACCAGGGAGAGAGAGAGAAGAATATGGGGCGGTGGGATTTATTGTGTGGGTGTTTAATGAAGAAACTGTGAAACATAGTATATAAACGTGTCCCCTGATTATTTTCTTGTTTATGTCGCCTACTGGTTTGGGCCAGGATTGGTTCAAATGGTCAATGGGCCGAGCCCACGTAGTATTTTGGGAGGTTTGGGCCGCCGGTTATAAATTGGGTTTATAGAACCCCTAAAACTAAATTGTATTTATACATTTGTTAAGATAATCCCATTTGATAACCGTGAGTAATTGTCGTGTCTTCCGTAAATAAAACATAAAGTCAAGCACACTTCGGAAGTCATGCATTATTATTTATAAACTTATAGTCCTCATGACACGGTATTTATACTTAACTAGGTCGTGGATAATGTGGTCGTGTTCTCTAGCTTCCTTGCATTTTCATCCATTTGCTTGATTTACGAGGTGAGTTTACAACCCACTTTTAATTTCTTTTAACTCTTTGGGGTGAGAACGTTGCTTTTTTTTACGGATGAACACAAGTACCTTAAAACTTATACGTGCCTACATGATGTCTAAGTAGCGATACCCATAGATGCTCTAGCCCACTATCATGAACCGTTAATTACTTTATGTAAGCGCAAATGTTATGGATAGATATATTGGGATTGGCCTCCCTATCTAATGTTGGCTGTGTGACCAAATTGGATACAAATACATTTGAGGTGTTACAAATACTTTGGGGTAGTATTTGCTTGGGCTCTTATATTATGTTGCTAGTATGGTTAACGCTTCAGTGTCATGAGCTTAGACGTAGGATATCATGAACGTATGCTATTTGATGATAATCTTGTATTTGTATAAGATTATTTTGTGGTTGCCTAACTAAAATCTTATGGTTCATCAAACTACTTATACTTAAACCTATAAACTCACTGACCTTTGTGTTGACGTTTTAGCAATGTTTTTCTCAGGTGTCAACGCGAAGGAGTGACGTGGTTGTGCTATGGAGTTAATAAAAATTATCATGATTACCTTTGAGACTTGATTAATATGTATGACATTTGGAAACTTGATTTATATTATCATGATGTGTAAAACAATTTTCTTTGGGACCAATTTCTATCCTTATGTTTTATGAATGAAAAATGACTTTTCTTAGTTATTCTTGTATCTATGTCTCTTGGTTGTCATGATAGTCATATCCTTGTGAAATTGTACACGTGGGCCAAATTGAGGGTGTAACAGATTGGTATCAGAGACATGGTTATAGAGAACTAGGTTACTTTTATAAAATCATTTTTTTTACAAAGGTTTTGGTCAAAAATGAAATTTTAGAAAAATAGTAACACTAGACTATAACTACCTCTCCATCTCCATAGACCACTTCACTTCACGTCTTCGACACAAGTAAGTTGTAAGTTAAGATTTCATTATAATACCTCGTTACATTATTACCACACTATTTCATCATTACAAGTACTAAATAACGTAATTTATAACTCTATGCTAAATGGTTTGTGTCATGATATATGAACGCAAAATCGATATTTATTTCGATGCTACTTGAAACGCTATGCTAAATGGTTTGTGCCATGCTATACGAATGCAAAATTGAATTTTAATTCGACGCTACTTGAAACTCTAAGCTTAATGGTTTGTGCCATGCTATATGGATACAAAATTGAATTTTATTTCGACACTACTTGAAACTCTATGCTTAATGGTTTCTGCCATGCTATATGAATACAAAATTGAATTTTATTTTGAAACTACTTGAAACTCTATGCTTAATGGTTTGTGCCATGCTATATGAATACAAAATTGAATTATATTTTTACACAACTAGAAACTCTATGCTAAATGGTTTGTGCCATGTTACGTGAATGCAAAATTGATACTATTTTGACATTACTTGAAAACCCTACGCTAAATGGTTTGTGCCATGCTAGGCGAATACAATATTGATCTTGTATCAACATGTCTTGAAATTTTTGTGCTAAATGGTGTGTTCCATGACAAACTAAAGTTACAACATATTTCAAAATTGATTTATTCTTACACATGCCTTTCATAATTTGGAAGTGACATGTCTACCTCGCCCAAAGATTCGATGTATCTCGTGAGTTCATCCACAGATGGAGCACGACGCGAGTCCTCCACTAGTGGTGCCCCACCTTTGTCATATACTCGAGGAGAGCCAAGTGCTCGTGCACCTACTCGCTCCTCACCACCACCACTCATTTGCTACACAAGACGTGGAAAGGCACCGATGATTCCTCCCTCCACCTCTTCATCTCATGCACCAAGGGCCCTTCGCCAACACCGTATGGCGAGGATGTCTGTGAGAGTATCTATGTTCGGGAAAAGACTAGCCGCAAGAAACTTAGACCCCACCCACATGATCCGTAAGTCTCCAAATTCACCATCCGTGAGAGTGCCTCCTAGGCACGATGCCCCTTCTCGACCCACTATGCCCATGCCACACCACCTTGCGGCTTTAATGGATCCGAATGCTCCACGGCCGTCGAGGCACGTGGGATGCCCCCAAACCATTTTACGAGTCTTGCTACCTTGCGAAGAAAGGTGACCCATGTACTTCGCAACATGGGTGGACTATCTTACGAGTCTTTGGTAAGACTCGAGGCTTGCTATGAGGCGGTTATCTCGGACTTAGGTAGGAATGCCCTACCTCCACCCGAATGTTACGCGGGACTTGCTAGGAGAATTGAGGACCAACACTATGAGGTTGGAGCATTATGTACCCTTTTGCATAGGGCTTTGATCGACATGTCCGGGAGGATCGCGGCTCTTGAGCATCGTTTCTACTAGGGTTATGATTAGTTTTCTTATGTGCACCTCATTCCAAATTTTCCCTTTCATGTGATTGTGGTTAGTGGGTTTTGTTAAATATAAATTCCAGTTTGGGTAGTTGACTTGTGTTGACCCATATGTTTCCAGGTTTTGTTGTAATGAAATTTAAATGTTCAAGTTTCTTATTTTATTCAGTTTGTTTCTGTTTTGCATATATAATCCATAATCGGCCCAGTAGGGGTCTTAGTTGATAGTTTTTGGCCCAAGGAAGATTTAACCAAATCACATTCGGCCTAACATGAGTAACTTAGAATGAATATGAGTTTTAGACGCGTTCAAGTTTAACACGGGGATAATGATGCGTTCTTTGTGAGTATACACAAGTTTTAAATTTATAACATGGATTTCCAAATATGCTAAGAACACACGGGCAAGTATGACCCTTTCGTTTGTAGCTAGCTTGTTGTGGTAAGTCGAGGTCGTTCACTAGGATTTGGGTGATTTCGGTTGTAAAGAGTCTTTGTAACAATGTAACGTTAGTGGCAAGATGGTTCTCACTCCCACAATTACCATATAAGTAGCAATTAAGCAAGTAATAAGCAAACAAGTAACACTAATATGATGATTAAGCTAATAAGATGAGATAACAAATAATAATAAAGATACTTGCTTGGAACTAGTATTCATTTAAATGGAGTGAATAGATTATCAGGTAGATATTTAAGCAACATCACACAAATTATAAGTATACAATTCCAAGTCAGTGGGTAATATCATAGAATTGCACATGACACGGTTTAGAATAAAGAACCTTTCGACCTATGATCAATATTACAAACCGGTAATTAAATCCATTTGTGAGAAGTATGATTTTAGCCAACTTGTTCATTAGAGCCCTTTCGACCTATACTCTAGATTAAACCTTTATAAATCCATTTAACTTGTTTACTCATTGTTGTCAATCATGATACACCAAACATATATGCGCATTGACATTTGGAACAAAACATAACTAGGAATCCTTTCGACCTTTAGACATAGTTATGGGTTACCAAAAGGTTATCAAAACTCATATTGATTTAAACAAACTCATAAACAAAATCATAATTCAATATTGCAAAATAATAAACACTCCATATCCATGTTTACATTATTCCAAACAAGTATAGGAAAACTACTCCATAAGTATTTCAACAAAATTCATACGAACAATATTCATAACATTCATAATCATTCTTGAAATAATAAAAAGAGCTTTACCATATTCCTAATACAATAAGTAAATGAAGGAATTAGAGGATTCCTTAGGCCTCCAATTGACGACAAATTATGTGGTCTTTCGAGTTATGTATTTGAAATTCGTATTTGATATTTGAGGCTGGTTATGGAGAGGTTTGGTGAAGATTGGTGGCGATTTAGGTATCAAGAAACACTACCAATGATAAGGGTAATGATACCTTAGAGTTTGGCAAGGTTATTTTGATGAATGGAGCTCCAAAAATGTCACTTTTTGGCACACCAATATTAAATCCGGGAATGGGGTTCTTCACCAAGGTTGGGAGAGTTTTCTTGGTGAATAACGACGGTGGTAATGACAAGTGATGAGTGATATGGTTACATGACCCCAAGGGTCTTATTTATAGATGAATTCAAGGCCATGCCTTTAATGTTTGGCTTGGAGCCAAAGAAATATTCTTGGAGCCAAAGTTGTTCTAGAATGCTCCATAGAAGCTTGCATGAATATGGACACAATTTTGTCTATACAAATGTTGGTGGCAACTTGAACTATGTCGGAGGCAAATCAGCTCCAATGTGATGGTGGCAAGTTGGATGTGTTTTGATGGTGGCAACTTGTATTCCGCCAGTGGAAACTTCCATGCTAAGTGACTTGTACACTTCTTGAAAACACTTGTTCTTGCATGCGGAATTGATCTTCAAACCTTGTAGCTAGTCGGGATTCCTTCGTATATGCATGAATCGTCAATTATTCTTTATTTTCTTCACTTTTCTTGTTCTTGGCTAATTAACAACATAAAACACAACTTCACACATATATGAACTAAAACACTCCTTAGTATAACCAAAAACCATGCAAAATATACGGATAACGCTCAAGAAAACATGTTGGATTTGAGCGTTATCAAATTCCCTCACACTTACGTTTTGCTCATCCTCGAGCAAGGAAAAGAAAAACTTTGCTTGCCATCAAGCAAATAAAAATAAAGTTAGAAACTACCTAGGTTCTAAAAGAAAAGAAAATTTTTTAAATTTTATGAAAAATTGAAAATTCTAAGAAAATATAAAAATATTTTTGGTTTTTATAAGAAATGGCTAAAGGTGCACATCCCCTCACACTTAAGTGGTTGCTTGTCTTCAAGCAAGTAAAAGAAATTTTTTCCCACACGATGCACAAAAATGGTTTATTGAAAAATAAGATGCAAATCTACCAAGTACAAACAAAACTAAATGAAATGGCGTGAGCACCAAGTGTACACATCTAAAGAGGACTTTTATTGGGTTACAAGGCTTAGGGTTAATGGGTATGGATAAGACATGGGGTATTTTATGAGAGGTGTATCACGAATATACAAGTTAAAACTCTAAGTCCCATGTTGCTAGTTACCGAACAAGTCACAAACCCAAAATATGATCATAGCTACGAGCTTTATTCAACACATATCAATCAACACATATATATCATGTCTTAGCACATTGGCTAATCGATATCCAAATATACTTCGTCTTCCTTCATCTTCATAATATAGCTCATTGGCTATTCTGTCAGCATCAACTTTTTTTTTTTACTTTTTTTTCTATGACTTATTTTTTTTCTTTTTTTTTCATCCTCCTCTTTTTTTCATTTCTTTTTTTTCAACATACATCAGATGCTCCCCTCACACTTCGCTTTAGCACACACCACAAAAAAATACAAATAAGAAAGACGTCTCCTTCATCTTTGTTGGAATGGCACACACATAACGAAGTGTGGCAACTATAAATCATCAAAAACGATCCAACATACCATGCAACTAGCAACCCACCATTTAGACTTTGACATGGTTAGGCTAAGGATTAAGGTTAAATATATTTTTTTCTTTTTAGTGGATTTAACAAAAACGAAAAGAATGGCTCAACGAGTTTTCTAAGGGTATCTAGCACCAAAACAAGAGTGCTAACAAAAGGGTTAATATGGGAGGTTAGCTAATAGATGAAACTAGCTAAAAAGACGTAAAAGGAAAAGGCGATTTAGGTTTTATTCCTAAGGTTACCTCTTTGTCATGCATATACACTTTTATCACACAAGCGTGATCTCACTAAAAAACTTATTATTTTTTTTATATTTTTTTAATTTTATTTATTTTTCATTTTTTATTTTTTTCGTGGGAACGATTATTGAAATATATTTACAAACTGATGACGTATAGTCCCCAGCCGGGTCATGAACCCGGCCCACGGGTACTACCCGTATCCGGTCCATCATAGATGGGTGGGAATAATGTCATTTGAGCTTATGGGATTCGATGAACAGTAACCGCACACACGTGTGCGGCCCACGGCCTGGCATGACCGATACAGGGTTAGACAGAATCATATTCTATCTATGAATAGGATTTACCCCAAAGAAGAGGATATTCACTCACCATAATTAGAAGATAACAATCAATCTAATTCTGGTACTTATCCTTTCCTTGGGGCCGAAGCATCAGTGATAGCCCACTAGGGTTTCACTGCCTATAAAAGGAACTCCCAAAGGTTCCACAAATGTATTACGTTCTATACACTCTCAACCCATCCGATTTCTATAAATCCTAACCGATTACTTACTCTCAGGCCGGAGTCTAATCATGGGAAACATTCCCACGGTAAGCCTAACGCGTGTTGTTTAGTGTGAAGGATCCCAACCATACAGTTCACTTGGTGCAGGAGCCGGAGTCCAGCCAACCCGAATTAAGCCTAATTCGGGTCTAGCAAGGATCACCCAACTTTTGTATCAACAAGTTGGGGACATCTGTGGGACCTATTACACTAAGCTATAGCAAAATCTCATCTTGAACTCTCAATGTAGAAGGGGCATCCGCAAGCTAACCCTAGGAACACAAATCCTGGAAATCAGAAGTCCCAAGGGGAAGGGATACTCATTCCCAATCAATCCCCTAGTCATCCAGCGGGCGGACAAAACAACAGCAGTGGTTTTCAGTCTATGGGGGTAACGAGCACGATCTCCATGACTCCTCCACCTACTTTGACCCTGGAAAACCCAGACCTAGGGAGTGCGCCCAACCCCCCTAACAAGGAGCCGCGCAGACCGTCGATAGAGGAAGAAGTAGAAGTCCAACCGCTCAGCGAGGAAGATCTCACTCGAGTTCTCACGCAGAACTTTGATAGGATCGTCCCAGGGATTGCATCAAGGTTGAATCTAGGGAGGGACCTCCAATCTAGACTCAACTTCGGCAATGCCAGACCAAGCACCTCTTCCCAAAATCAGAGGAAGAGAAAGACCCGGCCTCAGGAGCGGAGCCTCTTCGAGAAAACTCCCCAACCTAGGAATGTGTTTGAGCGCATAGGGGATCGCCTCATGCAGGAATTAACGCAGTCTCGAGATGGAGAGAGGTCAGACGGCTCTCCCGAACGACCGGATCAGGAACTGACCAGAGCCAATCGCCGCACGAGTGTGTGGGATAGGATGAACATCGGGAAGAAAGCCCCTGGCTCTTCTCACAAGAGCGGCCCTCACCCAAGAGATGGGGCATCACCTCCTTCTCCTGATCCATCAGGAGAGGATTCGGATGATCATCCGCCCAAGCGCCGCCGGCCTAGACGTACTCCTCGACCGCCACCAAACGATGAGGAATACTATGGCGGTCCTTATTACCGAGAGACGGAAGCAGAAGATCTTTCCCAACCGTGGTGTGACCCTAGTCTCACCCGTCCATGGGCAGATCCCAGGGAAGATCCTTTTACTCTCCGCATACGGAATTACTCCGAGGATACAAAACGTCGCATGCCGGCGTGTGTCAAGACTTATGATGGAACGGGCGATCTGGATGATCACCTCAAGATATTTGATACGCAGGCGAAAATTGAGCGATGGCCCATGCCTATATGGTGCCAGATGTTCAATTCAACCTTGATTGGCAATGCTCGCGACTGGTTCGAAGGTCTTCCTCCGTGAAGCATTGATAGCTTCACTGAATTACGCACTGCATTCAAAAATATTTATACTCAGCGTAAGAAGTATAATAGGGACCCTGTCTCATTGGCAACCGTCAAGCAACGACCGGGAGAGTCCATGGAAGCCTTCACTGAGCGCTTCAATGACGAGTGCACTCGCAAAAAGACAATGCCGGAACTCCTGAAAATTTCCGACTATATGCATGCCATAACAGACAGGGAATTAATCAGGCGTCTCAATGACAAGCGTCCGGAGAAGTATGACGACCTCATGGAAAGGGTCAGAAACTTCATAGAGGGAGAAACCGCAGTTGCCGCAACCTATCCTTAAAAAGGAAATGGCTACCGATCGAACGACCAGTCCAGGAGGCAGTCGAGCGGTCAAAGCAATCAAAACAATGGGAGTGGTTCAGATTACAAGAGCCAAAACAAGGGAGGACGGCCGGACGATAAGTTTACCCTAAAGATGTCCTACCGGGAGATCTTGCTGACGGAAGGGGCTAATTTCCCAAGGCCTCCCCCAATGACGACTCAGCTGGACCGTCGCCAAGGAAATCATTTCTGCGAATTCCATAACGACAAGGGCCATGGTACGGAGGAGTGTATCCAGCTCAAGAAGCACATTGAGTCACTGATCAAGTCAGGTAAACTCAAGCATTTGGTTAAGGATTGGAAGGATGGAAAAGACAACAAGAAGTATGACAAGAAGGATCCCCAAAAGGACAAACCTTCGACCATATACATGATCCAATCCAGACAACGCCGCACAAGGCAGAAAATTGGTCAAAAATTTTCACGCGATAGGGAAATCTCATTCCCTCCCATCACAGCAAGCGATGTGATTGATGCGCCTCTCACTATTGAGATAAGCATTGGAACACACAATGTTCGTCGCATGTATGTGGATGGAGGGTCATCAGCAGAAGTATTGTACGAACACTGTTTTGTGCAGTTACGACCAGAAATAAGAAGCCAATTGGTACCGGCCACGTCGTCTAATACTTGGTTTTTACCCCACGTATCAAAATTCGTAGTCCCAAGTCTTTTCGAATTGACTATTGGTTCAAAGTACGACTCAATCGTCTTTTGGTGAACAAAAGAATGGTCTGGTTTGTTTATCTAATATTAACTAAAGCAAATAAGTAAATGTCGTTGAGTAAAGTTAAGGTGTTTAAGAATTAAACTAAAATCTATGTAGAAAAACTTTAAGTAAAAACTTTAAAACTTAAAAACATGTTCCATCGCAATATAACAATTCATTTCCGTTGGAATGCACCAAATCATAACCATCGGAATACACCAAAATCACATCCATCAGAATACATAAATGTAAAACTGTCGGAATGTCTAATGCAATTCTATCGGAATAAGGTGCTATCGCAAAGTACATCTATCGGAATATCCACTGTCGAAATGTCTCATATCGTAATGACTAAAACACCCCTATCGCAATGTGCATCTATCGAAATGTCGCTGTCGAGAAATGGGCAGCACTTCGTCTTAGCAAAGACCTTGATCCCGTCGGAATGTGCGATCGCAATGCGCGATCGCAATCCAGATCGGAATAAGGGGGAAATGACAACCTGATCGCAAAGTAAAACCCTAATGGGTTATTGCGATCAAAACGATTACACCCGTCGGAATGTGCAAAAACCCAAAAATTGCGATGGAAGCTAACTTAATCCGAAATTGGTGGAGACCCTAAAACTCAATAAGCAAGTGCAATAAGCTATCTAGTCCGAATGTTAACCAACTCAAAAAGCTTAGATTCGGCCACTTCCAAAACATGAAAGATTATAAACTTTATGGAATGAACTTAAAAATTACTAAAACCTTTGAAAAATCCGAAAATCAATAAGCTAAACTCGAAATAAGCCAATAAGCATGAAGAGCTTATACCTTATACGTAGGAGCTTATGTAGGAACAAAGAAGATCAATCCTTTAATCACGAAAACATCAAGTCATACGAATGAAATATGTAATTCGGATCAAAGATAAAGTAACCAAGAAATGTAGAAGGAGATTAAATAACACAAAGCTTAACTTGAAATTGATTAATGGAATCCCAAATACAAAGATTAAAGGAAGCTTAAATTTAAGAGATGAAAACAAAGAAAAACTTAGTGAGAGAAAGTTTAAGACTTTCTCTCTCTAAAACTAGAAAGAAAAGTGAAAAATGAAAAACTAAAAATTAAAGACTAACTCCCTCCTAATGACTATTAGGAGGGTATTTATATGGAAGGTGGAAGGAGTGCATGTGTTGCATCTTTTTTCTTTCTTTCCGTCTTCTCGACTCGACTTTAATTCTTTGTCTTTTGTCGATGTCGTGTCGGGATTTGAACTTGTCTTTTAATTTTCTTCTTCTATTAGACTTAAGTTCTTCGACTTCGTTAAACTTCCGTCTTTAGACTTTTTCTTCGATAAATCTTCAGAATAGGCCTTGGACTTCCGTTCTTTTTGCACTCTTGATCTTCTGACTTCGTCTTTTCCCGTTTTCTTCGATAAAAGCCCGTGAAAGCCCGTGTTTTTCTTCCTTTTTCATATTTTGGTCCTAATACACAATAAAAACACAAACCACGCATAATTCCGACTTTTACGACATAAATCACACGTTTTGGTCTTGTTATTATTGGAAATAAGTGGTAAAAGGATAAGTGTTTTCACACTTATTAAATCCCCTACACTTGACCATTGCAATGCCCTCATGCAATGCATTAATTTAAAGCACGGTTTACATTTTCCATCATAAATAACCCACCTTGGCCTTTATTAAATAGAAATAAGTAAAGAAATCAAACACTTACATTGGTTTTGGCAGCCATGAACGTTTATCATCCTCAAGTGTCACGTTCCCCATACCAAGCTTAAAAACGAGATCATTGTTATTATAAGTTAGCAAACTATCACGAACTCATGTGGGCCAATTATTCACTTAGACTCTCTTATTCCTAGGTGTATCTCTTATATTTTATTTTTGTCTTGAATGATCACGAGGATGCATTGTTTGACTTATTTCGATAGTTATTTAGGCCGAAAATAAAGTGAACGATTTAATCAATAGTTAGCTAAAGGACCAAATCTTTTAAAACTGCTTCTCGGGACCTCATAAAGTTCATATCTTGGCATAACTCGCTTCACGATTTGAGACCTTTCTCGGACCGATATTTGGCAGCGACTTCATACTTCGAATCTTGAGAGACGTTCATGAAATAATGGCCTTCTCTTCATAATAGGAATTTCTTCACTTGAAGTTTTGAGAGATTCTTCATCTTTGGCCCACGACTTCTTCATTTTTCTCCAATCTTTATTTTGGACTTTGATATACAACGATCCGCCTCCTTTTAGGACTTGGATCTATTTATCCTCATACCTTGTTAGGGTCTTTTTGGATAGACTTCTCCATGATCTTTAGGGGAGTATTTGCTTTTCGTCGTGTGTCTCGATCCTTCATATTGATTTTCGATAAATGATTCTTCACATCACTTTTGGATCTTTAGCAACAAACTGTAGCCCTCATGGCTTGTTAGGGCCTTTTCGGACTCGCCAATCTTCGCATCCCGCTTAAATAAGTTATGCCTTGGCTATGAACTCTAATCCGTACCGAGCAACTTTTAAACGATCTGGGGCTAGATGCTAAGTAACCTTTTAAATCGTACAACCTTATTTATTGCAGATAAATTTATTAACAAGCGAAGGGAGAATAGGCTTATAATTAACTCACATAAATTCACGAAAGAATACCGAACTTATAATTGACTCTATCATCTCTCGTTCTCCACAGTTTAAAATCCCAAGGAATGAGACTCGTGGATGCTTACCCTATTAAATCAAAGTTTTGGGTTTTCGAGTCGCCTATAGGATCTTGCAAATTCTTAAACTTTTTCAAGTTTTAGAAATCGCATTTTAAAGTTCCCTTGATAAACAACTCTCTAGGATCAATTATAGGAACTTGCGAAAAGTTCTTGTTCTTAACCCGTGAGAGTTAAGACTTTCGCGTTTTATAGCTCCCTATATAAAAGCCTAGCAAAACTTGACTTAAACACGTTAAGGATACTAGCTAGAGTAAACTTAGATAAGTAAACTCGGGTTGAGTCAAAATGTTCACGACTAAGAAAAATCTAAAACCACTTTATTGAAGAATTATTCTAGCAATGGAAAGAATTTTGAAAAATGTCGAAAAATCAAATTTTCCGGTTAAAATGAGGGCAAATTCATGGAAAAGACCACTTACTTCGATAGAAGTCCCCCCTACACTTGAGATAAACATTGTCCTCAATGTTTAAGCATGTGGGAGTAAACTCCCCTACACTTAGGACATTGTGCACTTGGTTAAATCTTTCTAAGGAAAGGACAACTAAAGTGATTTCAATGTGAACATATATAAAATATGAAATATTGAATCACAAGAGTTTATGATAGAACCGGGAAGATGGGAACATGGTATCACGGTTCGTCAAAAGTCATCAAGGTGGATCTTTGAAGCTTTAATCCCTGCACAGCACGAGAAACAAGACAACAAACACATACGGGGCTCCCCCTACACTTATTATGAAAGCAGTAAAGGATAGATCACGGGTTGCCTCCCGAGAAGCGCTTGTTTTTGTTCACCGAGTCACGAGCCTGACTCGACCCAAATTTAGTTCATGGGAAACGTGGTGAGGGATGGAATCATCTCGTGAGAGATGTCCTCACCAAAGTACAGCTTCAAACGCTGGCCATTCACCTTGAAATTGGGCCCATTTGGCTGAGAAAGCTCAATGGTCCCATATGGCAAGACTTTGGCGACGGTGAATGGACCAGACCAGCGGCTCTTCAACTTGCCAGAGAAGATCTTCAACCGAGAGTTAAAAAGTAAGACTTGATCACCAATGTGGAACTCTCGGTTCTTGATTTTTGCGTCATGAATGATCTTCGTCTTCTCCTTGTAGATCAGTGAGTTCTCGTAAGCTTCATTCCTCAGTTCGTTGAGCTCGTTGAGTTGAATCTTGCGATGATCACCGGCTTTGTTGATGTCGAAGTTAGCCCACTTCAAGGCCCAATGCGCCTTATGTTCCAACTCGATGGGAAGGTGGCATGCTTTTCCGTACACAAGACGATAAGGTGTACAACCGATCGGGGTCTTATAAGCAGTACGGAAAGCCCACATAGCATCATCTAACTTATCGGCCCACGCGGCGCGATGCTCGCCCATAGTACGCTCCAAAATTCGCTTCAATCCACGGTTGGATATCTCGGCTTGCCCATTGGTTTGGGGATGATAGGCGGTGGAAAGACGGTGATTGACACCATACTTAGCCATGACTCGTGCAAATTGATCATTGCAAAAATGAGTCCCGCGGTAACTGATGATAGCACGAGGAACGCCAAATCGAGCGAAAAGCTGCTTCAAAAAGTTCACAACCACCCTCGCATCGTTTGTAGGGAGAGCCTTATCTTCAACCCATTTAGAAACGTAGTCGACGGCGACGAGGATGTACTTGTTCCCTTTGGAGGATGGAAATGGCCCCATAAAGTCGATGCCCCATACATCAAAGATTTCACATTCCTATATGAAATTTTGAGGCATCTCATCCTTTTGTGTGATCTTGCCTTGGCGTTGGCAAGCATCACAATGCTTAACCATTTCGTGAGCGTCACGATAAATGGTGGGCCAATAGAATCCAGAATCAAACACTTTTTTAGCGGTGTAGTTGGGACCAAAGTGACCACCAGTGGGTCCTTTGTGGCAAGCTTGGAGAATGTCAAAAGCTGCCGATCCGTCAACACAACGACGAATGACCAGATCAGCACATTGTTTGAATAGATAAGGGTCATCCCAAAAGTAAGTCTTAACATCATTCAAGAACTTCTTCTTTTGTTGGGATGTTAACCCTTTGATGAGAATACCACCCGCTAAGTAGTTTGCAATGTCCGCAAACCACAGGGTGTCATCAAGATTGAGATTTATAGACATTAAGGTCTCAAGGGGGAAAGAGTCATTGATCTCTTTTTTCGGATGATCCCCTTGATATGGATCCTCAAGTCTGCTCAGATGATCCGCGTCCAGGTTTTTGGCTCCCTTCTTGTCACGAATTTCAATGTTGAATTCTTGAAGGAGTAAAACCCAACGAAGAAGTCTTGGCTTAGAATCATGCTTAGTCATCAAGTACTTCAACGCGGAATGGTCCGTGTATACGATGGTGGGGGATAAAACAAGATAGGGGCGAAATTTCTCAAAAGCATAGACAACAGCTAAAAGATCTTTTCCGATTGTCGTATAATGCAATTGAGCCCCCGTCATTGTTTTGCTAGCATAGTGGATTGGTTGGAAGTGTTTATTCACTCGTTGGCCCAAAACCGCACCAATAGCAAAGTCGCTAGCATCGCACATCAATTCAAAAGGCAGCTCCTAATTAGGGGTAACCAAGACCGATGCCTTAGTTAGCTTATCCTTAAGAAAATTGAAGGCTTCGAGACACTCTTTAGAAAAGATAAAAGGAGTATCTTTTTCCAAGAGGTGGGTCATCGGGCGAGCGATTTTAGATAAATCCTGAATGAATCGACGATAGAAGCCCGCATGACCCAGAAAACTTCTCAAACCCTTCACGGTTGAAGGTGGAGGTAATTTGGCTATGACATCTACTTTAGCACGGTCGACTTCAAGACCGGCTTTAGAGATTTTGTGTCCTAGCACAATGCCTTCTTTTACCATAAAATGGCATTTTTCCTAATTCAGAACAAGGCGAGTGTCTTCGCACCGCTTAAGCATACGTTCCAAATTGGCAAGGCAAGAAGAGAAAGAATCCCCAAAGACTGAGAAATCATCCATGAAGACTTCCATGGTTTGCTCAACCATGTCATGGAAGATAGCCAACATGCACCTTTGTAAAGTCCTGGGGGCATTGCATAAGCCAAAAGGCATTCTTTTGTAAGCAAATGTGCCATAGGGACAAGTGAATGTTGTCTTCTCTTGATCTTGGGGATCGATGGGTATTTGGAAATAACACGAGAAACCATCAAGAAAGCAGTAATATTCATTACCCGCTAAACGTTCAAGCATTTGGTCCATAAAAGGTAGAGGGAAATGATCCTTTCTCGTGGCATCATTGAGTTTACGGTAGTCTATACAAACTCTCCCCCCAGTAACGAGACGGTAGGAATCAACTTGTTGTTTTCATTGGGCACAATGGTGATGCCGCCTTTCTTAGGCACACAATGGACTGGACTAACCCATGGTGAATCCGAAATAGGGTAAATCATACCCGCATCAAGAAGTTTGATAACCTCTTTTTTGATGACTTCATGGATTTTAGGATTCACCCTTCGTTGGCTTTGAATTGTGGGCTTAAAGTCGTCCTCCATGAGAATTTTATGTGTGCAAAAGCGAGGATCAATTCCACGAATGTCAGAGATTTTCCAAGCGATAGCTCTTTTATGCTTCTTCAACACGGCGACAAGTCGGGCTTTTTCTTCTTCTTGTAGGTCCTTCGCGATGATGACCGGTAACTTCTCGTTGTCTTCAAGGAAAACGTACTCTAGATGAGGAGATAGGTCCTTAAGCTCAAGAGTAGGAGGATCCTCAATAGATGGTGTAACTAACGATGGATCATCATAAGTCACCTCTTTAGGAGAAGGAGGAGAAAACGGGTCCTCATTGAGAAGTCTCTCAATAGTACGAATGTCTTCATCCCAATCGGTGGACGAATTATCATACTTAATATCGAGAGGACCCAAGCTAGCTTCGAAATCATCCAAGTCACTTTCTCTAAAAGGAGTCAATGCCGGAGAAATTGAGGCAACGGTCTCAACATTGGGTAGAGAAGAAAGAGTAATTTTGCAAGCATCATGAAAATGTTCTTCACAAGCCTCATCGAGAACATCAATAGCATTAACACTCTCATATGAATAAGGTTGCTTAGAAATCTTACCCATGTTGAAGACAATTTTATCGTCACCAACTCTCATGATTATTTCGCCCGCGGCTACATCAATGAGAGTGCGACCGGTCCTCAAGAAGGGACGTCCAACGATTAATGGAACACGGGGGTCCATCTCGTAGTCAACGACAACAAAATCCGCCGGGAAGGTGAATTTGTCAACGCCAACGAATACATCTTCAGCTATCCCCACTGGATAAGCAATCGTACGGTTGGCTAATTCCAAAGTCATCTTGGTAGGGACTAGCTCGGGGAGAGATAATTGCTTCCAAACACTTAAAGGCATTAAGTTGATACTGGCACCTAGATCGGCTAGGGCCATGCAATTCTCTACTCCTGGGAAGTTGCAAGGAATAAAGAAGCGACCCGGATCACCAAGTTTGGTTGGCAATTTCCTTAAGAGAACGGCTGAGCAATTCTCATTAAGTTGGGTCTGAGCAATGTCAAGAAGCTTTTCCTTATCACTTAGAAGATCTTTAAACATCTTAGCGTATTTGGGCATGTGAGCGAGAGCCTCGGCAAAGGAGATGTTAAAATTCAATTGTTTAAACATTTTAAAAAGTTTGAAACTTGAATATCATCCTTGCTCTTTTGCTTCTCTTTCCTCAACCTTGAAGGATAAGGTATATTGGATGACGAAGAAGGCTTTAGGGGAATAGGATCACTCACAACCACGGGTGGTGGGGAAATGGGGATAGAAGGTGAAGGAGGTGAGGAAAGTTGCTCTTTTTCCTTGTTCACAATCACGGGTGGAGGTGTAGGAAGCTCGGGTTCCATATAACCTTTTCCACTACGAGTAGTGATTGCTTTCATCTCCCCTCTTGGATTCGCAACGGTGTTACTAGGAAGAGTACCCGAAGAAGAGGGTTGATTACCTTGGATGAGCGAACCAATCATATCACGAATGTTAAGCGCTTGAGTGCTGAAAGAATCTCTGATGTCGGCACGAATTTCATTGCTTTGTTTTGCCATGGCATTCATAAGCTCGGCTCGAATATCGCTCCCTTGTTTCGCCATTTCTCCCTTCAAGTTGATGACTTGACTCTGAAGATTCGTCACCAGCTCCCGATTAGTCTTCATGAACGTCTCGACGTCTTGATTCACTGTCATCGGTTGATTGAGAGGTGGAGCTTGGTAAGCTTGAGAATTTCCTTGAGTTGGGTATGGATTTCTTTGGGATTGATATTGATTGTTGGCACGAGGTTGGGGTTGGTTGTTTCGGTTATAGCTTTGTTGTTGGTTTTGGTTTGCAGGAGGGAAACCGGGTGGAGCAAGATAATTGTTTGAACGATAACTCAGCAAGCTACGGTCTCCTTGAGGACGAGCTTGATAGCCTCCCGTGGGATAAGTACCGTATGCTGCGTTAACGTTTTCAGAAAAATTGCCTTGGGTAGAAGGACAATCATTGTAAGAATGAGGACCACCACATGTGTCACAAGAAATAGCAACGGCTTTAGCTTGTTGAAAGGGGTTTGTGGCCATGGTCATGAAATTCTTGTTCATCTCAGCGAGTTGTCGAGAAATTTCAGTCATCTCAGGATTGGAAGTAGTAGAAGAAACATTGACTCTCGAGTTAGATCTTGAGGATGCGGATGAATCCCAATTCTTGTGGTGAGTAGTCATGTTTTCAATCAACTCTCTACACTCCTCCGGTCTCCTTTTCATAAAAGTACCACCGGCGGCGGCATTGATCGTGTCACGATCACGAAAAGTGAGACCATTGTAGAAGGTATCAATGAGAGTGATGGGGAGCATGTTGTGATTTGGACAACGGTCGATCAAATCGTTGTATCGTTCCCAAGCATCGAAGAGGTTTTCATCATTGTCTTGCATGAATCCACTGATTTGGTTACGAAGGCTCGTGACCATGGATGGTGGGAAGTAGCACGATAAAAAGCGTTGAGTCATGTCATTCCACGTATGAATAGAATTCTTAGGAAGACAGTCAAACCATTTTTCGGCATGGTGAGAAAGCGAGTGGGGAAAAAGTTGAAGGAGAAGGTCATCCATAGAAATACCGGGGCACTTCATGCTTTGGGTGATGGTGATGAATTTGTCGAGGTGTTTGTTGGCATCATCATCCGGAATTCCGCGAAATGGGTTAGTTTGCACTTGTTGGATCATGTGATGCTTCAACGAAAACTCCTGGGCTGTGACGTGCATTGGCGCAATCGGGCCTCCGCGTCCGTTCATGGTGGGTTGACACAATTCCTTCATGGTTCGTAAATCAGGTAGGAGGACATTGTTGTTGTTGTTGTTCAAATTGGGTAGAGGTGGGTTATTATTGTTGTTATTAACACCAGCCATATCTAAATCTTCACGAGTCTCGGGCTCAGAATAGTTCGAAGATCTAGTACGCATACACCTGCAGAAGAAAAATATACACAGAGAGAATATCTATATAATATTTTTGGTGCAAAACCTTTTGGAAAAGAATTGCTTTTTATGATTTTTTAATGTTTTTGTATTTTTGAAGAGTTTTATATTTTTTTAGGATTTTTGAAAATTTTTGAAGCGAGGAAAATAACGTTCAAAGAACGGATCCCAAAATTCAATGCGTCTCTCACTAAAAACCTATAATCTTAACAAAAAGAGCCGGCAGCGGCGCCATTTAATACTTGGTTTTTACCCCACGTATCAAAATTCGTAGTCACAAGTCTTTTCGAATTGACTATTGGTTCAAAGTGCGACTCAATTGTCTTTTGGTGAACAAAAGAATGGTTTGGTTTGTTTATCTAATATTAACTAAAGCAAATAAGTAAATGTCGTTGAGTAAAGTTAAGGTGTTTAAGAATTAAACTAAAAGCTATGTAGAAACTTTAAGTAAAAACTTTAAAACTTAAAAACATGTTCCATCGCAATATAACAATTCATTTCCGTCGGAATGCACCAAATCATAACCATCGGAATACACCAAAATCACATCCATCGGAATACATAAATGTAAAACTGTCGGAATGTCTAATGCAATTCTATCGGAATAAGGTGCTATCGCAAAGTACATCTATCGGAATATCCACTGTCGAAATGTCTCAGATCGTAATGACTAAAACACCCCTATCGCAATGTGCATCTATCGAAATGTCGCTGTCGAGAAATGGGCAGCACTTCGTCTTAGCAAAGACCTTGATCCCGTCGGAATGTGCGATCGCAATGCGCGATCGCAATCCAGATCGGAATAAGGGGGAAATGACAACCTGATCGCAAAGTAAAACCCTAATGGGTTATTGCGATCAAAACGATTACACCCGTCAGAATGTGCAAAAACCCCAAAATTGCGATGGAAGCTAACTTAATCCGAAATTGGTGGAGAACCTAAAACTCAATAAGCAAGTGCAATAAGCTATCTAGTCCGAATGTTAACCAACTCAAAAAGCTTAGATTCGACCACTTCCAAAACATGAAAGATTATAAACTTTATGGAATGAACTTTAAAATTACTAAAACTTTTGAAAATTCCGAAAATCAATAAGCTAAACTCGAAATAAGCCAATAAGCATGAAGAGCTTATACCTTATACGTAGAAGCTTATGTAGGAACAAAGAAGATCAATCCTTTAATCACGAAAACATCAAGTCATACGAATGAAATATGTAATTCGGATCAAAGATAAAGTAACCAAGAAATGTAGAAGGAGATTAAATAACACAAAGCTTAACTTGAAATTGATTAATGGAATCCCAAATACAAAGATTAAAGGAAGCTTAAATTTAAGAGATGAAAACAAAGAAAAACTTAGTGAGAGAAAGTTTAAGACTTTCTCTCTCTAAAACTAGAAAGAAAAGTGAAAAATGAAAAATTAAAAATTAAAGACTAACTCCCTCCTAATGACTATTAGGAGGGTATTTATATGGAAGGTGGAAGGAGTGCATGTGTTGCATCTTCTTTCTTTCTTTCCGTCTTCTCGACTCGACTTTAATTCTTTGTCTTTTGTCGATGTCGTGTCTGGATTTGAATTTGTCTTTTAATTTTCTTCTTCTATTACACTTAAGTTCTTCGACTTCGTTAAACTTCCGTCTTTAGACTTTTTCTTCGATAAATCTTCAGAATAGGCCTTGGACTTCCGTTCTTTTTGCACTCTTGCTCTTCTGACTTCGTCTTTTCCCGTTTTCTTCGATAAAAGCCCGTGAAAGCCCGTGTTTTTCTTCCTTTTTCATATTTTGGTCCTAAAACACAATAAAAACACAAACCACGCATAATTCCGACTTTTACGACATAAATCACACGTTTTGGTCTTGTTATTATTGGAAATAAGTGGTAAAAGGATAAGTGTTTTCACACTTATTAGCGCCGCTCATTGGTTTTAGCGGAGACACCATCTTGCCGATAGGGCAACTGCGTCTGCTTGTAACCATTGGGAATGAGGAACACTCCACCACTGCGTGGATGAACTTTATGGTGATACGCTCGCATTCTCCATACAACGGGATTATAGGCAGACCAGGTATTCTGGCCATACGGGCGGTACCTTCCACGGCACACGGAATGATCAAATTCCCTATGGAAGGAGGAATTGTCACCATTTACAACACAATCGTACCGGCATCCGAGTGTCATACCGTGACAACACCGGTTCCACCTGTTCCACCCAAGGATGGATCACCACCTCCCAATTGGAGGGTGGCAATCCATCCTGATTATCCGGAACAGGAGGTGTCCATAGGGGGAACGCTCTCGGATAGCGGCAAAAGGGTCATGTACTCTCTCTTAAAGGCAAATTTAGATATATTCGCATGGGAGCCAAAGCATATGACAGGCGTACCACGCGCGATAGCAGAACATAAGCTCCAGATCCACCAGGGGTACCAACCCGTCAAGCAAAAGAAGCGCGGCCAGGCACCTGAACGCAGCCGAGTGATACTGGATGAAGTACGAAAACTAGTGGATGCAGGTATCATACGTGAGGTATACTACCACGAGTGGTTATCCAATCCAGTCATGGTCAAAAAACATGACGGAAGCTGGCGCATGTGTGTGGATTTCACGGATCTGAACAAAGCCTGCCCACAGGATTGTTACCCGTTACCGGAGATTGACTGGAAGGTGGAATCTCTATGTGGATATCCCTTTAAGTGCTTCCTAGACGCATATAAAGGATACCACCAGATCCAGATGGCGGAAGAGGACGCAGAGAAGACGGTGTTCCATACTAGTCAAGGCGTATACTGTTATACAAAAATGCCGTTTGGACTAAAGAACGCCGGGGCCACATACCAGCGACTTGTGGACAAAGCCTTTGACTCTCAGATAGGCCGCAACCTGGAAGTCTATGTGGATGACTTAGTCATCAAAAGTCATACGGAGGATGCACTTCTCCGGGATGTCAAAGAGACATTTGACACACTGAGGATGATTAATATGTAGCTAAATCCAAAGAAATGCACGATTGAGGCAACAGAGGGAATGTTCCTTGGATATATGATTGATCCAAATGGCATCAAACCTTGCCCAGAAAAAACGGACGCAGTAATACAACTACCATCCCCTCAGACACGGAAAGAGGTGCAGTCTTTAAATGGGAAGCTGGCCGGGCTAAATAGGTTCTTATCAAAGTCCGTAGAGAAGTCACTCCCCCTATTCAAAACAATCAAGAAGTGCATTAGGAAGGGAGACTTCTGGTGGACAAAGGAAGCGGAGGAAGCCTTTGGTCAACTCAAGCAACACCTCGCATCTCTCCCCATGCTAGTAGCTCCCCGGCCAAAGGAGGAGCTCATTATGTATTTATCAGCCACACGTGGAGCAATAAGTGCGGTACTCATGACGGATAGGGATACGGTACAAACTCCGGTCTAATTCATAAGTAGAACATTACAAGGGCTGGAGTTGAATTACTCCTCTATGGAAAAATTGGTTTTGGCACTAGTGTTTGCTACAAAACGGTTGCGCCGATACTTTCAGGCGCACCCAATTGTAGTCATTACCGACCAACCAATAAAACAAGTCATCTCTAGACCGGATGTGGAAGGAAGGCTACAAAAGTGGAGCATTCTATTGGGGGAGCATAACATATCTTATAGGCCAAGGACGGCTGTTAAAGGCCAAATCTTGGCAGATTTCTTGGTAGAGAAGCCGGATGAGGAAGGACCAGTCATAAAACAAGACGAGACTCCAGCAGAACCATGGGTGTTATTCACGGACGGATCTTCGTGTACGGATGGGTAAGGAGCTGGTCTCATCCTCACGAATCCGGAAGGAATGGAGTTTACGTACGCCCTCCGCTTTGAGTTCACAACCACCAACAACGAGGCGAAATATGAAGCATTAATTGCGGGTTTAAAAATAGCCGCTAGAATGGGAGTCCGCAACCTTGAGGCCTACGTGGACTCACGGCTTGTCGCGAACCATATTCTAGGTGGATATATAGCTAAGGAGGATAACATGGTCCGATACTTGGAAAAAGTCAAGTCACTCATCGCGGCTTTTAGCAAGTTTTCTATCAAGCAGGTACCAAGAGGTGAGAACAAGAAGGCGGATGCTCTTAGCAAGATTGCGTCTACAAGCTTCGCCCACTTATCCAAGAAAGTCTTGGTAGAAATACTCAAGGAAAAATCTATAACAGAGGGGGAGGTCGCTACTATAGTTGAGGAGGATGGACTTACATGGATGACCCCGATCGTCAACTATTTGACGAATGAAACCCTTTCGGATGATGAAAAAGCGGCACGGCGCATCTGAAGGAAGTCGCAGCACTTCGAGCTTCGCGAAGGTATCCTTTATAAGTGCTCTTTCTTGCAGCCGTGGTTGCGGTGTGTTGGACCACGTCAAGCCACTTATGTGATCAGTGAGATACATGAAGGGTTATGAGGCATGCACGCTGGTCCGCGATCCGTGGTAGCTCGAGCCCTACGTACAGGATATTATTGGCCTACCATGCATAGGGACGCACGCGACATGATTCGTAAGTGCAGTGATTGCCAAGTGCATAGACCAGTGCCGCGACATCCGCAGCAAGAGCTTACACCTATTACATCCCCATGGCCATTCTATAAGTGGGGAATCGACATCGCTGGACCATTTCCTGTAGCTGCGAGGGGAGTTAAGTTCTTGATTGTGGCAATGGACTACTTTACACGTTGGATAGAGGCCAAGGCAGTCAAATCTATCACAGGCAAACAAGTTAAGAAGTTTGTTTGGGAGAACATTGTGTGCCGTTTCGGCTTACCAGGAGAAATCATCTCGGACAACGGTAAACAGTTCACGGATAATCCATTCAAGGACTGGTGCGCATCATTAAATATCAAACGCCGCTTCGCGTCTTTTAAGCACCCGCAGACAAATGGCCTTGTGGAACGAGCAAATAGAAGCTTGGGAAACGGCATCAAGGCACGCCTAGAGGAACGAAATGCCAAATGGGTGGATGAACTGCCACATGTTCTATGGGCGCATAGTACTATGATCAAAACAGCCAACGGGGACACTCCATTCGCATTGGCCTACGGCACCGAAGCTGTTATACCAGCAGAAATAGGAATGCCTACCATTCCCACAGCGGAGGTTAATGTCGTCACGAACGACGAGCAACTCAGGATCAATTTGAATTTATTGGAGGAAAAAAGGGAGATAGCGGCTATCAATGAGGCCAAGTCCAAGGCTAAAATGAAGGCATATTATGACGCCAAGGTTTAAGGTGTTTCTTTTCGTCCAGGAGATTATGTTTATCGTGCTAACGAAGCAAGTCGAGCGGAGAACATAGGATAGCTGGGCCCTAAGTGGGAAGGACCGTATGAGGTCACGGAAGCCTTAGGACGAGGCGCATACAAGTTACCTGACATGGATGGCCGCGATCTGGAACGCACATGGAACATCTCCAATCTCAAAAGGTGCTATCTTTGAAAGCTACGGCTTCCTCATGGATACTTCGCTATATATGGATTTAATGAAGATCCAAGCACTCTATCTGTTTTGTTTCTTATGTTTTTTCTAGGTTCCTTTTTTGTTTTTTAGGACTTCCCATTCTTGTTAACACAAAAAATGTAAACGTTCTAATAAAATGCCGTGGTGCCTAGCTATCTCCACGGCTTGTTTTGTGCAAATTATTTTTTAGGATTTCGTTATAGTCGTACGAATTTAATTATTATTATAATGTGCCATGTCTTATTCATATGCATTCATTCAATACCGTACATGTACAATACGCCTCCAAGTGGGGTAAGAGGATTAAGTGAACCTAATAATTCAACTTGTCACATAAGAGGGATGCAACCCCAGTGACGCGGATCATGTATCCTTACTAGACACCTTATTTACAAGACGTTGTGATAAGTTTCCATATGCCGCGCTCACGTAGTGCTTTGCATAGTAAAGACGCACGCCGCACGTCTAGTAAAGTATAGACTTTGTTATATTTTGGGTAAGACGTGACATGTCATGCGACACATATACATGATATTTAAAAATATAAACAAGTTTCCCAAAACATCAAAATTGTCGTGCCTACGCACGGACTTATACATAGCAAAACAAATGTTTACAATCATAAGGTACCGTGGACATCCACGGGCAAATGTTTAAAGGTTACAAACCAAATTGTCTGAAATAAATAACAAATTAGGGGCACCCTACATGGGGGGGGGGGGAGAAACCTACCTATCTCCACTTGTTCTTCAGCCAGGCAAGGCAATCTCTCACCACGTTCCCTCCGCTTCAAGGCTTGAGCCGAATTACTCTCCAGCACCCCGCTTAATGGTTCTTCATCAATTACGAGCCTGGTCACGTCCTCATAGATAGGAAGTGTAAGGTGGTTGGGCGAGGGAGTGAAGGAAGCCCGAGAATGACCCTCATCTTGAAGAACGCACCAAGACTAAGCTTTTCCATGATTTCCATGTTTGATGCATCTTTTGTGGCTTCCAGCTCGTCCAAGAATGGGTAATGTAGATCTCGCATTGCAGCCATGGAAGCAGTCATCTTTTTAGCAGCTTCGGGGTTAAAGAAGGCATGCCTTGTGAAGTTTTCCTTCTTCCTGATAAGCTCTACGGCCTTGACCATTCCTTCGTGGCGGCCGTGATCAATGCCATCTGACATAAGGCTCGCAAACTGTTGAACAAATTCAGGGGCTTCCAGCACCTTGGTAACGGCCAGACGTGCCCCGTGACCCACCATCCACTTGCGGCCGGTAATGGCTGCTAGTAGTTAGGGACATAGCATGTCGTCACGTTCGTTGGTAAGGGCATCTATTATCACATATTTTTGGGCGGACGCCTCCCTCAGCTCCTCGGTCATAACCCTATCATGAACAAACTCCTCTTGTACCATTTCCATGCTTTGGATTATCGTTTGGGCATCCTCAATTCTTTTGGTGAGCATGGATAATTGGTTGGAGGAGGACTTGGCCGACACTTCTGCTGCGGTCACCTATATGAGATACATTCCTTGTTAGAATTGTGGTTATTATGGAATAAGAGTGATGTGGCGTGGATACATACCTTGGTTGTTGCGGCCTCAAGTTTTGCCTCAAGCTCGGCTACCTGCTGGTCATGCGCATTAGCGTGGGCTGATTGTTCTTTCACCGTCGCCTCGGCGATGGCAAGCTGGGATTGGTGGGCAGCAATTTGAGCTTCATTTTCCTCGATCATCCTTTCCCTTCGCCCAACTTTCCTCTTGAGTGACTCCACATGCCCTAACGCGGCTTCGAATCTCACCCTCATCAAGGTGCCCATTGCCATTTGGTGCACCAGGGCGCCGTTGTACTCATCCACCAGGTCAGCGTGGCTTAGTACATTAACATCTCGTACCAAACCATGTGGGATACAGTTATTGAGGTACTCACGGCACTCCTCGGCCTCCCTCATCTGTGACGCAGTAGTAATATTCCAAACAGGATTGAACGATTGAGGTGGGCCGGACGTTGGGAGGTCATGGGAAGCTGTGGGATGTTTTGTATCAACACAAACAAACGTGTGAGAAGAAGAAAAAATAAAACTTTAAATCCTAAGGGCGAACAAGTGTACAAACTCTCCTTTTTTAATACTTTTTTTAATTAGCCCAAAATTTAATATTTTGAAAATTCGGTTTCGTGTTCTCATTTATTTCCCCTCACACTTAAGTTTTGTATTGGACCAACGTTAAAAATAAACTTCAAAGCATGAAAAGTGAGGAAATAAATAAATAGTCTAAGAGAAACGAAACTCCCCGGACTAAGAAATTGCAAGTGATCTCCATATGATAAGATGCTACACCATAAGCGTGCGAGATCAATCGGTTCTTGATACTTCATTCCTTCTCCATGCATCCTCCTCCATTACCTATTGCTGCATTTATTCAAACAAAACACACAAAACAAAACAAACAAACAAACAAACAAACATGCAAGCACACAAAGATATATAAAACATACTACTAGCAATGTACACCCCCTCACACTTAAGATTTTCCAAGTTAGAAAAAATACTTTTGGGGTGTACATATTTATTCTAAACACACAAAATTAAACACACAAACAATTAAAGAACTGGTTGCCTCCCGAGAAGCACTTAATTTATTATTGAGTCGTTAGCTAGACTCTTCCCCTCGATGTTAGGATTCTTTGATGATACGGTTAAGATAGGTAACTTTGGTTGGGTGTCATTGATTTTGATAATTATCAACATTGAACGGAACCAATTCGTCATTCATATTCCAAACTTTGAAAGGCTTCTTTGGCACATCATTTTCGTCCCTCTTTATCATCCTTCTACTTCCAACGCCATTCATTGATTTTAACTCCGCGTCATGAATTGACATTACATCATGTTCATACGTCTTCTCCTTTTTGTATGGGATATGCACGGTGCAATCCTTAGGAAAAGTTGAATTAGAAATGATGGGTTTCGGTTTTGGAATGGTTGGAATAGGTTCTTCTTCTTACTCGATGAATACATCATCACCCTTATCACTCTCGTTTCGGATATAGGGTAGATCGTATCTTGATTTGGTGTTGGTGATTTGAGGAAGGGACTTGGTTTGTTGGATGAACTTTTCGACTCGGTCGGTTTTTGTCTTCAAGTCTTTGATTATGGCTGTATGGTTCCAAAAGTCCAGATTGATTTGAAACTCCAAGTTAACCAAATTGTTCTTGACACGCTCATTTTCTTCCGTTTAACAAGCCATAAATTCTCTTATCATATCCTCCGTTGAGGCTTCGGGTTTTTGGTGATATTGTGATGAGTATGTCGTCACATCTCTCGGTCGAGATTGAGGAATGGGACGGTTCGGCTTTAGGGTAAGATAGGAATGCGAATTCCTTGAATTTTGGTCGTGATATCGTCGGTGATATTCTTCGACATAATTCGCTTCATGAGGTTCACACATTGGCATGTCATCCTTCATGGTGGTTTTTGGATCGTGGTCATTTCTACGATTATCTCGCATATATTTTAGTTCATTCCTTATGATTAGGAATTGGGAATCGATAAGCCTAACGAGAGCTTCGAGTTTCTCCATCAACACGGTGTGATCGGAGATGAGGTTATTTCCATCGGCGTAAACAACGGTTTTTGGTTTGGGATGGATATGAGAATCCTTCAAAAGTTCGAGCTTGAGAAGGATCTTGTCCTCGAGGATTTGGAAAGCTTCGTTAGGAGTATTGTAGAGGAAGATTCCTCCGGCGTCGAGGGTTACTTGAGTTGGATCATCTAAGCCACGATAAAATGTTTCAATTATCGTTCTCGTGGTTAGATCATGTCCATAACAAGAGCGAAGCATATGTTTCATTCGGAGCCAAGCTTTAACGAGAGTCTCGTTATCGAGTTGGTGAAAGTTATGAATGTCGTTTAGGAGACGCTTAAACTTTGCGGATGAAAAGAATCAGCTTATAGAAGCTTCTCTTAATTCATTCCACGAAGTAATTGTTCCTTCCTTTAGTTCATTCAACCAAATCTTAGCTTCTCCGGTTAATGAGAATAGGAACGTCCTCAAGTTAATCGCTTCCTCTTGATTTTAACCATATTGGAAAAGGCTACTAATCTCGAGAAAATCGAGAACGTGTCGGTGAGGATCGAGTAGAGATTGTCCATCAAACTGGTTCTCCCGAATCATTTTCATGTGGGTACTCGTGATAGTGAAATTGTTCAAAATAGGGATTTGAACAATAGAGGAACTAGGCGTTGGAGCAACGATCCTAGTGTTTGACCACATTGGTTGATCATCGGGATCAATGGTAACAATGGTTGAGGAATAAGATTCGGTTTCATAGGATGAGATTCCTTCAACATGGAATGGATTTTTGAATATCGTCTCGAATTTGGTGTCGAATACGTCATATTTGGAGGCGACGACGAAAAATTCTTTGATGAACGGTGGTTTGGTGTATGGTTCGGGTGATTCAATTTCAAGGGGTACGATGGTGTTTTATTGGATGTCTTCCTATTTTTGATTTTACGTTTAAGTTTTTGGAATGGACGAACGAGTTGTTTTCCCCAAGAACGCGGGTTTATACAAACCCGAAGTGATTTTCAAAACGTCATAGAAAAATAAACTAAATAAAACAAATAAAGACCGAAAATATTTTTTTTGTATATATTTTATTACTACTACTATTATTACTAATTGTTTTTTACTAAATAAAACAACTAAATAAACAAGAAAAATAAGAATGAAAACGCCAATGAATTATTGTACCAAATCTATCAAACCGGACGGCTCGAATGACTTCGGGTTCTAAACACGGGGCTTGGGATCAAACCGAGGTGATTAGAAATACGAACAAGGCACAAATGATTAAATGGGGCGGTTGGGTGGGTTATGAGCAAACAAGGATAATTGGTTCTAAACTAGAAGAACGGATGTTAAACGAGTATAAAACACAACTAGGAATCGTTTCGGGGTAGGCTCGGTTAAAATAAAAGAAGATAAAAAAAAAGTTTTTTTTTAACTGTTTCAGGGGTTGCCGCCGGCAACTTTGGGGTGTCGGCCGGCAAAAATAGAAGCTGTGAAACAGTTGCCAGCGGCAACTTGCTTCTGCCGGTCGACAACTTAGCTTCTGATGAGCAGTTGCCGGCGGCAAAAGGGGTTTGCCGGCGGCAACTTGGCTGCTGCTGAAAAATTGATTTTTTTTTTTTTTGGAAACTAAAAACTAAGAACACTTAAAAAAAATTGCGAGGTTGATAAATCAGGATTAAAAAGCTTAATCTAAACACACTTTAATTTTAAACCAAATAAGCACAAAAGAAATAAGCACTAAGGAGATTAAACGATACACGATATGCAACAAAGATTCAAAACATGAAAAGCACAAAACACAAATCCCCGGCAGCGACGCCAAAAACTTGATGCGTTCTTTGTAAGTATACACAAGTTTTAAATTTATAACACGGATTTCCAAATAAGCTAAAAACACACGGGCAAGTATGACCCTTTCGTTTGTAGCTAGCTTGTTGTGGTAAGCCGAGGTCGTTCACTAGGATTTGGGTGATTTCGGTTGTAAAGAGTCTTTGTAACAATGTAACGTTAGTGGTAAAAATGGTTGTCACTCCCACAATTATCATAAGTAACAATTAAGCAAGTAATAAGCAAACAAGTAACACTAATATGATGATTAAGCTAATAAGATGAGATAACAAATAATAATAAAGATAATTGCTTGGAACTAGTATTCATTTAAATGGAGTGAATAGATTTCGGGTAGATATTTAAGCAATAGCACACAAATTATAAGTGTACAATTCCAAGTCAATGGGTAGTATCATGGAATTTCACATGACACGGTTTAGAATAAAGAACCCTTTCGACCTATGATCAATATTACAAACCGGTAATTAAATCCATTTGTGAGAAGTATGATTTTAGCCAACTTGTTCATTAGAGCCCTTTCGGCCCATACTCTAGATTAAACCTATATAAATCTATTTAACTTGTTTACTCATGGTTGTCAATCATGATACACCAAACATATATGCGCATTAACATTTGGAAGAAAACATAACTAGGAATACTTTCGACCTTTAGACCTAGTTATGGTTTACCAACAAGTTATCAAAACTCATATTGATTTAAACAAACTCATAAACAAAATCATAATTCAATATTGAAAAATAATAAACACTCCATATCCATGTTTACATTATTCCAAACCAGTATAAGAAAACTACTCCGTAATTTTTTCAACGAAACTCATACGAACAATATTCATAACATTCATAATTATTCTTGAAATAATAAAAAGAGTTTTACCAAATTGCTAATACAATAAGTAAATGAAAGAATTAGAGCAATACTTAGGCCTCCAATAGACTAAATGTTATGTGGTCTTTCGGGTTATGTATTTGAAATTCGTATTTGATATTTGAGGCTGGTTTTGGAGAGGTTTGGTGAAGATTGGTGGTGATTTAGGTATCAAGAAACACTACCAATGATAAGGGTAATGATCCCTTAGAGTTTGGCAAGGTTATTTTGATGATTGGAGCTCCAAAAATGTCACTTTTTGGCACACCAATATTAAATCCGGGAATAGGGTTCTTCACCAAGGTTAGGAGGGTTTTCTTGGTGAATAATGAAGGTGGTAATGACAAGTGATGAGTGATATGGTTACATGACCCCAAGGGTCTTATTTATAGATGAATTCAAGGCCATGTCTTCAATGTTTGCCTTGGAGCCAAAGAAATATTCTTGGAGCCAAAGTTGTTCTAGAATGCTCCATAGAAGCTTGCATGAATGTGGACACAATTTTGTCTATACAAATGTTGGTGGCAACTTGAACTATGTTGGAGGCAAATCAGCTCCAATGTGATGGTGGCAAGTTGGATGTGTTTTTATGGTGGCAACTTGTATTCCGCATGTGGCAACTTCCATGTTGAGTGACTTGTACACTTCTTGAAAACACATGTTCTTGCATCCGGAATTGATCTTCAAAGCTTGTAGCTAGTCGAAATTCCTTCGTATATGCATGAATCGTCAATTATTATTTCTTTTCTTCACTTTTCTTGTTCTTGGCTAACTAACAACATAAAACACAACTTCACACATATATGAACTAAAACACTCGTTAGTATAACCAAAAACCATGCAAAATATACAGATAACGCTCAAGAAAACATGTTGGATTTGAGCGTTATCAGATAACATAACACGAAAACTCGATTACGTGACTTAAACAAAAGTGGATACATGTACTCTCGACAATTCGATAAGCATTCATAGCCGGCCCAAACCGTTAATAAGAAAAATGTTTACAATGGGAACGTCTCTATTATAATAATAAGATGCGTAAATTTCAAGTTGCTACATAGAAGTCGAGGTTTGAGAAGAAGGAACAACTCTAAATCCATCAAGGTTTGGGGTAATCACACGACTTTTTCCATGAGACGAGGCGGCTTTAACATGTTCCTTCAGATTTGTAACGGTGTCACTAGATAACGAACTCGATGACGCACCCGAAGACTTCTTCATTATGGCCGAAAATATCTTTTTAATGTTGATTTGTCCTTGCTCGATTTTAGTGTTTTGATTTTTCAACGTGTTGGAAAATTCGTTTTTCAAAGTACCAATTTGTCCCTCTAATATTCTCATATTAGCCTCATTCGTTTTCATATAATCTTGAAACTCGTTTGATGAACTATTTTGATTAGAATTAAAGTTTCCTTGGTTTTGATTATTTCTTTGAAATTCCCTTGATTACCACTTGAAAAATGTTTCCTTGATAAGCGTTGTTTGAAAAATTCGAGTTTTGATTGTTGTTGTTATCTCGATTTTGCCAACCTAAATTACGACCTTGATTATAACCTTGATTCGAAAAATTTCCTTGTTCATTATTATTCCCTAGAAAATTGTTACGATTTTTAAAATTATTTCCTTGATTAAAATTTCCTTGTGATGGACCCGCGTTGTTTTGATTTTTAAAATTATTGTTTAACGCGTTAACACTCGAAGTTTGGCCATCCGTAGTCGCACACTCGTAATAATTATGAGGTCCACCACACAACGTACACGATGCATCAACCGCTTTCACCGTAGCGGGAGCGTCTTTCTTTTGCATCTCGATTAAGAACGACGTAAACACATTCGTCAATTTGTCGACTTTCGCATCAACCCTCTCAATATCGCGATTAGAATTACTAACATTGGAGACATTGGCAACACTCGGTGTGTTACAGAGTTGGTAAACCTTAGATCGATTCTCGATAATCATTAAGGCGTCTTTCGGATTTTTACACAAAAAATTGCCACCGGCGGCGAAGTTTAACGAATCTTGTTCTTTAAAACTAAGACCGTTATAAAACGTATCGATTTGGTGTAACTCGGAAAATCCATGGTGAGGACATTGTCTAAGCAATTCCTTAAAACGATCACACGTATCTCTAAACGATTCATTCGGCTTTTGTTCGAACCTCATGATCTCGTTTTTGAAAAACGTGGTCATAGATGGCGGAAAGGTATGATTAACGAACATGGAAATGAGATCCTTCCACATAATTATGGATTTAGGTGGCTCTTTCTCGTACCAATCCTTGGCGGCACCATCGAGCGAGTACGGAAAAAGCATAAGCTTAACGACATCGGTGTCGACGTTTTTAAACTTGCTCGTGGCCAAAAGACGATTAAAATTCCGAATGTGATCATGAGGATTATCCGCCTCACGACCTCAAAACTTCGTTGCTTGAATAAACGATATCATTTCGCTCTTAATCTCAAAATTCTCCGCTTTGATAGCGGGAATAACGATCGCGTCGGTGGGTTCTTGGAGCAACTCCATCATCGTACGATTCTCGGCCATCTCGTCTAGTCCTTCGATCAAGTGAGCATGCACTAAACGTAGAATGGGGGGTAGCATAGAAGATTCTTTTGGGGTTTTACGTTTTTTCAATTTTTTGGTTTCTAATTGTTTTTTATTTTTATTTTTGGATTTTCGGTGTATTACGTAGACTCAAATATACAAATCTCTCCTCGAATCAATTTCTCGGTTAAAGGAGCCTCAAGGAGTGAAAACGATCACGTTGAGTGAACGTCTTCGATGACTTTAGAATGTTGGTGGAACACCAAAACGTTCAAGAGGTTTTAATCTTTGAAAAACAAGCAAATATATATGATACGTAGATAATACTTTGGTTGGCAAACCCTGGATTAGCCCTTTTTCTCAAAACATGCACAAGCAAGCGGAGGAAACGAGGCGACGCTAAGCACTTAAGAGCCTTTTTCCTTTAGGTCGTGAAATACAACCGCCTTATACCCACCTTATAGTTTGTGTTAATCAAAATTAAGCCTTTCGAAAGTAATTATCTATTTTGCATTTTTCTTTTTTGTTTGGATTCGAATACAATAATTGAGTGATGAAATCACAATTAAAGTTGTGTTTCCATGCTTTTGGAGATATTGTAAATTTATTGCGATACGTAGTACAATATATTAATAATATTCACACAAAAATATGAAAACGAATATTAGGTTATCTACAATATAGTAAAAGATTGTTGTGTGTTTAATTGAGGACAACTAAACACGATTTATTTGGATATTTATAATATCGTAGAAAAAATAACAAACGAGTATGTACGATATTTACGCTTTCCAAAAATGAAAAGCAAAAACGCACTACTCACACAAACACGTCACATATAAGGTGTAAAACCTGCATGCTTTTACCATACATAGTGCCCTTACGATCGTACGTACACGATTAGAACTTTCCTTTTATAGCACGTTTATGTTTCACGAACAAGAATTACAAGTATTACGTACGTATTATAACACGATAAGTATTTATTACGTATTAACACACGAAAATTATTTTAACAATAATTATAATCACGAACATACGAACATGAAATCATGAACGTAAATTAATCACGAGCTAAATATTACGTATGTATGTATATTTATTAGGAACACGAATAAATATAATAAGACACGAACGATTACTAATTAAATCACGTAAAACATGAACACGAGAACACACTTATTATTTAGACACGGAAAATGTTCGGGTTACCCCCCATGTGGGCCCCTACCCGCGGCTACATAGGAAGAAAAGTTATTTTCATAATAACAAAAATTTAGAAAAAGCAAGAAACCCTAAAAATCTTTTCTTCTTCCTCCTTGCCTTGGCCGCCGGGTATACACACACCAAGGGGTGTTTTGGTTGATTTTTGGTGTTCGATTATTGCAAGGATTGTTAGTGTGTTCATCATTCTTTGATTCACGTGATCAGTATAAACCCTAACATCTTTTCTTTTATGTTTTTGATTTATAAATCACATGAAATCATAGATGTTTTTATTAACTATTAAAAACAAGTATAAACATGTTATTTAATCATGGGGTATAATTAATTACTGGTTAAGGGGTGTTTGTTTTGTGGCCGACGCCTAAACCGAGCCCAAAGGGGGTCTCGGCTTGGCTTTAATTCGAACCACCGAGACCGTATGGTCTCGGTTTGGTGTCTTGATGTCTCGGCAGCAGCAAGAAGGGAGACCCCAACCTCGGTCGGGGCTTGTTTTGTGTTCGGGTTAGGCCGCGGCAACAAGGGGACACCAGCTAGCTGGTCTGAACCTTGGCTAGCCGGCGGCTAGCTTGACCAAGGGTGCATTCAGGTCCGGTTCACGGGTTAAAACACGGGTCTGGTTCACACATGTTTAGAATAAAATACGGTCCGGTTCATGAGTTATTTCTATAAGGTTAAATATTTTTATAAGTTATAATTTTTACAAGACTTAAATTAAATTAATTAAAAACATGAACATGATTAATTTAATTTACATGACTTAGGTTATTAATTTTATTGTTAATACATGAATTTTAACCTAAGTATTTATCATTTAATTAGACTATATAATTAACTAATTAATAAAACCATGACTTATAATTAATTAATTTACATGACTTGGGTTATATTATTAATAGTTAATAATACATGTTTTAACCTAAGTTTTTTATCTTTATTTAATTAAACCATGTTATATTTAATTAAATACTTTAACCTATAGTTTATTTAATTAACATGAAATAATTAATAAACTATACTATTAATTACATGACTTAGAATATTAATTAGTAAACACTTAAGCTTATATAATTAGCTTAATTATCCAGCTTATATCTAATTATGGAAACTTTCTATTTTTTTAGAAACTTATTTAATTAAGACAGCTAATCTATTTATGGAAACTTTATATTTTTAGAAACTTATTTAATTAAAGCAGTAAATCTATTTTTGGAAACTTTCTATTGTTGGAAACTTTATATTTTTGGTAACTTTCTATTTTGGGAAATTTCTATTTTAGGAAACCTGTTATTTTTAGAAAGTTTCTTATTATTACACAACAAGTATAATAATACATGAAATGCAAGCAATACTTAAACAAAATAAATAGAATACATGATAAACACAGTATAAAGCTTAAATCAGTAAAACATGACATGAACATATAAAACAAGCTAAGACATGATATAAAACCAGTACGTACTCAATAATCAGATTCTTATACAAGTATGTATTTATGTAGCATTAGTGATACCGAAGTAGGACTCTCTTCCGTTCGTCTTCTTCGTTCCCTGGACATAAGGTACGGATTCTTCGTCCTTTCAGTATGGACATTTTTCCTTATTAGGATTTCCCCATATATAGCCAACTGTTTTCCCCAGTATATGTTTAATATGTTTTTGAATTGCTTATGTTTAATTAGAATACCTAAAGCCATATACATGCATGACCAGTTCTCCTAGTTATGGAGGTACCATAACCATAACACTAGAGGCACAAGTGTTATGACTTCACCACAGCGGAGTGATAGCTCGTGGCGTCCCTTTCAGCTTTTTGCCATATTATTATTATCAAGTGGGGCGTATGGGTGCATCCTAGTTTACATGTTTTCAGCAGATTACTCAGTGTGAATGTGGTGTGTGCCTTGCATCCTTCACAAGGAGCTGATCCCTCCTACCTAAAACCAGTATATTAAATTAGAGGTAGTCCCTCTAATTTGCTTGAAGAGGTAACCCCTCCAAATATTTATGCACGTTGATAATTCATGACCTATATTGGCTAATGGTAAAATATGTTAAACAGTTTTTACAAGATAAACATAAGGGTTTTCAAACTATAAAACTAGTTTTACTAAGATATAACCAGGTTATCCAGGACTTAGTCTTTTCCACTGCTTCATGTTTATATGATTATATTATTCATGGTATACTTGTATATCCGTGCACTGAGCGTATTGCTCAGCCGTTTTCCTTTTCATGTTCCCAAAACGGCAGGTACTTAGGGACGCTCGTAGACTTTAAGCGTACGTGCATATGGATTGGAAGCTTCCTAGCCTTCTTTAATTTATGCATTTCTTTAATACTTTGATACTCATTTCCTGTTGATCCCAAACTTAGATCGATTAGCTTTGTGTATACGAGATTAGATCAAGTATAACACGTAGAGAAACCTTTGTATATGCTTTGTGAATCTAAGTGTTATGCGGACTTTAACACTTAAACAAGAACACACAAGATATAAACAAACTTTCACTTTGATTATCAATGTCGAACTTGCTTACAATGAAAGATGTTTATGTACGAAAACTTATGTAAAACTTGATATTGAACATTAACCTAAAGGCCTTCTTTTATAGACTAAGAAGCCTTGTACAATAAGCTACGTATCAACTATTCTAGGTAAAGATAAACATAGAAAATACATTGTCGTTTCTATCCTTACTAGAAGTATTCTAGAATATAATAAACGTGTAGATCATATCTTCCATCAGTGCTTGTCTTCACTGTTGTCAACGCTTGACTTCAACTTGTCAACGCTTGAGCTGTCAGCGCTTGTTTTGTGCTTGTCAGCGCTTGAATTGTTCTTGTCAGCGCTCAAGTGATCTGGCCTTAATTTATTCCCAACAATCCTCCCATAAACTTGATATCCACTCTAATGATCAAGTTTTTGAATAAACATTAAGAACTTGGAGGAGTCTGACAAATCTTCTCATATTGGTAATAAATAAATCTGATCAAATTCTTTGCCACGTCACTTGTATAATCTATCTCCAGCTGAGTGTCCTTCATCTTTTCCAAAACAGCTTTGGATATGAAATACTGAGCATCCACAAGTAGATACTCAGCAAACTTTGTAGAGCTCAAATGATATACACCAGCAGCTGAATAGAACCTCCATTGAAGACCACCGAGGTCATCTTCAAGATCCTTCCAAATTTCAGGATCTTCCTCTTTTGTCCCACACATTCTTTTGAATGTGGTCCAAAGTTTTATTCCATTAGCTGAAGTTGGTGCTTCAGCCTCATACTTGGTCTCCAGCAACCTCCAAAGGTCCACCAAGTCTTCTCTATCACAACTTGCAAATAAAGATATGAGAGTGGTAAAAGTGTGTACCTCCTTGCCAAATCTGCCAATCTTCCAGAATCCACATTCATCCTCATCATAACTCACAATTGGATTCCTGGAATCTAATGGTAACACCTGCACCATATCTGAAGCTTCTAATGGGGAGAGCTTGAGGCTCTTTCTTATAACTGCTTCACTTGGATATATTGGATCCATATCTTTTGGAAACTCAAGTTTAAATCCCTTCTTCACTGGCCTGGGAATTATCAAAGCTTTCTTGATTTCCATTTCTTATGCAAGTTGCTCCTTTCTTTCATCTGAAAGAAGTTTGAGAGTGTTTGCTTCCTGCACTCTCACCCAAATAGGATAAGCCCTATGTTCCAACTCATCAAATGTCAAAGCCTTCAATTTCTGATGTGTCCATCCAACTCCATGACATCTGAGCAACATAAAGTAGAGCTCTCTTCTATCCCTTTTCAATTCTGAGAGAATATTGCTTGCCTTGTGCTTCAAAATCACCTTACAATCCTTCTGAACTCTAAGAAGAAGCTCCAAACCCCATATTTGATCTGAAATGGTTAAGTCTGGATTATCCATGCAGCTTTCTTCCCAAGAATTATACATTTGAACCACCTCTGGCATGTCAAAGTCAACCTGCAATTTCAATTCTCTCAACTTTTCCCTAGCAAGCTCATCACCATACTCAAGCCTTTCAGGTTCTATAATCATCACACTTGAGTCTGAAATAGCTCCATCACTTTCTTCTTCAGAAGTCACAACAAATGGTGACTTTTCCTTTTCACCTTGTTCCATCATTTGTTCAGCCAATCTTCTATCAAATTCAACTTGGGTTGCATCCTTTGGAACAATTTCTTCTACCAATTTACCCTTACCCTTATCTGATGGTGCAATGGTTGGTAAGGTAGATGGTAATACCTGAGTAGAAACTTCCTTGATGATAGATGATGACTGGAATACATCACCTTCATGTGCAGGTCTGTCAACGCCCAAATTTCCTCTATCAGCGCCCAAAATACTTCTATCAGCGTCCAAATTTGTCTTGTCAACGCTCAAATATTTTCCCTCAGCGCCTTGTGTAACCTCTCTCAACATAGCTGTAAATGATAAATTTAGATTGGTTGGAGAGATTAAGAACGTATCAAAACCTGTTTGTTCCTTCAAAGTTGTAAGGGCTTCAGCAACATCCATTGATTGACCATCTTGGCTGCCCTTATCACTCAGATTTCTTTGATCTTCCTCCCCTTTGGAAGACTCCTCCATACCCCTCCTAGCATGATCACTCTCCAAAACAACAATCCTCTCCCTCAATTGCTTGAGTTCAAGGCCTTGAGAGCTGACAATTTGTACTAAGTCTGCATTTTGCTTTTGCAAGCTAATGCAGACTGCCGTCAATTCCAAAAGAGTCATTGGTTCTGGTCTGTCCTCTTCTGAAATGGGGATTTGACCTCCCAAGTCAGGTTCATTGGGCAAAGATGAGGACTTAATTATGGTGGGACTGCCTTGGCCAGCATCTAAGCTAGAACCAATAGTCCCAGCCTCATCCAGGTCACCAGCCACACTTGTGGTGGTGGTTCTCTCTGCTTCATGGCTAGGACCACCAGAGGAGAACACTCCAGTAGTCCTTTGGCGTTTTATCAACCTATATGCAGGTGGTGTGGAAGATGGTGTGGAAGAATGGGTAGATGTGGGTTGGTTAAGGGGTGTTTGGGATTGTGAAGGTTGTGTGTCAGCGTTGGAAATAGGCACATCAACGCCAACATTTGATGTGTCAGCGTTAAAGGGTTCTTGGTCAATTTGCATTTGTTCAGGTGAGGGTAAAGGTTCAGGAATGGGTTCAAGTTGTGGTTGAGGGTTAATTAGAGGTTGGGGGTCTGGTTGGGGTTGTGCTGCTGCAATAACAGCAAGCATGGCTGGGGTTAAAGGTAAGTCTCTATGGGGTTGTGAATTCATCTTCGTAAAAATAGCTTTCTTTTGCTCAGGGATCTTATAAAAATCATTGTGATCCCTTGAGCAGTAACCTTGATCATCAAAAATCATTTGCAGAAAACGGGGATAAGCTAAAGTCATTTTTGTCCCCTTGTTTTTACACATCCCTTCAAAAATCATTTTAGAATAGTTATATTTTTGCCCTGTTGCAATGCACACAATAGCACTGGCAATGGATCTATTGATCTCATTGTGTGCAGTACATTTAGGACTCAAACATTGAAGGAGGACGTGGATGAGGTACATCCAGGCTGGGGGAAATTCCTGCTTATGATACTTGTTTAGAGTACCTTCATCAGGAAAAGGATATCCCAAAGCCCTAAGCCCTTGTTCTATTTCATTTATGGGAAGGATGGCTACACCATCAGCATCATCAAGATGCAAGGCCTGGTGTACCAAGGCCTCAGTAACCACCCAAGACCTCCCATGAACAATAGAAGTTAATGTGGTCACTCCATTAACTGTTGAGGAACTAATAGTGTTCCAAAACTGCTTAATGTGTGTGACTGGAATGAGTGGTGCATGAGAAAGAGCATACCTTAGTAGGGATGCGTTCAAATACGCCACCATTTGTGTGTATTGAGGAAACAAATCATTATCAGCAACAAGATAAGCAATCATGTTGTGTTGAGACTTGAACCCCAATTCCAATTCTGCTGAGTTAAACTTTGGTGCCATTGATGAAAGTTGGTAATTTGAAATGTAGAAGATGAAGTTGATAAGAGAAAAGTGTTAGACAAAAATTATAGATACCCTGTTTAAAAATAGGAGCCAAATTTATAGGAGAGAAAGAATGCATGTGATTGGCCCAAAAATAGGCAAAGATTTTCAAAAACTAATCATGAAAATATTGAAAAAGTTATAAGTTATCTCATGCAATTAATGAAAGTAACAACTCCTAAAATTACGGCTTGAAAATATGTCAAAAAGTAACAACTTGGTAGGCCCCATTGAGTGTCAACGGTCAAAAATAACCTATCAACGCCCAACGGCTATAATCCTGTCAACGTTCGCCTAAAGCCATGTCAGCGTCCAATTTGGTCACAACAACGCTTGGAAAAATCTTGTCAGCGTCCAAAAATAAAATTGTTTTAAAAAGTGAAAAATGACCTTAACAAGTAATTTATCCTAGAGAAGATAACCAAAAGCTGATAATTATTATAGGACGGCAAGCACTGTCCAGTTATGCACACTTGCATAAGCAAGATAGACATAGCAGTCCTCTAGTGTCCCTTGCTAACCAAAAGTCTTAACAACAAAGTTACCTTATAAAATCCTTGTTACTCCCAGGTAAATCCCATATCAAAATCATTCCCAAGTCTCCCAACAGACCACAACCAATTCTAGGCCAAAAATGTCTTGGCAGCATGCAAAGTTGATATACTATGCATGCTACAGTGCCTCATGGTTTAGTAAAACTAACCCATACTCACCTGTGGACACAATCAAGAATTGTGATAAGAGTATCATATGGATACCCAAACATCCTAAAGGTTCCTAAAACCTCCCCTTAAACGATGATACAAAAAGTTTGCTAAAATCATGCATGAACATAAAAAAAAAATTTATGTCAAGATAGGAATGAAACATTCCAACCATCATCCATAAATAAAAACTTGTCCAAATGCTTTTCCATTGATCCATAAGCAACTCTGTATCCAATGGTATACTGCTAACACCATCTGCACATTTAGATTGAAAACCACAAAACTAACATTGTTGCTGACAACGCCCCGATAACACATGTCAGCGTTGAAGGAAGCTTTGTCAGCGTTAGACAATTATATTGCTGAAAACGTTGCAAAAACACTTATCAGTGTTCAAGCAACCTTTGTCAGTGTTAGAAAAATATAGTGGAAAATCTAAATCATCAATAAGACCAATAATAATAATGCATCATCTTGTACATACTTTTACAAAAAGAATCCAAAACACATATTAAGTGAGATTAACCATTCCAATACTTGTTACCAAGTATTGAAATCTTCCAGTATCAAAAGGTTTAGTTAATAAATCTGACACATTTTCCTCAGTGTCAACCCTATCTGGTTGTATTAAACCTTTCTCAAAGCAATCTCTGATAAAATGGTGTCTAATTTCTATGTGTTTAGTTTTAGAATGATGTACAAGATTCTTAATGATGCATAAAGTACTATTATTGTCAACAAATATCTTAGTATGCATGAAATTATACCCATAATCCAACAGCTGGTTCTGAATCCACAACACTTGACCACAACATGCAGCTGCAGCCACATACTCTGCTTCAGTTGTAGAATTAGCCACCACTGTTTGTTTCTTGCATTGCCAAGATATTAACCTACTCCCAAGAAACTGACATCCACTAGTTCTGGATTTCCTATCAAACTTTTCACCTCCATAATCACTATCTGAATATGCAATCAGCTCCAATGGTGAATCCTTTGGGTACCACAAACCAAGATTAGGATAGCATCTTAGGTACCTAAAGATCCTCTTCACAGCATAAAGGTGACATTCTTTGGGAGTCACTTGATGGCGTGCACAAGCACACACAGCAAACATAATGTCAGGTCTGGAGGCATTAAGATACATCAAGGATCCAATCATGGATCTATAATGCCTGACATCAACATCTTTCCCATCTCCAATCTTTCCCCAAGGGTGTTCTCTATCCATAGGAGTAGTAGCCCTCTTTTCATGTGTAGAAAAGCCAAACTTCTTCAAGATTTCAGCAACATATTTGTCCTGGGAGATGAAGATACCATCCTCTTTCTGCTGAACTTGTAAACCAAGAAAGAAGTTCATCTCCCCCATAGCACTCATCTTGAACTTGTCTGTCATAAGCTTGGAGAAATCCTCACTCATCTTTGAATCAGTAGACCCAAAAATGATATCATCAACATAGACCTGCACAAGCAACACATCCTTTCCTTTCTTCTTTGTATATAGTGTCTGATCTATGGTGCCCCTTTTGAATCCATTGTCCATCAAATAGGAAGACAAAGTACCATACCATGCTCTAGGGGCTTGATGAAGGCCATACATAGCCTTTTTGACTCTATACACTTTATCTGGATGCTCTGGATCCTCAAAACCAGGAGGTTGCATGACATATACTTCCTCAACAATGGTGCCATACAAGAAAGCACTCTTGACATCCATTTGATAGACTGTGAAGCCCATGCAGGAAGCATAGGCTAGAAAAATCCTAATAGCTTCAATCCTTGCAACTGGTGCAAAGACCTCCTCATAGTCTATCCCTTCCTCTTGTGTATAACCTTGAGCCACTAACCTTGCCTTGTTTCTGACCACAATACCTCTTTCATCCCTTTTGTTCCTGAGAACCCATCTTGTCCCTATGGGTCTGACATATCTAGGACAATCAACCAGCTCCCAAACATCCTGAATTGCAAATTGGTGAAGCTCATCCTGCATTGCTTCCACCCAACTTGGTTCTTTGAGAGCATCAAATATTTTCTTGGGTTCTTCTTGTGATAGAAAACATGCAAACAAACATGCTTGTACAAGAGGGGTATCAACCTTCTTGTGTATATTGGCAATAAATCCACCAAGACCTTGATGGGATCTTCTTGTCTGAACTGGAGTCATAATATCACCAATGATCTGAGATGTGGGGTGATTCTTCATTGTGGAGGTGAGAACCCCTCCTTCAAAAAGTCTGGTGTCCTCAACCTCATGCTCCATGTTGCCAATATCTTCTTCATCAAACTCTCTTTGATCAACAGGAATCTCTTCATGAACATTGGAAGGTTCTCCTTGTTCAAAAGTGGAATAGAAAATATGTGCAAAGGTGTTGTCAACGTCTGAACCTTGTTTGTCAGCGTTTGGGCTAACAACGCTTGAACTGTTGTTGTCAACGTCTGAGCCATCAACGTCTGAATTGGTCTTGTCAGCGCTAGATTTGCCTTTGTCAGCGCCTGAAAAACCATGCATGTTTGTATCTGGTGGTATTTGGAAACCACCACTATCTTGTCCAGCAGCAGCAGCAGCAAAAGCATCTGTCCAAATGGGAATTGTGACATATTCAAATGTAGGAGATGCCTTTTCTGCTTGTGATCCAACCCTTTCATTAACCTGTGTACCTGAAACATCAACAACTTGTTCCTCCACAACATTTGAAGTTACCTTCACAATGTCTGGATTAGTGACAGGTATATAGTTTAAAGTTCTAGATAAGGGTTCCAAATCAAACAACCAATTAGGACCACTTTCAGGATCACTAGGTTTATTCTCTAAGAACCTAACATGTACTCTCTCAACTATCTGTTTGTCCTCTTTAAGATAAACCCTATAACCCTTGCTCTGGACTGAATACCCCATGAAGTAACCCTCATCACCTTTTGCACTAAATTTCCCTAAGGCATCACTAGTATCTAATACTACTATATGACATCCAAAAGGTCTGAGAAAACCAATATTAGGTTTTCTTCCCCAAAGTAACTCATAAGGTGTTTTGTTCTGAATTTTGTTAACCAATGCTCTATTTTGCACATAGCATGCTGTATTAACAGCCTCAGCCCAAAAGGCTATTGGAAAGTGAGCATCAGCCAACATTGTTCTGGCTGCTTCAATTAGGGTTCTATTTTTCCTTTCAGCAACCCCATTTTGTTGTGGGGTTCTAGCAATGCTAAATTGCCTAGTAATTCCTTTCCTGGCACAAAAATCATCTAGCTTCTTGTTCCTAAATTCTCCACCATTATCACTCCTAAGCATTTTAACCTCATTTCCAGACCTTTTCTCAATCTGAGTGATAAAATCAATAAGAACATCAGCTGTGTCACTCTTCATAGCTAGAAAGAATGTCCAAGTGAACCTAGAAAAGTCATCTGTGACTACAAAGCAATATGACTTACCATTCAAACTTTCTATATTTGTTGGACCAAAGAGGTCCATATGAAGCATATGAAGAGGTCTGGAACTAGTATGCACCTGTTTGGACTTAAATGAGACCTTGTGCTGCTTGCCTTTAAGACATGCAACACAAGAGTGGTCATTGTGGAAGGCCTTCTCAGGCAAACCATCAACTAAACCAAGCCTCACAAGTCTATTTATATTTTTAAAATTTATGTGCCCTAGTCTCCTGTGCCACAAATTACTTTCATCTACTGAGGCCTTAGCATAAAAACAAGACATATTGGTATTCACTTTAATTCCATTTAAATTCACATTATATATGTCCTTATGCCTAGGTGTTCTATACTCAATATACTTCTCATCAGGGATCTTAAAATCCTTGCTTAACACCAAACACTCAGTATCAGTGAAAAGAACCTTATTTTTGTTATCACAAACTTGTGATACACTAAACAGATTATAATCAAGTTCTTTTACCAGGAAGACATTCTCAAAACGCAGATTGTTGGTGAGAAGGGTTCCTTTGCCTGTAATGGTGCCATATCCCCCTCCAAAGTATACCTTATCACCATCTTTAATAGGAGTGAAGTTCGTCAGATAGTCTTCCTTTCTTGTCATGTGCCTTGAGCATCCACTATCCCAGTATCCATAATCATTGATCTATCTTTGAATGCCCTGCACATAAAGAAAACAAATTAGTTTTCTTTGGGAACCCAACTCTCAGAAGACTTGGATTCATCTGGTTGTTCAATAAAAACAGACTTAGTTCTCACAACAACCCCATTCTCATCCTTTTTAGGATGAAATACCCAGTTAACCCTAATAGGTTTTGTAATGACCTTTGAAATGTAATTAAATCTATTGCAAGTCATTGAAATTCCATTATTATTAGGGTTCTGATCTTTCTTGGGTCTCCATGTTAAGCTTGAAGAAGCTTTAGACCCCTTACCTTGTGGCTGCAAATATCTAGGTCTGGTCACGTTTCTGTCAGCGTTGGATTTTGTCCTGTCAACGCTGAAATTACCCTTGTCAGCGTTGAACCTAGGGTTTGCTACAGGAACCCATTGCCTATTTGACCAGGTGTTTGTCTTTTGAAAAGGTCTTTGTCCATGAGTGTTAGACCTTCTAGAAAAGAATGGGGCAGGTCTAATCACTTGTGGACTTTGCTGCACACAAGGTTTGGGTCTGACAACGTTTGACTTCCTAACAACATTGACTTTCTTCCTATCAGCGCTGAAATTGTTCCTATCAGCGCTGGCTTTGGGAGCGTTGACACACTTGTATGCCAAATGTGAAAAGCTACCACAAGAGTAACAGGCTTTCTTAGACACAACCTTAGGTCTAGTAGAGAAGAAACCTGTTCCATGATTGCTAACTTGGCTCTTGGGTGACCTATTATTCCTATACATCTCTGCATATTTAATGGTAGGTCTTCTAACAGTGTTTGAGCCTAGGTCAACAGCTTTACCAGTGATTGGATGAGTAACCTTAATGAGTGGTGATTCATTGGGACTTTCACATAGCAAACCTCCCTTAACAAATAAAGTAGGGTTAGCTTTCTTCCACTCATTTAGGTCAGTCAGTTTTTGTTGATACTCTTCCACTGGAGTGACAACTCTTGGTGGAGGAATGAATTCCTCTTCTTGGCATTCTGGTATACCAGTCCAAGATAAATCCTTTCTAAGGACACCATAGAAGTCACCAGCTGGTGGTGGAACCAGAGAGTAATCATTCATCCCAATCCCAGTCATGTCCTTAGGATCCCTTTGTTTAGCTACACAGTCTCCTAGGGTTTGGGTGGCTCTATCAAATCTTTGAATCTTGAGGTCAACATTATCTTTATTCTTAATGGCCTCATCTAACTTAGCCTGTAGGTCTCGATTGACCTTTGTCATGATATTTCTGATATCCATACTACCCTCTAGCTCATGTTTTAAGATATTTATCTTATCTTTTAAGTCAAATTCCATTTTCTTGTATTCAGAAACGGTTTTCTCAGTTTCAGTAAGAGCTAGTTGGTAATTGGACAATTTACACCTTTCAGTGCTCATATAATCTTTTAGTTTTAACACCTCTTTGTTAAGTCTATCAGTGTTTAACCTACAACCTTTGCTACAAAAAGCATTATCATATACCTCATTATCAGATGAAGAGGAGGAGTGTGCCATGAGAGCATATTCAACATGCTCTTCTTCTTCAATATCAGCAACCAAAGCTTTATCCTCTTCAGCAATCTTAGCCAGATAGCTCCAATCCCATCCTGTACCATCAATTCCTTGAACTGCAACCATGGCTTTGGAATCTTGAGCTTTAACAACCTGACTTGAGGGTTTACCAGCATCAGATCTTCTAGGAGATCTGCATTCCCTCATGAAGTGCCCCATACAATGACAGTTGTAGCATTCAACTTTGGATTTATCAAATCCAGCTGTGTCTTTAGCATTGAAGGTCATCTTCTTCTTGAACCTTCTATTCCACCTATTTGCTCTTATACTAGCAAGAGCCATGTTCCACTTGATGTCCATCTCTTCCAAGTGCTCATCACTTATCTGCTCAAGGTCCTCATATGTAATCACTGAACCATTGGGCAAAGAAGCAATGTAAGCACACACGGTATCCAAATCCAAACCAGCAGGTTTAACTCTTGGGGAGTCATTCATGAATGTGTCAGCGTCTGAAAAGGAGACGTTGACAGGACTTGTTCTAGCGCTGACAAATGATGATCCAGTAACTGGATGTATAAAAGAGTCCTTCTGATTGAATTGACCTTCACTATGAGAGAAGAAGGCCATGTTGCTGGTGCTAGATTTGCTTCCATGTTCTGAAAGAGTTTCATCTTCCAATAGTCTTAGTTTGTTGTAGATGTCATCAAACGAGGAGCTCTTGTAAGTATTATTGGCAAGAATAGATCTTGCCTCAATCTTCCATGCCTCACCAAGGCTTTTAAGAAAGGTAGCATTGGTGTCAACATCACCAACTTGTGTCCCCATGAAGGACAATTTGCTTGTGATGTCAAGCAATCTGCTTCTCACACTACTCAGTTTCTCATTGGGTTGAGCTTTGAAGACAGCATAGTCATGCAGAAGTTGCTTTTTCTTTTCTTCCTTAGTGTCTGCATTGCCACCATATGCAACTTCAAGTGCTTCCCAAAGATCTTTAGCAGATTCATAGCCTCTATATTTGTGCTGGTTTTCTTGTCCCAAAGAGACTTTCAGAATATTTAGGGCTTTCATGTCAACCCTTTTCTTTGCAATATCTTCAGCACCTACAGCTCTACCATCTCCAGGTTTTTCTTTCTTATCTTCATCAGGGCATCCTTCAACAGCTGATCTTTGAGTAATGGCATCAAGAATCTTTTGAGCCTTATTGAATGAGTTTCCATATTCAATAATCTCCCAGAGTGTGTAATCAAAGATCCCCAGATATTGTTCAAAGTTGAACTTCCATAAGTCAAAGTTGGTTGCATCAAGCATGGGAATCCTGATGTTTGGTAAGGGTGAAGAGGAGGTGGTTATTGCTTCAGACATGATGTTGTTAGGGTTTCTGAGAAAATTAGGGTTTTGGTGTTCGTGTATGGTTCTAGTGTTCTTCAAAGATCAAAAGTTCCTCAACAAGCTCTGATACCACTTGTTGATCCCAAACTTAGATCGATTAGCTTTGTGTATACGAGATTAGATCAAGTATAACACGTAGAGAAACCTTTGTATATGCTTTGTGAATCTAAGTGTTATGCGGAATTTAACACTTAAACAAGAACACACAAGATATAAACAAACTTTCACTTTGATTATCAATGTCGAACTTGCTTACAATAAAAGATGTTTATGTACGAAAACTTATGTAAAACTTGATATTGAACATTAACCTAAAGGCCTTCTTTTATAGACTAAGAAGCCTTGTACAATAAGCTACGTATCAACTATTCTAGGTAAAGATAAACATAGAAAATACATTGTCGTTTCTATCCTTACTAGAAGTATTCTAGAATATAATAAACGTGTAGATCATATCTTCCATCAGTGCTTGTCTTCAATGTTGTCAACGCTTGACTTCAACTTGTCAACGCTTGAGCTGTCAGCGCTTGTTTTGTGCTTGTCAGCGCTGGAATTGTTCTTGTCAGCGCTCAAGTGATCTGGCCTTAATTTATTCCCAACATTTCCATGGACATTGTTTAGTCCTTTTCCTTTTCAGTACTTATGTTTGTGTGTGACGAGTTCTACTTTTGGGACCGATGTTTGATTCCGGTATTTCCTTTATTGTCACGTAATGTTTAGACATTTATCCTTCTATGCTTTGATGACACGCCATAATCACGCGTGACATTCCATTTATCAAAATGGGGTGTTACAATTATGGTATCAGAGCCAAGGCTTCGACCTGTAGGCTCTCAAAACACGGCATGTGATTAGTGGGTAGCCACTGTGGTCTTCCTAGAACTGACAGTCAATTTTTCATGCATTCATCATTTTCATGCATACATATATATGTCATTGTCGCAGGTTTATGACTAAGTAATGGTTGGTACATGACTGGCCCTATTTAGTCGCATATGTTTTATCGAAACTTTTAAATTTGGGACCGACCCATAGGCGTCCCCTCGCCATGTCTTTTGTTTTGAGTGAACTGACCATAGGCGTTCACTCTCGTGCATACAAAAGTTTTCATAAAACTTCATCATGCATTCATGTACTAGTTTTCCTGCATAAAATTTTTCTCATGATTATTTGGTATAAATTTTTTTCATGTATATAGTTATATTTTGATTAGTTTAATCATGTATTTTATGTCATACTGTCAATTGGTTATCACACACGAGCAGGAACAACTCAATGCAGCAATGCAAGCTACAAAGCAAGCTATGCTTCCTCAGCTGAGGAATGAAATCAGGGCTGAGGTTTAGGCTGCCAACAATCAGCAGCATCACCAAGTACCTCCTCCTCCTCGTCCAGCAACATTGGCCACATGGCTGGAGAGATTCAACAAGCTCCGTCCTCGAGCTTTCGAGAGAACAGATAGCCCTAGTGAAGCTGAAAGCTGGTTGGCTCACATTGAGAAGATCTTTGATGTTATGGGCTGTGACCCCGTCTTCAAGTCGAGGTTGGCATGCTACCAGTTCGAAGGTGATGTGTTAGCATGGTGGATAACACTGAAGCAGACAGAGGGAGGTGATGATTGGGTGGCTGGTTTGACATGGGCTCAGTTTAGGGATAGGGTGATGGAGCAGTTCTTTCCCAAGTCTGAGCAAGATAAGCTGAAGAGGGAGTACCATGGGATCCGACAGAGAGCTGGGGAGAATAGCAAGGAGTTCATGCAGTGTTTTCTTCGCTTAGCTGGTTTCCTTGGTGCACCAGTAGGTACTCCTGAAGAGCAGGCACACCACTTCAGGTGGGCTCTTCGTACATCGGTCACAAACAACTTGGTGTGTGCTACGTTCAACACGGTAGCACAAGTGGCCGATGCAGCACGTAAGCTGGAGATGCTGCAGGAGAGAGATGAGTTCGAGGAAGCAGAGAGACCCGATAACAGGTAAACATTCGTATTCAAACGATGGCCAATCCGTATTCTTTCAGTATATGTCAATATTTCATCTCTTTAAATTGTATCTTCCAGACAGAAGACTGGGGACCGGTCTCAGCCGGCTACTCAGCAACAGCCTAATCAGCCCAAGGGAAACGTTCAAACTAACGACCATTCTTCTATGGATAGGCGTGGCGATAATGATAATTACTGTAACAACGCTGGACACTCCAACAGCAGCAGGTCCTTATACTTATGCATTTCCTTATGATTGCATGTTATGATTCCTAACTCTGACACATTAGTAAATATTCTACCAGGAATCATGGTAACGGTATGGACTAGAACCAGAGAGGTTCACAGCCTAACCATTCAGCTATCACTGGTATTTAATCTTACGATTATCCGCATTGTCCTTTGTACCTATTATCATGTCTCATGTGTGTTATTTTAGCAGGCTCTCAGCCAGTCAGGACGCCTGCTGGAGGATATACTCATCCTCTTTGCTCTACTAGCCACCGTAGGCACCCAGGGCATGCCGCCGCGACAGCGACGCATGCTACAAGTGTGGTCTTCCTGGCCACCGCATGAAGGATTGCCGCAAGGGTGAGATGGAGGGTACATCAGGACATGCTAATACCAAGCCGCCTCCTACTATTGGACGCGTTTACACGACATCTCGCGATCAGGCCAACAATCCTATAGGTACCATCACTGGAATCTTGTATATGTATGGTCAAGCTGCATGTGTTTTATTTGATACGGGTGCTATACACTCGGTCATTTCTTCTGCTTATGCCAAGAATGTTAGGATACTTCCCATGCCACTAGAGAATATACTGAGTATTTCCACTCCTTTGAGAGACTCTGTACTAATAACCCATGTGTACAAGAGTCTTCCCCTATAGTTTGACGACAAGGTTCGTCCTGTTGACGCACTTCCACTGGACATGATTGATTTCGACATGATTTTTGGCATGGATTGGCTATCCAAGCATCATGCTACCATAGGCTGCCATTCATATAGAGTCATCTTTGGTGATGTTAATGCGCCGGAGTACATTCACAACGGGTTCGTACCCGGCAGGTCTGTACAAATCATATCAACCCTACAAGGACGTGCATTACTTTCACATGGTTGTGAGGCTTATCTCGCTACTGTTCATGACATGGATGCTGAATCTCCATCAATTCAGGATCAGCCGATAGTGACAGAATTTCTAGATGTATTTCTAGAAGAACTTTCGGGCATACCACCTGCACGTGAAGTAGAATTTAATATCGATCTCATCCCAGGAGCTGAGCCGATTTCCAAGGCTCCTTATCGCATGGCTCCCACAGAGTTAAAGGAGCTGAAGGATCAACTGCAAGAACTTATGGAACGAGGTTTTATTCGACCGAGCGCATATCCATGGGGCGCACCGGTCATATTTGTTAAGAAGAAGGACGGCAGTATGCGTCTTTTCATAGACTATCGCAAGCTCAACAAGATTACCATCAGGAATAGGTATCCACTACCACGTATAGATGATCTGTTTGACCAACTCCAAGGGGCCAAACATTTCTCCAAGATTGATCTTAGGTCGGCTATCATCAACTACGGGTTAAGGAGCAGGACATCGCCAAGACTTCTTTCCGTACACGCTATGGCCACTACGAATTTGTAGTCATGCCATTTGGCCTTACCAATGCTCCAACAGTTTTCATGGATTTGATGAACATAATCTTCCATGAATTTCTGGACAAGTACGTCATTGTCTTCATCGACGACATCCTGATTTTATCTAAGTCCAAGGAGGAACACAAAGACCATCTTCGTACAGTACTACAGATTCTTCGCCAGAAGCAGCTGTATGCTAAATTCTCCAAGTGTGAGTTCTGGTTAGACAAGGTGGCATTCTTAGGTCACATTGTATCAGGAGAAGGAATCACGATGGATCCAACAAAGGTTGAGGCTATTACCAAGTGGCCAAGACCGACATCAGCGACTGAAGTCCGCAGTTTCCTAGGCTTAGCTGGTTATTACCGTAGGTTCGTGGAGAACTTTTCCCGGTTAGCACTACCATTGACTAAACTGATGCGGAAAGGGGATAAATTCGTCTGGACTGAAGAACGAGGGAACAGCTTTGAAGACCTGAAGCAGAAGTTAGTATCTGCACCTATTCTTACTCTCCCATCTGGTACAGGTGGATTTCAAATATACAGTGATGCATCAGGGAAGGGAATTGGCTGTGTTCTCATGCAACATGGGAAAGTGATCGCGTACGCTTCATGGCAGCTTAAGCCTTATGAGGAAAATTACCCTACACATGACTTAGAACTTGCAGCAGTCGTGTTTGCATTGAAGATATGGAGGCACTACTTATATGGAGAATCATGTGACATTTTCATGGACCACAAGAGCTTGAAGTATATATTCACTCAGCGTGAATTGAACATGAGACAGAGGAGATGGTTAGAGCTGTTGAAGGATTATGACATTAATCTGCAGTATCATCCGGGCAAGGCGAATGTAGTGGCAGATACGTTTAGCAGGAAGTCCGTTAAGATAAACGACATTAAAATTGAGGAGGAAATCATAAGAGACTTGGAGCGACTAGACATATAGATCATAGTACGTGGACAGCATGGTTACTGGGCTAATCTTAGAGTAGAACCCGAGTTACTCTCTAAGATCAAGGAAGCTCAGAAAGATGATGGAGAAATCTGGGCGATAATTCAGAATTTGGAGAAGAAGACAGAATTTTGAGTAGATGCATATGGTATCTTATGGCAGGGCACGAGACTTTGTGTTCCTGATGATCAAGAACTTCGAGAAGCCTTGTTAGCTGAGGTTCATAGCTCCCCATTTTCTATACATCCTGGTTCGACCAAGATGTACCATGACATCAAGCAGTACTTTTAGTGGAGTGGTATGAAACAGGATGTTGCTACTTACGTCTCCAAATGTCTTACCTGCCAGCAGGTCAAGATCGAGCATCAGCGATCTGGCGGTCTTCTTCAACCGTTAGATATTCCAGAGTGGAAGTGGGACAAAATCACCATGGATTTTGTTAGTGGTCTTCCGCCAACCAAGAGGAAGCACGATGCAATTTGGGTTATCATTGATCGACTTACCAAATCAGCTCATTTCTTACCGATCTGCAAGGAAGATTCGGTCAGTAAACTCGACGATACTTATAGAAGGGAGATCATGAGACTTTACGGTGCTCCATCCAGCATCGTCTCAGACAGGGATCCTCGTTTCACTTCGCGATTCTGGAGAAGTCTGTAGAAAGCTTAGGGTACACAACTTAAGCTTAGCACCGCTTTTAATCCTCAAACAGACGGGCAGTCAGAGTGAACGATTTAGACATTGGAAGACATGTTGAGGTCATGTGCGTTGGAATGGACGGGTGATTGGGACGATTATATATGTTTGGTGGAGTTTGCATACAACAACAGTTGGCACACAAGTATCAAGTGTGCTCCTTTCGAGATGTTGTATGGCAGAAAGTGTCGTGCCCCAATCTTCTGGGATCAGGTTGGTGAGCAAACACTTGAAGGACCAGAAATCATAGAGTTGACTAATGAGAAGGTCGCAGTAGCTAAGCAGAAACTACAAGAAGCACGGTCACGTTAGAAGAGTTATGCAGAAAAGCATCGTATCGACGTACATTTTAATGTAGGAAATCACGTTTTCCTTAAGGTTTCGCCGGCACGTGGTGTTAGACGGTTTGGAATCAAAGGAAAGCTCAGTCCTCGATTTATCGGCCATTTGATGTCATTGAACGGGTCGGTGAAGTATCTTACCGTTTAGCGTTACCTCCGCAACTTTCTCATGTTCACGATGTTTTCCATGTGTCCTTACTCAGAGGGTACCAGTATATCCCCTTCACATGGTTCAGTATCCACTAGAACAGATTCGTGAAGATCTCACTTTCATAGAAGAACCCGAACGAGTTCTTGACAGACATGAACGAGTCATGAGAAGGAAGACGATTCCATTCGTCAAAATCCTTTGGAGGGATCATACCGAGCGGGAAGCCACTTGGGATACAGAGGAGTCTATCCGTGCTTCTTACCCTCATTTCATATTTTGAATTCGGGCATGTTCTTCTTTTCCAGTTAACTTTATCTATAATTCGGGGACGAATTATTCTTTTTAGGGGGGAAGAGTTGTAACACCCGCATGCTTTTACCACGAATAGTGCCCTTACGATCGTACGTACACGATTAGAACTTTCTTTTTATAGTACGTTTACGTTTCACGAACAAGAATTACAAGTATTACGTACGTATTATAACACGGTAATTATTTATTACGTATTAACACACGATAATTATTGCAACAATAATTATAATCACGAACATACAAACATGAAATCATGAACGTAAATTAATCATGGGCTAAATATTACGTATGTATGTATATTTATTACGAACACGAATAAATATAATAAGACACGAACGATTACTAATTAAATCACGTAAAACATGAACACGAGAACACACTTATTATTTAGACACGGAAAATGTTCGGGTTACCCCCCATTTGGGCCCCTACCCGCGGTTACATCACAAGAAAAGGGCCAAGTCCATAAATTTTACTAAACAAGGGATTAAGGGGAAAAGTTATTTTCATAATAACAAAAATTTGGAAAAGCAAGAAACCCTAAAAATCTTTTCTCCTTCCTCCTTGCCTTGGCCGCCGGGTATACACACACCAAGGGGTGTTTTGGTTAATTTTTGGTGTTCGATTATTGCATGTATTGTTAGTGTGTTCATCATTCTTTGATTCACGTGATCGGTATAAACCCTAACCTCTTTTCTTTTATATTTTTTATTTATAAATCACATGAAATCATAGATGTTTTTAATAACTATTAAAAACAAGTATAAACATGTTATTTAATCATGGGGTATAATTAATTAGTGGTTAAGGGGTGTTTGTTTTGTGGTCGACGCCTAAACCGAGCCCCAAGGGGGTCTCGGCTTGGATTTAGTTCGCACCACCGAGACCGTATGGTCTCGGTTTGGTGTCTTGATGTCTCGGCAGCAGCAAGAAAGGAGACCCTGACCTCGGTCCGGGCTTGTTTTGTTTTTGGGTTTGGCCACGGTAGCAAGGGGATACCGGCTAGCCGGTGGGAACCTTGGCTAGCCGGCGGCTAGCTTGACCAAGGGTGCATTCGGGTCCGATTCACGGGTTAAAACACGGGTCCGGTTCACACATGTTTAGAATAAAACACGGTCCGGTTCATGAGTTGTTTTTATAAGGTTAAATATTTTTACAAGACTTAAATTAAATTAATTAAAAACATGAACATGATTAATTTAATTTACATGACTTAGGTTATTAATTTTATTATTAATACATAAATTTTAACCTAAGTATTAATCATTTAATAAGACTATATAATTAATTAATTATTAAAACCATGACTTATAATTAATTAATTTACATGACTTATGTTATATTATTAATAGTTAATAATACATGTTTTAACCTAAGTATTTTAACTTTATTTAATTAAACCATGTTATATTTAATTAAATACTTTAACCTATAGTTTATTTAATTCACATGAAATAATTAATAAACTATACTATTAATTACATGACTTAGAATATTAATCAGTAAACACTTAAGCTTATATAATTAGCTTAATTATCTAGCTTATATCTAATTAAGGAAACTTTCTATTTTTTTAGAAACTTATTTAATTAAGGCACTTAATCTATTTATGGAAACTTTATATTTTTAGAAACTTATTTAATTAAAGTAGTAAATCTATTTTTGGAAACTTTCTATTTTAGGAAACTTTCTATTTTAGGAAACTTTCTATTTTTGGTAACTTTCTATTTTTGGGAACTATCTATTTTAGGAAACCTGCTATTTTTAGAAAGTTACTTATTATTACACAACAAGTATAATAATACATGAAATGCAAGTAATACTTAAACAGAATAGACAGAATACATGATAAACACAATATAAAGCTTAAATTAGTAAAACATGACATGAACATATAAAACAAGCTAAGACATGATATAAAACCAGTACGTACTTAGTAATCAGATACTTATACACATATGTATTTATGTAGCATTAGTGATACCGAAGGAAGACTCTCTTCCGTTCGTCTTCTTCGATCACTAGACATAAGGTACGGATTCTCCGTCCTTTCAGTATGGACATTCTTCCTTATTAGGATTTCTCCGTATGCAGCCAACTGTTTTCCCCGGTATATGTTTTATATGTTTTTGAATTGCTTATGTTTAATTAGAATACCTAAAGCCATATACATGCATGACCAGTTTCACCTAGCTATGGAGGTACCATAACCATAACACTAGAGGCACAAGTGTTATGACTTGCCCACGGCGGAGTGATAGCTCGTGGCGTCCCTTTTAGCTTTTGGCCATATTATTATTATCAGGTAGGGTGTATGGGTGCATCCTAGTTTACATGTTTTCAGCAGATTACTCAGTGTGAATGTAGTGTGTGCCTTGCATCCTTCACAAGGAGCTGATCCATCCTACCCAAAACTAGTATATTAAATTAGAGACAGCCCCTCTAATTTGCATGACGAGGTCACCTGTCACACCCCACAAATGGCGGAATATGGGGCGCGACGTATGGATATCATCACAACATGGCGTGTCTATAGAGATAACTATATGAAATAAGAAATGTCATAAAATGGTGACACAAAAGTCATGACAATAACTCAACAATGCAGGAGTCTAGGTAAGTAGGTAACAGTCCTACCTCTTACCCAAGACAAACAAATAACATAACCAAAACAAACATATGTGTACCAACAGTATCACTTATTAAATGAACAAATAAAACTAAGAAGGAAACGGGGATCTCCTTCTAAATGCATTCCTACGCAACTCCAAATCCTAGCCACTTATGTTCTCACACTTAACCATAGTATCACCTGAAAGAGACACTAAAACACGTCAACATAAAGTTGGTGAGAGTCATAGGCTTAGACTCCAACGCCAAAATCAAACCATAAGCTGTGAGTAATAACCAAAAGTTAAAAACATATGGACAATGTGATACAAACACCATACTCCCATAGGTACTCAAACACCTATGTACAAATCCCAAGGCCCCGCCTTGCCAATATCCCCTTGGTACCAAGTCAAAACATATACAATCAAGATCCATCTAGCAGTTAATCACGTAAGTAAGCAAAAGTCCATCACCAAACACAAAACATTCACAACATAATTTATAAAACAAGACAGTGTCTCTTCCATCCCATCTGGAAGTCAATATCAATAGTAAACATGGGACTATGAAACTCACCTGATTGAGCTTCTCCAAAAGTCCTCGCACTAGCAAAAAGCTAACAAACCAAAAACACATAATCAAAACATGAACCAGTCACTAAGATGGCTCATCAACCTATGATGGAAATATAAACTCCTCCTATATAAATACCTCATTTATATGCTCTAAGCATCTCATTACACCCCTCTATAAAGCCCTTAACTCATTATACTTCATAACCCGCCCCGTTAACATTTTACCCAAAACAATCCCGGTTTTAGGTCTCCAACTATAAGCCAAACGCCCACTTAAGCATACCCATGATCTCTGTAAAGGGAATATTTATGCCCTTACATATGTTAACTAACACCTCCCATTTGCCCCAACCTTAAAGCTACTGTTAAGGCCCCGATATATATTTATACTTTTGTCATTCCAGATTTACTGATTTTAAACATACAAAACGTTTGCGATGATTAGGGGGTCTTACCCTAACCCACAATCTTATCCCCAATGCAGATACTTACTATAATATATAAACCATCTCTCATGTTCGTTTGAATGTCCCAATGCAACCCTAAGTACCCCAAACAACCTAAAACTTAAAAAGAAAATAGGCTGACTTCAAAACTGTTTTGACCTCCGACTGTTGTAACCTGTTTTTGACCCACTTCCCACCTCCAATTTAGTTCTCGTTTCTTGCATTGGAAAGCCACTTGAATGACCTTTTCAGGGATACTTGGATCGCAAAATAAGAGTTTGTAGAACTCCCGATACGATCAAAACAATTGACTCAAAATTCTGCCCAGTTTTTAAAAACGCGTTTAATTAAATTAACCTCATTAATTACCCCTAACCCCATTAATTACAAGCCCTAATTTATGTAATCATCATATTATCATTAATATAACATTAATATACTGTTTTTAAATTAAACCTTAACCTAAATCCATCATAAGATGATTAAAGAAAACACTAAAACAATTTAATTTAAAAAGGGTTATTGAAGATTTATCTTTGATTTATGAAAACCCCCAAATTTTATGAAGAACCCTAATTTTTATGAAACCCACGAATTTTCTCTTTGCTCCAGGGATTATGATGTGTTTTGGTCCAATTAAAAACATTATATGGTTAAACAAAAGAATCCTTACCCAATTATAAAAGCCTTGTTTCCTTTTTTATTTTTTTTCATTTTTATTCCCCTTTTCTTGCGTCCAAAACCGACCCAACACCCCCTAATTTCGTTTTTTTAATATTTTATTGTTAATTAATATCTTATTAATATTACCTTAATTTACCTTAATTTATTACAACTCCTAAACCTCCAAAACCTCAAAACCGTAAAACTAGTCAAATTTACGCGTTTACCGTAAAAGACGTAAAATATACAGTTTTATAAAAAAATCTCAAATTTTGAAATAAACTTTATAACTAAGTCCTAAATGACTTAAAACCATCCCGAAAAATACTCCCGTGACTAATTACCTCATCCGAGACCTCTAATGCTAAACCGTAAATCGTAAAAATACGATTTTCTATAATACATATACGTATACGTAAAACCACTAAATAACACCATCTCATTTCATAGTCACTACCATGTGATCTCATGAACATGAAATCATCACACATCGTTTCACTCACAAGGTACCCCGTACCGGAAACGATATCCAAACCACAATCTATACACACCAATTAGCACATAAACACGTAAAGACACGTAACTCGCACAAAATAAAACTAAGTGACGAACCTCAAAACCGCGGTTGTCACATCACTCCCTCCTAATAGAAATCTCGTCCCAAGATTTACTCCTTAGGATCAAACACACAAACAACAAATCACATGAGGATACTTGTTCTAAACGAACTCCTCTCATTACCATGTGAACTTTAGTTCAAGTCTCAAATTACCACATATACTAACCAACAATATTTAAATTCATTGCCAACTCTTGACCTCACAGTCAATAAATCTCACAAATGACTCTTTGATAAAACAAAGACTCTTATTAACACAAGTCCCGAATAACCGTACATGCTAATATGCATTCTCATATAACATTTACCAAACCTCAATACATGAAATATATCATGTATACCACTCATTTTCCCCAGGTAATGCTATACTCATAAGCTACTGGTCTGATCTTTCCAAAGATCATAAATGGACCTAAAAAACTCTACATCAACTCTTCCATTTAACCAAAACATACCACCCGTTACTATGGGTGAAACTTCATACACAACTTTGTTACTAACTCTAGTGGTTTCCTCCTTCTCTACATAGCATCCCTCGTTGCTCTCATCCTGTCCATAAACACCATTACCACATTAGTAGCCTCTTTTACCAATTCTAGTCCACAATGGGGACAACTCACCCTCTACTTTCATATAGTGCCTCAAATGGCATTTATCGAATTCTAGTATGATAACTATCATTATATGAAAACTCAACCATCACTAATGAGTTTCCTAACTCCCTCTAATCAATCACTCATGCCCTCAGTGTAACTCCTAAGGTTGTATAAATATATCACTTGCCTATCCTTTTCCAGTTAGCTGGATATACTCATATCTAATCATGTTCATCAACCCCCTTTAGTCCGTACCCCAAACTACTTAAAAATTCCCATTTCCTTACAAAGTGACCTATGACGGTCTATCACATATCCATTAGTTCTTCCAAATCCAAATCAGCTTATGATAAATACACATCATCAAAAGGACGGTTATCCCAGTTAGTCTATCAACTGCCATCCAAACCCATGCTACAACTACTTCCATTAAATTTAGATAGCTCATTAGTAGCACCTATACACTTCTTTCTTGCTTTTCTTCATGATGATTTTTTTATACTCCACACATCCTTTATACCTACACAATGTCTTACCTTCAAGATCATATTGCTCCTCATCTTGTCTCAGTTAGACCAAGCCCTTCGTCCCTATGGCACATCACACCTATAACTCCTCATCCATTCGATTATCGGTACTAAGCCTCCCAAACAGTCAGTATAGGTCAGTGCAATTTCCTTTTCCACACTACGACAGTATTAGCCTGCGTTGTGCTTTATTCTACTCATTAAGCTCTACCAAAGTTTTACCTTCGGTTCTTATCTCGACCTATTTCATTCATGCTTCGCTTCTATACACACTTCCTTCTTCTTCCTCAACTCATACTATACACCACGATGTGATGCTTCCCGTCGTTTCTTCCCTTGCCATAATCCTTCATAAGGCATTCCATACATATTAGGCTAACTTTTACGCAAAACCCTCTATTCCATTACATCCGTACGTAATCCTTCCAACTTCTCAACTACGTGACTTCTCATTCCTCTTGAAATATGAGATGAATTAGTCAGTCTATCGACTATCACCCAACTCTCATCGTACTTATTCCTCCACCCCATTATGTATCCCTTTTACCAACTTCGTCCTTACATCGCCCTTTTCTAAGCTACTCCTATCTATGTAGGAAGTATAGTTTACGTCCCTTTTCTCCATATGATTGTCCAAGCCACACAACATACATGTTGACGCATTCTCTGCTTTAGACGACTCAACTCGTGCAACCTACATCCTTCATCGAAACTACCCTAATAAGTCATCCATATATTTCAAGTTCGTCCTAGCTTCACTTCATTCTTCTTATTCCATGTCTCATCAACCATGCTTGCCTTTCCCAGGTGGTACTTGGCCTTGCAATTTTTCTTTCATCACTTAACTCTACCCATCACCTTTTCCAAATGTTCAATCAAGATGATTAAATATATGTTAGAAACGTTCATGATTTGTATAGATCATTCTCTACGTCTCGTACCCCAAATGCCTTTAGCATTCTAGGCAGATATAACAATCCAGCTCCACTAGCTAAGTCTATCTAGTCATCTATACGCCAAAATTTTCCAGGTAGCTTCACTTGTTTTTCTCACAACCAGCTCTCCTACTCCCTCATAATAGGGACAGACTAGAGTTTCCTGTGATTCCATGCGGATCACACTCTCATCCTATACCCACATTAGTTTCCATTTGTCTAACTAAGCCCTATTCTAAATTATTACTCAAGTATCATACTTCTATTATGATCTTGAGCTAACATGAGGTACTTTTAGTCATCATCTTCTAGGAATACTTGGTTCTCTCCTTCCATGGTTCTCCCTTATTCCTACACTATCCCATCCAACAAAAATTTCATACTTCATTCATCAGATCTATGGAAATCACTAGTGCATTGGATAATGCATAGCTGTCTCTTCCAAAGATCTTTCATAACACCTTCACAAAACCGACTCTCTAATCACTTCTCCACGAAACTTATTCAGCCCAGCTTCACTCCGATACTCGATCTGCCCTTCTTCGTCACGAACCATACGTAAATTTCCCATCATAGTGCTTGTCACCTTTCCAGTCCTCGCAACTTTTGTGACTCCTTCGAAATCTCTAGCATCCTTCTTGCAGCCGACACGTAGTCCTTTCAGATCCTTGCTTCGCGATGTAGCTCTTTACGCCATCCTTCTCGTCTCCATGATGTTACCTAGGAACTTCACACTACCAGCAGCTTTGATAACTAAGATTTTACCTAGTTAAAAATATCGTTGTTCCAGTCTCTTCGAATTGAAAAATATCGCCATTTGATACAATGCTTTTACTAGTTGAAAAAGTTCGTTTCTCGGTGTCTTAACGAATTGATTCCCGGTTCAAAGTACGACTCAATTGTTTTTGGTGAAAAAGAATGTTTTTGGTTGTTTTAAAATAAAAGTGCGAAGACGTAAAAGTAAATGGCTGTAAAATAAATCTAAAATCTAATTAAAAATAAATGACAAGAAATTAAAAAGTGACGAAAAGTTAAAAGGGCAATTAAAGTAAATAACGCAAAATTATCTAACTATCTAAGGCAAACTTAAAACGCAACTAAAACTTAAAACTAAGGCAAGGGTAAAATAAATCTAAGGCAAGTAAACTTAAAGTGCGACTAAGTAAAAAGGCGGGAAAAGTAAAGCTTGAAAATTAAAGAATTAAAAACAGAAACTAAAAATAACCTGAACACAGCTTATCCAGAATAATCCTTTGTTCGTAATAAACATTCATCCGGAATGTCAGCTTCGTTCAGAATGTTCTTCTTCACTCGGAATATTTACCAAAAACCTTGATCCGGAATAAATCCTTTATCCGGAATATGTCACTTATCCGGAATAAAGTCTTGATTCGGAATATTGGGACTTGATCCGGAATAAAGCCTTGATCCGGAATGTTGAAGATTCCGAATAAAACTCCTTGATCCGGAATATGTCACTTATTCCGGATGGAAGCCTTTGATTCAGAATATCTCCTTGATCCGGAATGTTTGGTTGATCCGAAATGTTCTGTTGATCCGGAATGTTCTGTTGATCCGGAATGTGGACTTGATCCGGAATATGTCACTTATTCCGAATGAAAGGTTTGATCCGGACTAATAAATTATTCCGAATAAACTCCACTGATCCGGAATGTCTAATATTCCGGATGAACACCCTTTGATCCGGAATTTCTTGAACAACACTTTGATTCGGAATACCTGGGGAAAACAGGAACATCGAAGAACAAGGAAATGGAAAAAGCTACGGATCTAGATAAAAACTAATCAAAATCAACCACAAGATTAAGCAAACTAATAACAAATGATCAACTAATGATAATCAAACAAACCGAATCAATCAAACTAACAAATATAACCAAAATAATCAAAACCCACTTTAATCAATAAAAACTCAAAACATAAACATGAACATAAACATAAAAATCAAAGATTAAAGAAAGGTAGATAGGAGATGAACAATAAAAATAAAGATTGACAAGAATTAAAAGGAAACTTACTTGAAATTAAAGGTATTTAAGGTGCAAGACAAGTATTTAAATTTGACATGAAAAGTAAATGACAAGGTAATTAAAATTGGAAGAACTAATTGTCACTATTAGCCAACAAAAATGAAATGAATCTAATCTAATCTATTTATAGGGGAGGATTAGGGAGTGCTTAGGAAGCTTCCTCCCCTCTTTCTTCTTTTCCTTAATTGCAAGATTAAGTCCTTAATCTTGTTAATCTTCTTAAATATTGGACTTTAATGACTTTGTCTCGGGATTTCTTTGAACTCGTCTTGTAATTCTTCAATAAATTAGACTTGAGTTCTTGGGCTTTTAGTAAACTTCCGTCTTTTGACTTTTTCTTCGATAAATCTTCAGAATTGGTCTTGGACTTCCGTTCTTTTTGCACTCTTGACTTCTTGACTTCGTATTTCGTCTTTTTCTTCGAAAAAGCCCGTGAATGCCCATGTTTTCTCCACTTTTCACCTTTTCGTCCTAAATCACAACAAAAACACAAACCACGCATAATTCCGACATAAATGACATAAAATACACGTTTGGCTCGGTTATTATTGTAATTAAGTGGTAAAAAGGATGGGAGTTTACACACCTATCAAATCCCCTACACTTGACCATTGCAATGTCCTCATGCAATGCATTAGTTACCAAGCACGATTACACTTTTCATCATAATTAATCCACGTTGGCCTTTATTAAAGAGATAGAAAATTATAAACATTCAAAGTAAAATAAATCAAAAACATACCTTCGGGTTTTGGAAATGTCATGAATAATCATCATCCTCAAGTTTTCACTTTCTCCAAACCAAGCTTAAAAACGAGATCATTGTTATTATAAGTTAGCAAACTAACACGAACTCATGTGGGCCAATTATTCATTTAGACTCCCTTATTCCTAGGTGTATCTCTTATATTTTATTATTGTCTTGAATGATCACGAGGATGCATTGTTGACTTATTTTGATAGTTATTTAGGCTGAAAATAAAGTAGGACGATTTAATCAATAGTTAGCTAAAGGACAAAATCTTTTAAAACTGCTTCTCGGGACCTCATAAAGTTCATATCTTGGCATAACTCGCTTCGCGATTTGAGACCTTTCTCAGACCGATATTTGGCAGCGACTTCATACTTCAAACCTTGAGAGACGTTCATGAAATAATGGTCTTCTCTTCATAATTGGAATTTCTTCTCTTGAAATTTTGAGAGATTCTTCATATTTGGACCACGACTTCTTCATTTTTCTCCAATCTTTATTTTGGACTTTGATATACAGCGATCCGCCTCCTTTTTGGACTTGGCTTTATTTATCCTCATACCTTGCTAGGGTCTTTTCGAATAGACTTCTCCATGACTTTTGGGGAGGTTTTGCTTTTCGTCGTGTGTCTCGATCCTTCATATTGATTTTTGATAAATGATTCTTCACATCACTTGGGATCTTTAGCAACAAAATGTAGCCCTCATGCCTTGTTAGGGCCTTTTCGGACTCGCCAATCTTCGCATCCCGCTTCAATAAGTTATGTCTTGGCTATGAACTCTAATCCATACCGAGCAACTTTTAAACGATCTTGGGCTAGAAGCTAAGTAACTTTTCAAATCGTACAACCTTATTTATTGCAGATAAATTTATTAGCAAGTGATGGGAGAATAGGCTTATAATTACCTCACATAAATTCACGAAAGAATACCAAACTTATAATTGACTCTATCATCTCTCGTTCTCCACAGTTTAAAATCTCAAGGAATGAGACTCGTGGATGCTTAGCCTATTAAATCAAAGTTTTGGGTTTTCGAGTCGTTTATAGGATCTTGCAAACTCTTAGACTCTTTCAAGTTTAGAAATCGCATTTTAAAGTTCCCTTGATAAACGACTCTCTAGGATCAGTTATAGGAACTTGCGAAAAGTTCTTGTTCTTAACCCGTGAGAGTTAAGACTTTAGTGTTTTATAGCTCCCTATACAAAAGCCTAACAAAACTTGACCTAAACACGTTAAGGATACTAGCTAGAGTAAAATTAGATAATTAAACTCGGGTTGAGTCAAAAGATTCACAACGTTTGAAAATTAAAACCACTTTATTAAAAATTTATTCTAACAAAGAAATAAAATAACTATACAAAGGTAAAAACTAATAGGCCAAAATAGATCAAAAATTTTGAAAAATGTCGAAAAATTGATTTTCCGGTTAAAATGAGGACAAATACAAGGAAAAGGCAACTTAACTTTGATAGAAGTCCCCCCTACACTTAAGATAAACATTGTCCTCAATGTATAAGCATGTGGGAGTAAACTCCCCTACACTTAGGACATTGTGCACTTTGTTTAAAACTCGCTAAGGAAGAGACAAATAAAGTGATTCCTATTTTAATATTGAGAAAATATAAAATAGTGAATCGAAAAGAGTTTAGGATAGAACCGGGAAAATGGGAAACAACAGAATCACGGGTCGTCAAGAATCATCAAGAGTGGATCATTGAGCGCTCGAATCCCTGAATAGTAGAAGAGAGGAAATAGAAAACACCAACGGGTCTCCCCTACACTTAGGATAAAGAAAGCTAAAAGATAGATGCATAGGTTGCCTCCCAATAAGCGCATGATTTTTGATTACTGAGTCGTGAGCCTGACTCGACCTTGATTATCATAGGAAGAAGCATGAAACATATCCACCGGGATCAAAGACATAGTTTTCGTCCATCAAATAGCACAAGCTTAAGGCGAACAAGGGAAGCCAAAGAAGAGTAGGCAAGGTTCCCTTAAGCAAAGATGGAGCACGGTGGTAGCAAGGGTGAAGAGGTGCAAGCAGATTTCCATAAGTTCCAAAGATATTTCCTTTTATTTCATCAGACGGATACTGAGATGGCTTAAAAATATCGATACCGGGGTCGAACACCTTTTCCTTTAGGGGAAAATAGCACTCAGGCTCAACAGAATGTGAAGATGATCCGCGAAGAAAATGCACCACTTCGTCCTCAGAAGGTGGAAAAAGAGGTGTCAAATCATATGTGTTGTGGATGTTGGTGTCGACCGGTTGCTTCTCCTTTGAAAGAATTTTCTTCAAATCCAAAGTAGGATCAAGACGATAATCATCAAAGTCCAAAGGAGGTGCATCACTCTCATGAGGGAAGTATGTATTAAGAAAAGTAGAGAAGTCTTCCTCAAATGAGTAATCATCCAAAGTAGGATTGAGTAATGGCGGAGGATCTTCATCATGAGAAGAATCACTCGAAAGAGTATCGACCTCATCAAAATCATCATAAATGGGCATGTCGGGATACTCGGAAGTAAAATTATCATAATCATCCAAATCTGAGCTAGAATCATCATCATAAGCATCAAAGATCGGTGGAGAATCATAAATGGGTGAAGGTTCCAAATTGGAGAGAGAATCATCCACATCATCTTCAAAAAGTAGATTATCAATGCACGAACCGAATAGAGGATTGTTGTAGACGACAAAATCATCGAGCACATTAATCATATTCACTGATTCTCTTCCATAGGATTTGCTTGTAAGCTTCCCCATTTTGAACACTTGTTGTTCATTCCCGACCCTTAAGATTAACTCACCTTCGGCAACATCAACTAGAGCTCGTCCGGTTCTCAAGAATGGCCGACCAAGTATTAAAGGAATACGAGGGTCCATTTCATAATCAACCACAACAAAGTCGACCGGAAAAGTAAAGGTGCCAACTTTAATGAACACATCTTCGGCAATACCAATGGGGTAAGCGAGAGTGCAATTTGCAAGATCAAGAGTCATCTTTGTTGGAGTAAGGTCGGGTAATGATAGTGTTTTCCAAACACTTAATGGCATCAAATTTATACTGGCCCCGAGATCAGCTAGGGCAGTAAATTCTTCAGTTTTGTTAAAAATGCAAGGCAACACAAAACGACCGGGATCTCCAAGTTTTTCTGGAAGTTCTTTAAGAATAACTGCAGAACAGTTTTCATTTAAGCATGTGTTAGCGAGCTCAATCAGCTTCTCATTCTTGTTCAACAATTCCTTGAATGCTTTGAAAAATTTCGGCATGTGGACAAGTGCTTCGACAAGGCTAATGTTGAAATTCATTTGAGAGATCATCTTCAAAAAATTCGACACTTGAGAGTCTTCCTTGGTTAGCATTGTGACCTTGCCTAGCCGTGAAGGATATGGAATATTGGGTTTAGGTGGTGAAGGTGAAGGCGTAGTAGGTAAAGGTTGAGATGTTGCAGGGTTCTTCATGGATACATCGTCATGATGAGGCGGAGACGGTAATGGTGGTGGAGGAGTAGGGATAAATGGTGGTGGAGGAGGTGTAGATGATGGGGGCATGATCTCGGTTTCCACCAAGACAAAATACATTCTCCCTAAGTATATTTGCCCATTGGGCCATAAAATCCTTAAGGTAGCTAGAGAGCACTTCATAGCGATTCACATTTCGCACATTTGAATGAAGGCTTCTCACAGCGTTTTTTAACACCCCCAAATTTACACACAGCGGAATATATCTTTGGGTGTTAAGGAATGGTATAAAAACACACAATTTATAAAGAACGACTCGAAAAGAGACGTTTCAAATTTATCGTTCCTAAAACATTCATCAGAGTAGCGTAGTCCCAAGTAATCGTTACCAAAAGATAAGTTAAAACAACATATTAGTTTGTTTTAAAAATGGAACGATAAATAAATCAAAGAGTTAGAACAACAAAAGCAGTGCACAACTTCATTCCCGTGACCTCCAAGCTCCCACTTCTGGATTACCTGAAATACATGTGAGTAAAACAATTAGCAAAAATGCCGAGTGAAATCTATAGGTTTATGTAATCAATTTGAACACAAGCAAAGATTATAAGTTTGTGGCATGCTTAATAAGCATCGAATAATAATTTGCATCAACAATATTAATTGTATTTAGCGTAAATTGCAATAAGCTCATGGAACCGAGACCTTAGACACTCCCATATCAGTTTAATAAGACGAGAGATTTATTAATTGTCAGTTACCTCCAGATTATTGGTACATTGTCGTATACCTGACTTCTCAATACAATATGTTAAAACAGTGTGGAGGTCGGGCCTAAGCTTCTGTGAAAAGTCCACACAAACTGAACCGGGGCGGCTTCCCCCATAGATCTATTAATTGTACTAGCGGTTGACCCATCATAGGTTAATTAACGGTCCATAACTGAGGCTTTAACAATGGCAATCACTTAATGCAAATTAAAGGCAACCACGGGTCCATTCAAAGAGGGACAAGCATACCATAAAAGACTTGTGTTCTATGTTTATAAAAACATGTATTCCCCCTCGCGGGTTTAAAATCATTTAATAATTAGTATAAAGTGTGACAAATCTAACATTTTCAGGTAGTAAAATATTTTCTCGTATAATATTTTGAAACTTATTTTTGTGTTGGTTGACGAACTCACAATTTACGGATTTAAATTTGGGCTTACGTGCATAATTTGGCGTCTTTTACGACTAAACCGGAAACCTTAGGATTACGTATTTACGTTTTTGAACTCCGTTTTTGATGAGACAATTTTTATTGGATTCGTTTTTAGACGGTGATTCATAATTTATAAAAACTTTTTTCATAAAACGACCCGAGGGCACGCAAATCGAGAAAACTAGAATCGAGAAATACCCGTAAACTAGTGAGATGGGACAAAACACTTTGCCCCATCCCACTAGCTTATATGGGACGGCAAGATGACACACCACACATAGGTGGCATCAAGCCTTAACTTGTTTACACAAGTGTAAGCTTGTGCTTACACTTTAAGCCAACACATTTCCGACTTAGCACAAAACTAGCAAATGGTTTCATTCTAACCATTTCCTTCCATGCAATCCACTCTAAAACTCTCTCTACTTCTCCCTTTGTGCCGTCCCAAATCAAGCAACAAACCCCATCATTGATCTTTTCTAGCTACAAACCACATGTTTACTAGTCCTATTAAGGTGTTTCCTTGAAGCCTTGATCATTTGGTGGCCATATAACCAACTTTGGAGGTGATTTGCTTGTGTCCTAGGGCTGATTTTCCAACATATAATCTTGATATTTGATGGTCTTGGAGATACTTGTTGTGTTCATCAAGTTCTTGCCTTCCTAAAACAAGAAATCCACTTGGATTGGTAAAGAAGATCATCCTCTACATTTTTCTCTTATTATTTTGTAAAGAACAAATGTATTTTCTTTCATTTTGTATATGTATATGATGTATATATGATGATAAAAATATTGTGTGGGGATCAAGTGTTGATAAACATGCTTAAAAATGATGATAACCATAAGAAATGAAGCTAAAATCTTGACTAATTAGTTGGCTGTATAAAAACAGTAGATAACTAAATGATGAACTGATAAAAATGCATGGTTTGATCTATTTACAGTAAGTAGATGATGTTATACACATGTGAGAGTTGGCCATGCAATGGAATCAAAATAATGAGTGAGATATGATAAAAACAAGTTAGGTGGTACAATCTGAATAAACAGTTTTGTAGGGACTGTTAAGGCAACTTAGACTCAAAATGGGCAGTAGCTATAACTAAGTTATATGTAGCACATATTATGAAGAAGTTGTCATTCAAAAATGAGCTTCTAAGTCATTATAGAACTCTAGATATGATAAAAATGGTGCATGTGAAGTTAAAAATCACATTTTGGAAATAATGTTTATTATTATTATATAAGCACTCACTTTATAAATTATAAAATGTAAAATATAAACCCACTAACTTATAGAACTTAATTATATAAATGTATAAAAGGTTAATTAAATGGGTAAATTATATAAATGGTGGTAAAAATAATATTTATAAGTAATAAAAACTATAAACTTGATTTTTACGACTTTTTCGGCTATCGCCGTGAAATTAACGTTTTTCATCAAATAAAACTTAGACGACCAAACCCGTCTAATGTAAAGTTTATAAAAGTTATATATTGATATATAAGTAACTAAGACAAGTAAAAACCGATAAAACCCGAACTATAAGAATTACGGACATTTACGAGCTAACTAAACCTGTTAGACTAATAATTGGACTTAATAAGATAAAAACTTGTAAAAAGAATTATTTGGGCTTAACCCATTAGGGCCCAACATGAAAAGTATATATACTGATCATATAAGTATAAAATGGGTAAAAACAAGTTAAAGAACTTATAAAAGAATTAATGGACTTAAAATAGGTAAAATCGATAAAACTAGTGAACTAGTAAGACGTTACCAAAACGTAAACACTAAAATGAGTAAACGAGGATTTATAAACCCAGTTGATCATCATCATATGTACAAAATCATCATATGTATATTGTTATTTTGATAAAAGTCATTGGACCGAGTCTAAGACCGATTATTATTTATATAGGTTTCCGTGACCGAAGCACGCCCGTAGCCGATAATCCGCCTTTCATTAACCACGTGAGTTCATAGCCTCGCACTCTTTTAAATGTTTTATAAAATGATTTGTAAACCCGCGAGGGAGATAACATGCTAGATTTTTATAAAAATAGAACACAAGTAGTCCCGATTGTATGCTTAATGATATGGACCCGAATGATGCTATGACCCTATATTCGAGACTAAAAGGATTATTAGTAGTTAGGTTATGTCACTTAAAGTCCCATTAGCATGATTTGTGAACTACCGGGTTTTGGTAGACGCTTATGCATTTGATAGTACTATTTGGGGACGATCACCCCAGTTCGCGCCTTGACGGTTGATCCCCGTCGTACCACATTGATTGGTAAGCGAATTTATGTATGAGAAGATTCCATAGCGTGATTTTTGTGACGACACGCTAACTTAGATGGGCAAATTGTTTGTCGGGTTCGCGGCTCGCTATTTTCACAGTAAGGTAACAATGTCATGCGGCTAATAATAATCCTAAAACGTATCCTAATTCAGATACTACAATCTATACGACATGTATAATCTAAATAAACGATAACGACGCTATTACGATGAATATATTACCTATCATGGTAATATAGAGACTACGGTCTCATGGACGGTTTCAGATGTATACTTGATTTATATATTGCCTGACTAGCAATATGTGGACTTACTTCCGATATTATACTTGTGTTCTGATTTTAAATGATTATAAATGATTGTTTTATATAACGGTTTTCATTAAACTCTATGAATTCACTCGGCATTCGCTGATATGATTTTTGCATGTTTTCTATCTCAGGTGCTTGAAGGTAATCCGGATGGAGATCGACTCTGATGGCCCACACTTAATATTAAAAATGTTCATTCGATCTGTGTTTTGTAAACTTAATGACCTGTATAATTTGGGACCTGTTGTACGCTTTTAAACCTTTTTATCGAATGAATGTTTGTTAAACCTTGTACAACCATTTTTATGTGTTGTCTATGATTGGAGTTATTGTGCTATCCCGTAACACTCTGAAAGACCCTTCCGCTGTACCGATACGAAAAATGAGAGTGTTACAGTTTGGTACCAGAGCTCTCGTTGTAGAGAACAAAAGATTTTAAAAACCAAGGTTTTGAACAAAACTTTTCAAAATCTTTTGACAATGAACATTTAAGAAAAATATTTGAAAAATCTTTTGACTATAACGGTGCCAGAGATCTCCGACGTTACCAACAAGCCCTATTGAGAAGATATATATTTTGATATATATAATATAATTTATATATATGTATATATCGTGATTTCATTATGTAATTGTTTAACTAGTATGTTATCCTAATACGAGATAAATATATATAAATGCAGATTGTCATGGCTGACCCTAATATTCCTGTAGAAAACCATGCTATTCCCGAACCTAATATAGAAGATGATCCTTATTTAGACTTAGTAGATTATGATATCGATGATGAGGAGGAACCATTTGAGGATCCCGAGCCCGAGTTAGGACTAGGAGATCAGATTGCCCCTCAGGTTGACTTAGTAGAGAATGAGATTGAGAATGTGGGTAATGAGAATGTGGATATTGAGAATGTGGGTAATGAGAATGTGGAGATTGAGAATGCTGATATTGAGAATGAGGATGAGATTGGGTTAGATGAGTTAGATGATGAGATTGACGACGAGGATGTCGAGGAGGATGTAGGTATAGATGTTGAGGTCGATGATGATGAGGAAGCTGAGCTTATTTACCCTTATGATGTTCCAGAGGGCGAGCCTTTACCCCCACCAGTTTGTTTGTCTGATTCTAAGGATGAGTTACCTAGGGACGAAATGTCTGAATCATCTGAATCTGATTCTGAATCAGAGGAGGATGAGGATGACGATGCACCTGACGATACGGATGGTATTGCTACTCGTAGACGTGAGATAGGAGAGTCGTCTAGTACTCGAGAGGCTACTCATATTGATGGTCTTGCACCATGGGCCTTGAGACGTGATCTAGATGCTTCCCGTGTTAAGAGTTGTGTGACAGTGGTTGGATTGGGTGTTGTTCAGACTCAGGTTGCTTATTTGGAGTCGAAGACTAAGGTTGGTGAGAAAGAGCGAGAATTGCTTAGTTTGGATTTGAGTGATGTAGAACGTGGTTTGAATGAGGCTTTTAGGAGGTTATCGGTATTGGAAAGTGGTGAGTATGCTGCTATGAAGAGGAAGGTGAATACTATGGAGATTCAGTTGAGTGTGGCTCGTGCGATGCGTGAGAAAGCTGAAAAGGAGCTGAATATATCAGTGGGTTGGAACAGTAGATTTTATGCCGACATGGTTGAAAGAGGAGTAATCCGTAAGCGCCCAGCTGAAGATGAGTCTAGTGATCGTCCGGCGAAGATCCAAAAGACGATGGATGATGGACCATCTGGCGGTTCTCAGTAGACCAGTCTGTATTTAGTAGTGACCTTTATATCGTTTGTGCTTGTAGCTTTGACCAAACCGACTTGTTAGTAATAGACTTGGCACGAATTTTGAGTGTATTTAGTGTTAGAACTTTGATATGGATGTACTAAGACAATACTTTTGTTTCAGATCGAATGAAATATGTATCTTGTCTTGAATTCCATATTGTGCCTTATTTGTATCTTGATTATGAATTCGATCCATATTATATGAATCCTTTGTTGGATGAATGCTTAATACTTTGAAATTGTGGAATTATAGAACTATGCCGCCCAAGAAGGCTGTGACTGAGGATGATGTACGTAGGATTATTACGGAGCGAGTTACCGCATCTATGACTGAATTTATGGCTAATGCTAGTAATGAAGCTGGCGGTAGTGGAGCTGGCGGTAGTGGAGCTGGCGGTAGTGGAGCTGGCGGTAGTGGAGCTGGCGGTAGTGGCGCTGGCGGTAGTGGAGTTGGCGGTAGTGGAGCTGGCGGTAGTGGAATTGGCGGTACTAATGTGAATGTGAATGCTAATAATGTGAATGCTAATGCTGGAGGAAATATAGGAGGACTTGGAACGAATGCACCTGAAGTTGGTGGCTGTACTTATGTGACGTTCATGAAGTGTGAACCTCTACCTTTTAATGGAACTGAAGGTGCTGTAGGACTAAGCCAGTGGATTGAGAAGATTGAATCGGTGTTTAGGATTAGTAAGTGTAAGGAGGAAGATAAGGTGACTTTTGCTATGGCTACTCTTAAAGGTCGTGCGTTGACTTGGTGGAACGGAGAATTGCTTTCATGGGTCTGGATGCTGCTAATGCTACTCCTTGGGCTGAAGTTAAGAAGTGGATGACTTTGGAGTTTTGTCCTCGTAGTGTGATCATTAGGTTAGAACAAGAGTTGATTCATCTGAGAATGAAGGGTGTAGATATTGATAGTTATACGAATCGATTCCATGAGTTGGCCTTGCTATGTCCTCGATTAGTTGAACCCGAAGAGATCCGAATTGAGCAATATGTGAAAGGGTTGACCAGGAATATCCGGGGGGACGTAACATCATCGAAACCACTGACCATTGATGATGCTGTTCGAATGGCTTACCAACTCATTGGACAGATAATTCAGGATAAGGAAGATGAAGCCCGTGTAGGTGAGAAAAGAAAGGGAGACGGTGATCGTGTAGATAGAGGTGATAATAGGAAGAATTTCAATCGCCGTCAGAACAAGAGAAAGGGGAATGCAAATGCTATTACCAACAATGCACCGCGCAACGATGATAGATGTCCTAAGTGTGGCAACAAGAGGCATCCTGGCGACTGCTGGAAGTGCCGAAATTGCGGAAAGCTTGGACACAAGGTTGAAAGGTGTAAGAAGGGAACGATTTGCTTCAACTGTAATGAAGAAGGTCATAGGAAATCGGAATGCCCCAAGTTGAAAGCGATTGTACCTGGAAGAAACCCCCAGGGTGGTATCTACCAACTTGGAACAATTGAGGTGAAGAAAGAGGATCCGAATGTCGTTACCGGTACGTTTTTACTCAACAATCATTATGCTGTTGCTTTATTCGATTCGGGTGCCGATAGGAGCTTTGTATCCACTAAATTTAGTGCCCTTATTGATATTGAACCTGTTGAGATAAGTACCAGTTACGAGGTGGAATTGGCTGATGGTAAATTAGTGAAAACTAATAAGCAATTCCTTTCCGATTGATTTGATGTTGATAGAATTAGGTAGTTTTGATATTATTATTGGTATGGATTGGTTGTCGTTGAATAATGCTACTATTTTATGTGGAGAGAAGAAGGTTAAGATTCCTCTTAGGAATAGGACGTTAGTAATTGATGGTAGTCGAGGTGAATCCCGTTTGAAAATCGTTTCATGTATTAAAGTCCAAAAGTACATCAGGAACGGTTGTGAGTTATTCTTAGCTCAAGTGACCGGGAATGAGTCTAGGGAGAAACGATTGGAAGATGTACCTATTATTTGTGAATTTCCTGAGGTATTTCCTAAAGATTTACCGGGACTTCCACCGATAAGGCAAGTAGAGTTTCGAATCGATTTAATTCCTGGTGCTGCACCGGTGGCACGTGCGCCTTACCGATTAGCCCCTTCTGAATTAAAGGAGTTATCTGAGCAACTTAAAGAGTTGTCTGATAAAGGTTTTATTCGACCGAGCTCGTCGCCTTGGGGAGCTCCAGTCTTGTTCGTTAAGAAGAAGGATGGATCTTTTCGTATGTGCATTGATTATAGGGAACTGAATAAGTTGACAATTAAAAATCGATATCCTTTACCTAGGATTGATGATTTGTTTGATCAACTGCAAGGATCTAGTGTGTATTCTAAGATAGATTTGCGGTCAGGATATCACCAACTTCGCGTCCGTGAAGAAGATATTCCTATAACTGCATTTAGAACTCGTTATGGACACTATGAATTTCAAGTAATGCCATTTGGGTTAACTAACGCACCTGCGGTTTTCATGGATTTAATGAATCGAGTGTGCAAGCCCTACTTGGATAAATTTGTGATTGTGTTTATTGACGATATTCTAATCTATTCTAAGAATGAAGATGAGCATAGAGAACATTTGAGGATTATTTTGAAGTTGTTGAAGGATGAAAGGTTGTATGCTAAGTTTTCGAAGTGTGATTTCTGGTTGGATTCTGTGCAATTTCTTGGTCATGTGATTAACAAAGATGGAATTCATGTTGATCCTGCAAAGGTTGAAGCTATTAAGAATTGGTCTGCACCGACAACGCCAACGGAAGTGCGACAGTTCTTAGGATTGGCTGGCTATTATAGGCGATTCATTAAAGAATTTTCTTTGATAGCTAAACCCTTGACTTAGCTTACTCAGAAGAATAAACCTTTCGTTTAGGGAAGTGATGAAGATGGAGCATTTCAGACATTGAAGCAAAAATTATGTAGTGCACCAATCTTATCATTACCCGAAGGGAGTGAAGATTTTGTAGTGTATTGTGATGCATCTCTTAGAGGTTATGGAGCTGTTTTGATGCAGAGAGAGAAAGTGATAGCTTATGCTTCTAGGCAATTAAGGAAGAATGAGGATAATTATACTACTCATGATCTTGAGTTAGGAGCTGTGGTCTTTGCTCTTAGGTTGTGGAGACATTATCTGTATGGCACCAAGTGTACGGTATTCACCGATCACAAAAGCCTACAGTATATTCTCGACCAGAAGGAATTGAACATGAGGCAACGAAGATGGATAGAGTTGTTAAGTGATTATGATTGTGATATAAAATATCACCCAGGAAAAGCCAATGTTGTTGCTGATGCGTTGAGTAGGAAAGATAGAGAGCCTATCAAGGTGCGTTCTCTAGTCTTGACCGTGCACAATAATTTGCCTGAGCAAATTAGAAATGCGCAAATAGAAGCTTGTAAGAAGGAGAATTTTGTTAATGAAGGGTTCCGAGGAGAAGGAGATCCTTTAGAGGTTAGAGCTGATGGAGTGAAATGTTTAAGAGGTCGTATGTGGATACCTAAGTTTGGAGGCTTAAGAGATTTGGTTATGTTAGAATCCCATAAATCTAAGTATTCCATTCATCCGGGATCTGATAAGATGTACCATGATTTGAAGAAGTTGTATTGGTGGCCGAACATGAAAGCTGACATAGCTATGTATGTTCTTCAATGCTTGATTTGTGCTAGAGTTAAAGCCGAACATCAAAAGCCATCAGGACTACTTCAACAACCAAAGATTCCTGAATGGAAGTGGGAGCGAATTACAATGGACTTTATCACCAAGCTTCCTAGAACATCATCTGGAAACAATTCGATTTAGGTTATTGTCGATAGACTGACCAAATCAGCACACTTCATTCCGGTTAAGGAGCAGTTCTCACTGGAGAAGCTGACTCGAATATACCTTGATAATGTTGTATGCAAGCATGGAGTGCCTGTGTCGATCATTTCAGATCGAGATCCTAGATTCGCATCGAATTTTTGGAAATCTCTCCAAAGATCTTTGGGAACGAATCTCGATATGAGCACTGCTTATCACCCCCAGACTGATGGGCAGAGTGAAAGGACGATACAAACACTGGAAGATATGTTGAGAGCTTGTGTGTTAGACTTTGGTAAGAATTGGGATAAACATTTGTCGTTAGCAGAGTTTTCGTATAACAATAGTTACCATTCTAGTATTAAGGCTGCACCGTTTGAAGCTTTGTATGGTAGGAAGTGTAGATCTCCTGTATGTTGGAGTGAAGTTGGGGATACCCAGCTCACGGGACCGGAATTGATCCGGGAGACTACGGAGATGATAGTTCAGATTTAGAAGAGGTTGTTGACTGCCCGTAGTAGACAGAAAAGTTACGCGGATGTGCGGCGGAAGCCAATGGAGTTTGAAGTGGGTGACCGAGTAATGTTGAAAGTATCGCCATGGAAAGGCGTTATAAGATTTGGAAAGCGAGGAAAATTGAATCCCCGTTATATTGGACCCTTTAAGATTTTATCTAGAGTAGGTCCGGTGGCTTACAAACTAGAGTTACCCCCAGAACTTCATGGTGTTCACAACACATTCCATGTATCTAATCTGAAGAAATGTCTAGCAGTGAGTGATGAGAAAATTCCGTTAGGTAAGGTTCGAATAGATGGGAAGTTGCATTTTATCGAAGAGCCCGGAGAAGTTATGGACCGTGAGGTAAAGCAACTGAAACAAAGTCGGATACCTATTGTCAAGATCCGATGGAATTCAAAGCATGGACGGGAGTATACTTGGGAACGAGAGGATGAAATGTGGAAGAAATATCCGCACCTCTTCGATTTCAATAAGAAACGGACATCCAAATGAAATGGATCACGAGGACGTTGATCCCTTTTAGGAGGAAGAGCTGTGACAAATCTAACATTTTCAGGTAGTAAAATATTTTCTCGTATAATATTTTGAAACTTATTTTTGTGTTGGTTGACGAACTCACAATTTACGGATTTAAATTTGGGCTTACGTGCATAATTTGGCGTCTTTTACGACTAAACCGGAAACCTTAGGATTACGTATTTACGTTTTTGAACTCCGTTTTTGATGAGACAATTTTTATTGGATTCATTTTGTGACGGTGATTCATAATTTATAAAAACATTTTTCGTAAAACGACCCGAGGGCACGCAAATCGAGAAAACTAGAATCGAGAAATACCCGTAAACTAGTGAGATGGGACAAAACACTTTGCCCCATCCCACTAGCTTATATGGGACGGCAAGATGACACACCACACATAGGTGGCATCAAGCCTTAACTTGTTTACACAAGTGTAAGCTTGTGCTTAAACTTTAAGCCAACACATTTTCCACTTAGCACAAAACTAGCAAATGCTTTCATTCTAACCATTTCCTTCCATGCAATCCACTCTAAAACTCTCTCTACTTCTCCCTTTGTGTCGTCCCAAATCAAGCAACAAACCCCATCATTGATCTTTTCTAGCTACAAACCACATGTTTACTAGTCCTATTAAGGTGTTTCCTTGAAGCCTTGATCATTTGGTGGCCATATAACCAACTTTGGAGGTGATTTGCTTGTGTCCTAGGGCTGATTTTCCAACATATAATCTTGATATTTGATGGTCTTGGAGATACTTGTTGTGTTCATCAAGTTCTTGCCTTCCTAAAACAAGAAATCCACTTGGATTGGTAAAGAAGATCATCCTCTACATTTTTCTCTTATTATTTTGTAAAGAACAAATGTATTTATATGATGTATATATGATGATAAAAATGTTGTGTGGGGATCAAGTGTTGATAAACATGCTTAAAAATGATGATAACCATAAGAAATGAAGCTAAAATCTTGACTAATTAGTTGGCTGTATAAAAACAGTAGATAACTAAATGATGAACTGATAAAAATGCATGGTTTGATCTATTTACAGTAAGTAGATGATGTTATACACATGTGAGAGTTGGCCATGCAATGGAATCAAAATAATGAGTGAGATATGATAAAAACAAGTTAGGTGGTACAATCTGAATAAACAGTTTTGTAGGGACTGTTAAGGCAACTTAGACTCAAAATGGGCAGTAGCTATAACTAAGTTATATGTAGCACATATTATGAAGAAGTTGTCATTCAAAAATGAGCTTCTAATTCATTGTAGAACTCTAGATATGATAAAAATGGTGAATGTGAAGTTAAAAATCATATTTTGGAAATAATGTTTATTATTATTATATAAGCACTCACTTTATAAATTATAAAATGTAAAATATAAACCCACTAACTTATAGAACTTAATTATATAAATGTATAAAAGGTTAATTAAATGGGTAAATTATATAAATGGTGGTAAAAATAATGTTTATAAGTAATAAAAACTATAAACTTGATTTTTACGACTTTTTCGGCTATCGCCGTGAAATTAACGTTTTTCATCAAATAAAACTTAGACGACCAAACCCGTCTAATGTAAAGTTTATAAAAGTTATATACTGATATATAAGTAACTAAGACAAGTAAAAACCAATAAAACCCTAACTATAAGAATTACGGACATTTACGAGCTAACTAAACCTATTAGACTAATAATTGGACTTAATAAGATAAAAACTTGTAAAAAGAATTATTTGGGCTTAACCCATTAGGGCCCAACATGAAAAGTATATATACTGATCATATAAGTATAAAATGGTTAAAAACAAGTTAAAGAACTTATAAAAGAATTAATGGACTTAAAATAGGTAAAATCGATAAAACTAGTGAACTAGTAAGACGTTACCAAAACGTAAACACTAAAATGAGTAAACGAGGATTTATAAACCCACTTGATCATCATCATATGTACAAAATCATCATATGTATATTGTTATTTTGATAAAAGTCATTGGACCGAGTCTAAGACCGATTATTATTTATATAGGTTTCCGTGACCGAAGCACGCCCGTAGCCGATAATCCGCCTTTCATTAACAACGTGAGTTCATAGCCTCGCACTCTTTTAAATGTTTTATAAAATGATTTGTAAACCCGCGAGGGAGATAACATGCTAGATTTTTATAAAAATAGAACACAAGTAGTCCCGATTGTATGCTTAATGATATGGACCCGAATGATGCTATGACCCTATATTCGAGACTAAAAGGATTATTAGTAGTTAGGTTATGTCACTTAAAGTCCCATTAGCATGATTTGTGAACTACCGGGTTTTGGTAGACGCTTATGCATTTGATAGTACTATTTGGGGACGATCACCCCAGTTCGCGCCTTGACGGTTGATCCCCGTCGTACCACATTGATTGGTAAGCGAATTTATGTATGAGAAGATTCCATAGCGTGATTTTTGTGACGACACGCTAACTTAGATGGGCAAATTGTTTGTCGGGTTCGCGGCTCGCTGTTTTCACAGTAAGGTAACAATGTCATGCGGCTAATAATAATCCTAAAACGTATCCTAATTCAGATACTACAATCTATACGACATGTATAATCTAAATAAACGATAACGACGCTATTACGATGAATATATTACCTATCATGGTAATATAGAGACTACGGTCTCATGGACGGTTTCAGATGTATGCTTGATTTATATATTGCCTGACTAGCAATATGTGGACTTACTTCCGATATTATACTTGTGTTCTAATTTTAAATGATTGTAAATGATTGTTTTATATAACGGTTTTCATTAAACTCTATGAATTCACTCGGCATTCGCTGATATGATTTTTGCATGTTTTCTATCTCAGGTGCTTGAAGGTAATCCGGATGGAGATCGACTCTGATGGCCCACACTTAATATTAAAAATGTTCATTCGATCTGTGTTTTGTAAACTTAATGACCTGTATAATTTGGGACCTGTTGTACACTTTTAAACCTTTTTATCGAATGAATGTTTGTTAAACCTTGTACAACCATTTTTATGTGTTGTCTATGATTGGAGTTATTGTGCTATCCCGTAACACTCTGAAAGACCCTTCCGCTGTACCGATACGAAAAATGAGAGTGTTACCTAAAGCGAGGCTATAGACTCACCTTAACCAATAGTGGCAATGAGACGATCACCGACGATAGATGATGCCTTTCAAACACGAGAACCACAACCTATCAAATGAGGTGCGTTCATTAATAATAGACTCGAGAAATAAACCATACATAAGAATATAAAACTCGACTCATAAAATCACGACAAACTCGAGAGAAAAAGATGCAAGTGATACTATTACACTCTCCTATATATTCATTTTATTATTATATGCCTTTAACAAAAATCTGCCGAAACATACCGGATGTCCTAGCCGTTTTTCCATACTTAGACACATCAAAACTTCATGATACTACTCAGAGAACTTACTTACTATATGTAGAAAGTCCTCCCAAGAGCCCATCAAAAGATTTTACTTCTAAAGTTCCCTGCCCGACACATTTTTGATTTACAAAATCTGGACAGTTTAGCGACCTTGACTTACGAAACCATTTTGACCATTCTAAACAACTCCATTTATAAAACCGACACTTGATTCTAAAAATAGACTCAAAATGCTAAACTTTGAGCCTGAGAACAGCCCCTGGATCATTTTGAAACTCATTTTATAGTCCCCGAGATTCGATCCAAATATTGACAACAATTTTCGGATTGTGTCAACACTCGTCTCCCGGTACACGAAAATCAAACTAGTGTATCTTCCACCTCGTTTGGAGTTGGAAATCCTACTTTATATCAATTCGAAGCTAACAAAATCCTCTACAACATAATCCCATTATGTCATCCTATATTCAGACTTAAGACCCTCGAAAATGGCCTCAAACCTACTGCCCAAAATTGACTATAAAAATCTATTACAAAATCAAGTTTTTGATTAAAACCAACAGCTTTTATCATCATTCTAAGCCCCTAAAATCATTATAAACCAATCCTAACACTTGTATCATCATCAAAATCAAAAACCCAAAAATTAAAATTCATCTTTTTAACAAAAACATAACATAAACACCATTTGGTCATCACTACTAACACATGCATGATCAATCACCTAACAAGCCTAGTTTTTATCAAAATTAAAAACTTAATGCATGTAAGAAAAATTAGTATCATTAGAATCATCTTGAAAAATTAGGAATAGGACTTTTTTTAGTTTGGATTGAATCAAGCTAGATTTTGAGAAAATTTGATGAAAGTGATGGGGGGTGTACGGCTAAGAAGAAAAAGGGAGGAAGGAGATGGTGGTTTTTATTTTATTGATTTTTAAATGAAAGGTGATAGTGGAAATTATATATATAGTGTAAGGTTAGGGTAGTTTTTGCCAATTTGTGATAGTTTTGGTACAAAATGTAAATATTAGTTAAAAAGCGGGAAACGACTAAAAGTCAATTTTACAAATATTCACGAGACTCGGGTTTCGTAAAAATACTTTTTAAAAGTTTAAACGCACACGAAAAATAATATAATGACTCGATACGTAATTAAAACGATATCGTCGAAAGTATTAAATATCGAAACGATCGATAATAAAATATAAAATTTTAGGCATCCGTCGGTATCGCGGTCACTAGTAGTCCTCGTTGCTCGTCAAAGTATTAAAATAAAATATTAAATATCGGTTTCAACTTAAACCGTTAAGCATAATAGTATTTAACGTTATAAAATACTTCAAAATAATTGAAAATAGAATTTAAATTATGACCTTATTTTTACGGGTTTTACATCCTCACCGCCTTAAGGGAGCGATTTCCCGACGCTCAACTCACCTCATACTTGAGTTGGTCACTACCCGGAAGGATGAGGGCATTCCTTATAAAGAAGTCCTCACGTTCCCACGTGAATCTCGATCCACGATCTCCATTGGTTCTTTTATAAAACGCAACTTGTCGTCAAGTTGTATCTCACCAAAAAGGAATAAATAAGTTCTTATCCACCAGTCACCCGCCAAGTTAGATACATGAAAATTTTATGAATCTCACGAAGCTCATTCGACGACAAGAATAGATGACAGGTTTTTCGGGTAAGTCCAGTTAAAAGGAAGGTTGTAATTTAAAGGATAGCCACTGGCCGGATAGCCATGGACGCATATCCCAAAAACAACAAGACAATATTTTTGTTATAGAAGTGTGCTCACACACAGATCCATTATCAAAAAAAAATACTAGGACACAATCTCACTTCCGCTTCATGCGCAGTCAAAGACTCAATAAGCATCATATTCCTCGTTTATTCTTCATACTAGACCCCAAGAGTTTCGTCATCATGAAAGAGTCTTCTATGATCCTTCGATAGTAGCAAGTAAAATTACAAAAACTTCATATCCATGATATGTTTCCATTGGTAACTCGGTCCTCAATCATTCCACAAGTACACGCATAAATCCTGGTGACACTTATCGTTTCTTCATATACACTGCTTCCCGAGATTCATTTTAAACTTAGAATAAAATAGTGATCTTCAATACGAGGAACAAAACGAGATAAAAAAATGAATTCAATAAACGCATAAACGGACAAGATGTGGTAAAATGATTTAAGGTTGACGATCGACGAGGGATCTCGACTCACGTAACCGTAAAACATAATAATTCACAATAATAGAAAAATGAGAGCGAAGAATGAATTAAATATTAGCATTAAAATAACGTTTGTCGCAATTATCCGTCCCGGATTTGGTATTACCTTAAAACACAATTGAGGTACTTTCTTGATAAAGATGATATATTAAAGATAGAAGTTAAATAGCTTCATAATTTATTTTGGTTGTCTTAAGAAACTTTGAAAGAATGACATGAATTTATTAATTAAACTCGTATTGATGGTTACAATTAGAAAATATAATTTCCAAATTAAATAATTATTAGGAATATAAATTAAACCGGTAATTTCATTACATTAAAAGTAAAGTATGATAAGTCAATTAGTTCAAAAGATAGAGCATAATTTCATTTTAAACATTAGTTTTAGTTATACAAAATATGATGTATAAATTTGACCTTTTACTTGTGATGGTTATTTCGATAATTGAAAATCATTGGGAAATGTAGACAAGTTCCATAAAAATATTATAATACGTTGTCGATATACTTATAAGTGTTTAATATGTCATAGTAAACATGGGACATATTCAGGTTTCAAAATGTGACAAGATAAAAAACGAATACGAAAGGAAATAATGGTCAACAATTAGTACGAAATCAACGGTACAAAAGAGGACGAAGCAAATGTCGTATGAATTCTTAAATAGAATAATAAGATGAAGGCGTTGATAGTAAGACGATAAGAAATAATAGATTAAACAAGTTGTCAATTTTGTTAGTGCGGTCGGTGGTTCACCAACATCAGCTCGTTAACTTAGCGGTGGTCGATACATGATCGGAAATAAGATCCATACAAAAAATTTAATAAAATAAAATTCCTAATAATCACTTGTAGTTAAAAAAAATCAAATGAACGATGTTAGTGTTTAAAGAGAGAAGTCAAAGCACGGTTCACAAGAGTGGATTTTGAGACAAACGAGAGTGATGGACGTCATCCCGGATATACGGAAATCACTCTAGTGATAATTTATTATTCACGTGTGGAGACATTCCAAAGATCTACCCAGTCGCATAAGGAAGATTGGACGAGAAGGAAGGATAAAACATCGAGACTTTCAAGTCATTTATCAACAGCAAGTAATTAGACGAACGGTCAAAAGAAATCAGTTATAAGACAAAATGAAGTAACAAGTAGAAAACGATCTTCGAGTAAAAACATATTCGTAAACGTGTAATTTGTTCAAGAGAAGGTAAGAAAACATATGCGGATGCATAGAAATTGTGCTACTTGCATAAAATATAAAGGTTTTCAAAACTACTTTTCATTTTATTTATCTTTATCATAGATACAAGTAAAAAGTTGATTATTATCAAGATTTTTAAGGTGACTACTATTCATCCTAGCATGGCTCCTTCTAAATTAGACATAGGTGATCAGGCCATGTATAATTTAGGGCTAGCAATGCAGTGCTCCATTTCGTCGAAAAGTATTACGTTTCTTATGTTTATATATAAACAATGCCATTTGTAAATGGAATTTAAAAATAGTTTATAAATTTATAGGATACAAGTAATTTGTGAGATACTCAATAAGCAACTTTTAATGTTACGAAAAGTATTTTATAAGACCAAAGTAAAAACAATTGGTGAAAATAATCGTAAAACAATATCAGATTTATTTATAAGGTGACATTATGACAACGTATAAAGTAGCCAAAGGTTTGGAAAAAGTGGCAAATAGTAGCTCATAAAACAACCAATGAAATCTTCACAAATTAATAAGGTTTCAAAAGGTTATAAGGTTTAGACGAAAACGCCATGAGACACGTGATGAAAATGTCGACGAAGAATGTGAAGGCAAAGCTTCAAAACTCAACCCAAATCAGTGGAAGGTTAGAAGAAAATAAAAATAAAATAACATCGAATGACAAATGAGTCATATATATAAAAAGAATAAATCAATTCATATGTGTATTCTATGTAAAATACTCGACACAACATGCTTTTAAGAAAGTATATTATTCATTTTCAAATTACACCATTAATCCGGTAATTGCTAATCCTGTAATATTTCTATTTTTAAACATTTTCACATGCAACTACTATTAGTTAGTTGTAAAATAATATTTGTTAAAATTTTACGATCTCAAATGAACTCAAAACTGCTTAGAAACGTTTAAAACCCATGTTCCGAATTTTCTATCAGATTTGACTTTTAAATATGAGCCGATTAATTGACCCGATAAACGACATCTCCAAGACTCGGAGTCTAAAGCATTTAAATGCAAAACGACGTTTCAGACGACTTTCTAGTTTTACCCGAGACCTAAAACCCAATATAAAATGACTAAAATACCCCTGCAAGTTCTGTGCAGGTTTGACTATTTTATTTTAAAAACGCAGGTTTTACTTTTAGGTTTTGACATGTTTATACACCCCTACTGTTTCTCCATTAAATATATTTTTCGACACTTCCTAACGGCTCAAAAAATATATATATATATATATATCTATATATATATATATATATATATACACATGTCTTGTGGATTTTACAACAACGAAAAATAAATCTCATAATGAGCATCAAATAAAAATATAGCATAATGAATGACAGAAGATGCTTCAAGGTATCCAACACGAAATTTAGGAAGCAAAACGGTGAATGACGTCCATAATTTAGACTTCAAAATGTAAGGTAGACAAATCTCCTTGGTGTCACGATTATCCAAAATCACAAAACATAACAAGAAAAGAATGGAACATTAACGGGTTGCACTCTGGGAGCAAGAAAGTTGATGAAAAACAAAATGATACAATTTTATAGAAGTAAAATCGTATTCCAATCTATCGCCATAATCTAGACGATGATTTATAAAATGACGATGACGTTACCGAGATATAAGCGAACAATACACTTCGGAGTCGATACATATAAATGTTAATGAATTAAATCTTCGCATGCCGTGTAAAACGGTGATAAAAATCAACAAAATATTATGAAAAACCATGATATTATTCAACACGATTTTAAGAAATGTTTCAAGATGTGTGACTCACACGATGGCGGTTAGTCTTTTCTAGGGACACATTGAGCTACACAATGGTCTAGAGACTAAGTTTCAAGACGTCCAAGCACAAACAGCCGGAAGACGATTTGGATATCTATATAGATATCTCAAAGGGTTAAACAATGAACATAACACACGCAAGTGAAGGTATTTAAGGTCATAATATAAAATTTTGCAATAAAATCAATTTAAATACTTCAAAAATAAATACAGAAAGATCTTGAAATTTCATTGTATTTATTTAAGTTAATCATTAATAAATGATAAACTTTTATCGAAAAGTTTAACGACATAAATATATATCGATAAATGGATCCTAGATATAAATATATATCCATAAATGGATCATAGCATTTATTTATAAATACTTGCCAATAAGGTATATGTAATAACGTATACTAAAATTGTAATCTCAGAAGTAGCTTGAACCTGAAGTCACGCGAAGTCATGTGCATCGACTCTTTGAAAAATAAAAACTGAAAGTTATAGTTTAGGTTTTTAAAATAAAGACCTAGTTCTCTATAACTCATGGCTCTGGTACCAATCTTTAACACCCCCAAATTTACACGCAGCGGAATATATCTTTGGGTGCTAAGGAATGGTATAAAAACACATAATTTATAAAGAACGACTCGAAAAGAGACGTTTCAAATTTATCGTTCCTAAAACATTCATCAAAGTATCGTAGTCCCAAGTAATCGTTACCAAAAGATAAGTTAAAACAACATATTAGTTTGTTTTAAAAATGGAACGATAAATAAATCAAAGATTTAGAACAACAAAAGCAGTGTACAAGTTCATTCCCGTGACCTCCAAGCTCCCACTTCTTGATTACCTGAAATACATGTGAGTAAAACAATCAGCAAAAATGCCGAGTGAAATCTATAGGTTTATGTAATCAATTTGAACACAAGCAAAGATTATAAGTTTGTGGCATGCTTAATAAGCATCGAATAATAATTTGCATCAACAATATTAATTGTATATAGCGTAAATTGCAATAAGCTCATGGAACCGAGCCCTTAGACACTCCCATATCAGTCTAATAAGACGAGAGATTTATTAATTGTCGGTTACCTCCAGATTATTGGTACATTGTCGTATACCTGACTTCTCAATACAATATGTTCAAACAGTGTGGAGGTCGGGCCTAAGCATCTGTGACAAGTCCACACAAACTGAACCGGGGAGGCTTCCCCTATAGCTCTATTAATTGTACTAGCGGTTAACCCATCATAGGTTAATTAACGGTCCATAATTGAGGCTTTAACAATGGCAATCACTTAATGCAATTTAAAGGCAACCACGGGTCCATTCAAAGAGGGACAAGCATACCATAAAAGACTTGTGTTCTATGTTTATAAAAACATGTATTCCCCCTCGCGGGTTTAAAATCATTTAATAACTAGAATAAAGCGAGGCTATAGACTCACCTTAGCCAATAGTGGTAATGAGACGATCACCGACGATAGATGATGCCTTTCAAACACGAGAACCACAACCTATCAAATGAGGTGCGTTCATTAATAATAGACTCGAGAAATAAACCATACATAAGAATATAAAACTTGACTCATAAAATCACGAAAAACTCGAGAGAAAACGATACAAGTGATACTATTACACTCTCATTGATAGGTGTGTAAACACCCATCCTTTTTACCACTTAATTACAATAATAACCGAGCCAAAACGTGTATTTTATGTCATTTATGTCGGAATTATGCGTGGTTTGTGTTTTTGTTGTGATTTAGGACGAAAAGGTGAAAAGTGGAGAAAACACGGGCATTCACGGGCTTTTATCGAAGAAAAAGACGAAAGACGAAGTCAAGAAGTCAAGAGTGCAAAAAGAACGGAAGTCCAAGACCAATTATGAAGATTTATCGAAGAAAAAGTCAAAAGACGGAAGTTTACTAAAAGCCGTAGAACTCAAGTCTAATTTATTGAAGAATTACAAGACGAGTTCAAAGAAATCCCGAGACAACGTCGTTAAAGTCAAAGAATTAAGAAGATTAACAAAGAATTAAGAAGAGCAAGGACTTAATGACGCAATTAAGGAAAGAAGAAAGAGGGGAGGAAGCTTCCTAAGCACCTCCCTAATCTCCCCTATAAATAGATGATTAGGTTTTACATTTCATTTTGTTGGCTAATAGTGACAATTAGTTCTTCCATTTTATTTTCCTTGTCATTTAATTATATGTCATTTACCTTAATTGTCTTGCACCTTAAATACCTTTAATTTCAAGTAAGTTTTCTTTTAATTCTTGTCAATCTTTACTTTTTCTTGTTAATCTCCTATCTTCCTTTCTTGGTTTATGTTTAATCTTTATGCTTTATTGTTTATGTTTATGTTCTTGAGTTTTTGTTAAATTGATTAAGTGGGTTTTGATTATTTTGATCATTATTGTTAGTTTTGTTGATTTGGATTGTTTGTTTATGATTAGTAGATGTTTATTGATTAGTTTGATTTAATCTTTTGGTTGATTTTGATTAGTTTTGATTAGATTCGTATTATTTTGTGCTTTCTTGTTCTTCGTTTTTCTGTTACTGTTCTTCCCCAGATATTCTGAATCAACAGCACATTCCGGATCAAGGTTTTGTTGACAGTTGTTCCAAATCAAAGTTTGTGAAGAAAACATTCTAAATCAAAAGTCTTCATTCGAAACATTCTGGATCAGTGGAAGTTCCGAACCAAAGAAGTTCATTCGGAACATTTATTGTTCCGAATCAAGGAGGTCTTCATTCGGAACTTTCAAAGTTCCGAATCAGCAGGGAGTTTTGAACCAAGAACATTCCGGATCAAGGAGTTTTATTCGGAATAATTAATTATTCCGGATCAACAACTTCATTCGGAAGATTCAATGTTCCGAATCAAGGTGTGTTCATTCGGAACCTTTTCCGAATCAAGGAGTTTGAGTTCAGTCGGAATTTATTCCGAGTCAAGACTTTATTCCGGGTCAGCAAAACATTCCGAACCAAAGAAGTTCATTCGAAATATCTAATATTCCGAACCAAGGCATTATTCCGAATAAAGATTTTATTCCGGATAAGTGACATATTCCGAGTGAGCATTTTATTCCGGATCAAGGGTTTTGGCTAATATTCCGAGTGAAGAAGAATCATTTCGAACGAAGGTGACATTCCGGATGAGTGATTATTCCGAACGAAGGATTATTCCGGATGAGCTGTTTTCAGGTTCTTTTTAATTTCAGTTTTTAACTTTCTGTTTTTAATTTTCAAACTTTACTTTCCCCGCCTTTTTACTTAGTTGCACTTTAAGTTTACTTGCCTTCGATTTATTTTAGCCTTGCCTTAGTTTTAAGTTTTAGTTGCGTTTTAAGTTTGCCTTAGATAGTTTAATTTGCGTTATTTACGTTTAATTGCTATTTAATTTTCGTCACGCTTTTAAATTCTCGTCATTTATTTTAAATTAGAGTTAGATTTAAATTAACGTCATTTACTTTTAAGTCTTGCATTTTTTTAATTACTACAACGACACAAATATTGTTTCCACCAAAAGACAGCCGAGTCGCACTTAAAACCATTTTTCAATTCGATTAGACATACGACAAAGAACTTTTTTAACTGAGTAAAAGCCAGTTATCAAATGGCGCCGCTGCCGGGTCTTTTCGTAAAGATTAACGGTTTTCTGTGAGAGACGCGTTGATTTTTGGGATCCGTTCATTCGTGAGCGTTATTTTCTTGCTCAAAAATTTCAAAAACCCATAAAAGTTAAAAAAAATTGTAAAAAAAAATCCATAAAAATTAAAAATTTCAAAAATCCAAAAAGATTTTATTTTTATTTGTGTATATATATTCTCTTTGTGTTTGGTATTGTTTTCTTTTGCCTTTGTAGGTGTATGCGTACTAGATCTTCTAATTATCAAGAGCCCGAGACTCTAGAAGATTTAGATATGGAAGGTGTGAACAACAAGAATAATCCACCGCACCTCAACAATAACAACAATGTTCTTCCACAGCCCGATCTTCGGACAATGGAGGAGCTTTGTCAACCTACCATGTTTGGACGAGGAGGACCGATTGCTCCGATGCAAATCAAGGCTCCGGAGTTTTCGTTGAAGCACCACATGATTCAGCAAGTGCAAACAAATCCTTTTCGAGGAATGCCTGATGATGATGCCAACAAACACCTTGACAAATTCATTACAATCACTCATAGCATGAAGTTGCCCGGTGCCACAATGGATGTTCTTCGCCTACAACTCTTCCCACATACTTTATCACACCACGCCGAGAAATGCTTTGATCGTCTTCCAAAGAATTCAATTCATACTTGGGATGACATGACTCAACGCTTTTTGTCGCGCTACTTTCCACCATCCATGGTCACGAGCCTTCGTAATCAAATCAGCGGTTTCATGCAAGAACCCGATGAATCTCTCTTTGATGCTTGTGAAAGATATAATGTCTTGATCGATCGATGTCCAAACCACAACATGCTCCCTGTGACCTTAATTGATACTTTCTACAACGGTTTGACTTTTCGAGATCGTGATACGATTAATGCAGCCGCCGGTGGCACATTTATGAAAAGCAGACCCGAGGAGTGTAGAGAACTTATTGAGAACATGACTACTCATCACAAAAACTGGGATTCCTCTGTTTCTTCAAGGAACAACCTGAGAGTCAATGTTTCTTCTACTTCAGCAAACCCTGACATGACCGAATTCACCCGCACGATGACCGAAATGAACAAAAATATCTTGCTTCTCGCTACAAACCAACAACAACAAGTTAAAGCGGTAGCACCTTCTTGTAAAACATGCGGAGGTCCTCACTCATACACTGATTGTCCTTCTACTCAAGGAAATCCGTAAAATGTGTATGCAGCTTATGGTAATTATTCACCGGAAAATTACCAAGCCCGACCTCAAGGGGATAGAAATTTGCTGATTTACCGGTCAAACAACTACCTTTCACCCGGTTTTTCTCCTCAAAACCAAAACCCCAACAACAACTACAATAGAAGCAACCAAATCCCACCTAGAGCTTCTAATCCTTATCACCCACCCGCTCAACAAGCCCCACCCATGAATCAAGATGTTGAAGCTTTAATGAGAACCCAAGGTGAGAAAATCAAGAATCTACAGAGCCAAATTATTAATTTGAAAGGGGATATCATCAAGCAAGGGAATGGCATAAGATCCGAGCTTCGAGATAATATTCAATCCTCCTTCAGCAATCAAACGAATGATTTAAAGAATATGCTGGCTAGTTTCTTGCCCACCACTTAACCCTCTACCTCGAGTTCTCTACCTTCAAACACCGTCACCAATCCGAGAGCGAATGTGAGTGCTATTACTACCCATAGTGGAGTTACCATAGTAGGACCACCTATCCCGCCCCCATCATCTACACCTCCTCCACCACCATTTATCCCTACTCCTCCAACACCTAGTATTAGTACACCATTACCGTCTCTGCCTCGTCGTGATGAAGTACCCACCAAGAATCCTCCACCAACCCCACCTTCAACATCTCAACCTTTACCTGCTACACCCACACCTTCCACCTATAAACCCAACATCCCATATCCTTCTCGCTTGGACAAGACTAACTAGCTCACGAAGGATGACACTCAAGTGTCGAATTATTTGAAGATGATCTCTGAAATGAATTTCAACATTAGCCTTGTTGAAGCACTTATCCACATGCCGAAATTTGTCAAAGCATTCAAGGAATTGCTTAACAAGAAGGAGAAGCTGATTGAGCTCGCCAACACACGCTTAAATGAAAACTGTTCTGCAGTTATTCTTAAAGAACTTCCGGAAAAACTTAGAGATCCCGGTCGTTTTGTGTTGCCTTGCATTTTTAACCAAACCAAAAAATTTACTGCCCTAGCTGATCTCGGGGCCAGTATTAATCTGATGCCTTTAAGTGTTTGGAAAGGACTATCATTACCCGACCTTACTCCAACAATGATGACCCTTGAGCTTGCAAATCACACTCTCGCTTACCCCGTTGGTATTGCCGAAGATGTGTTCATTAAAGTTGGCACCTTCACTTTTCCGGTCGACTTTGTCGTTGTTGATTATGAAATGGACCCTCGTATTCCTTTAATACTTGGTCGGCCATTCTTGAGGACCGGACGAGCTTTAGTTGATGTTGCCGAAGGTGAATTAATTTTGAAGGGTCGGGAATGAACAACAAGTGTTCAAAATGGGGAAGCTTACAAGCAAATCCTTTGGACGAGAATTAGCGAATATGATTAATGTGCTTGATGATTTTGTCGTCTACAACAATCCTCTATTCGATTCTTGCAATGATAATCCACTTTTTCAAGATGATGTGGATGATTCTCTCTCCAATTTGGAACCCCCTCCCATATATGATTCTCCACCGATCTTTGATGCTTATGATGATAATTCTAGCTTCGATGGAGATGATTATGATGACTTTACTTCCGAGTATCCCGACATGCCCACATATGATGATTTTGATGAGGCCGATACTCTTTCGAGTGATTCTTCTCATGATGAAGATCCTCCGCCATCCATGCTTAATCCTACTTTTGATGACTACTCATTTGAGGAAGACTTCTCTACTTTTCTCAATACTTACTTCCCTCATGAGAGTGATGCGCCTCCTTTAGACCTTGATGATTATCGTCTTGATCCTACTTTGGATTTGAAGAAAATTCTTTCAAAGGAGAAGCAACCGGACGACACCAACATCCACAGCACGTATGATTTGACACCTCTTTGTCCACCTTCTGAGGATAAGGTTGTGCATTTTCTTCGCAGATCTTCTTCACATTCTGCTGAGCCTGAGTGCTATTTTCCCCTAAAGGAAAAGGTGTTCGACTCCGGTATCGATATTCTTCAGCCATCTCAGTATCCATCTGATGAAATAAAAGGAAAAAAATTTGGAACTACTGAAGATATGCTTGCACCTCACCATACTTGCTTCCACCGTACTCCATCTTTGCTTAAGGGAACATTGCCTACTCTTCTTTGGCTTGCCTTGTTCGCCTTAAGCTTGTGCTATTTGATGGATGAAAACTATGTCTTTGATCCCGGTAGATATGTTTCATGCTTCTTCCAATGATAATCAAGGTCGAGTCAGGCTCACGACTCGGTGAACAAAAATCAAGCGCTTCTTGGGAGGCAACCCATGTATCTATCTTTTAGCTTTCTTTATCCTAAGTGTAGGGGAGACCCGTTGGTGTTTGCTATTTCCTCTCTTCTACTATTCAGGGATTCGAGCGCTCAATGATCCACTCTTGATGATTTTTGACGACCCGTGATTCCGTGTTCCCTTCTTCCCGGTTCTATCATAAACTCTTTTCGATTCACTATTTTATATTTCTCAATATTAGAATAGGAATCTCGTTAGTTGTTTTTTCCTTAGCAAGATTTAAACAATGTGTACAATGTCCTAAGTGTAGGGGAGTTTACTCCCACATGCTTAAACATTGAGGACAATGTTTATATTAAGTGTAGGGGGACTTCTATCGAAGTTAAGTGGCCTTTTCCTTGTATTTTTCCTCATTTTAACCGGAAAATCAATTTTTCGACATTTTTCAAAATTTTTGATCTATTTTGGCCTATTAGTTTTTCCCTTTATATAGTTATTTTCTTTCCTTATTAGAATAAATTTTAATAAAGTGGTTTTTATTTTCAAACGTTGTGAATCTTTTGACTCAACCCGAGTTTACTTATCTAAGTTTACTCTAGCTAGTATCCTTAACGTGTTTAAGTCAAGTTTTGCTAGGATTTTATATAGGGAGCTATAAAACGCGAAAGTCTTAACTCTCACGGGTTAAGAACAAGAACTTTTCGCAAGTTCCTATAATTGATCCTAGAGAGTTGTTTATCAAGGGAACTTTAAAACGCGATTTCTAAACTTGAAAAAGTCTAAGAGTTTGCAAGATCCTATAGGCGACTCGAAAACCCAAAACTTTGATTTAATAGGCTAAGCATCCACGAGTCTCATTCCTTGAGATTTTAAACTGTGGAGAACGAGAGATGATAGAGTCAATTATAAGTTTGGTATCCTTTCGTGAATTTATGTGAGTTAATTATAAGCCTATTCTCCCATCGCTTGCTAATAAATTTATCTACAATAAATAAGGTTGTACGATTTGAAAAGTTACTTAGCTTCTAGCCCAAGATCGTTTAAAAGTTGCTCGGTATGGATTAGAGTTCATAGCCAAGGCATAACTTATTGAAGCGGGATGCGAAGATTGGCGAGTCCGAAAAGGCCCTAACAAGGCATGAGGGCTATATTTTGTTGCTAAAGATCCCAAGTGATGTGAAGAATCATTTATCGAAAATCAATATGAAGGATCGAGACACACGACGAAAAGCAAAAAACTCCCCAAAAGTCATGGAGAAGTCTATCCGAAAAGACCCTAGCAAGGTATGAGGATTAATAGATCCAAGTCCAAAAAGGAGGCGGATCGTTGTATATCAAAGTCCAAAATAAAGATTGGAGAAAAATGAAGAAGTCGTAGTCCAAGTATGAAGAATCTCTCAAAACTTCAAGTGAAGAAATTCCTATTATGAAGAGAAGACCATTATTTCATGAACGTCTCTCAAGATTTGAAGTATGAAGTCGCTGCCAAATATCGTTCCGAGAAAGGTCTCAAATCGTGAAGCGAGTTATGCCAAGATATGAACTTTATGAGGTCCCGAGAAGCAGTTTTAAAAGATTTTGTCCTTTAGCTAACTATTGATTAAACCGTCCCACTTTATTTTCAGCCTAATAAACTATCGAAATAAGTCAACAATGCATCCTCGTGATCATTCAAGACAACAATAAAATATAAGAGATACACCTAGGAATAAGGGAGTCTAAGTGAATAATTGGCCCACATGAGTTCGTGTTAGTTTGCTAATTTATAATAACAATGATCTCGTTTTTAAGCTTGGTTTGGAGAAAGTGAAAACTTGAGGATGATGATCATTCATGACATTTTCAAAACCCTAAGGTATGTTTTTGATTTCTTTCTTACTTTGAATGTTTATTATTTTCTATCTCTTTAATAAAGGCCAACGTGGATTGATTGTGATGAAAAATGTAAACGTGCTTTGTAACTAATGCATTGCATGAGGACATTGCAATGGTCAAGTGTAGGGGATTTGATAGGTGTGTAAACACCCATCCTTTTTACCACTTAATTACAATAATAACCGAGCCAAAACGTGTATTTTATGTCATTTATGTCGGAATTATGCGTGGTTTGTGTTTTTGTTGTGATTTAGGACGAAAAGGTGAAAAGTGGAGAAAACACGGGCATTCACGGGCTTTTATCGAAGAAAAAGACGAAAGACGAAGTCAAGAAGTCAAGAGTGCAAAAAGAACGGAAGTCCAAGACCAATTCTGAAGATTTATCGAAGAAAAAGTCAAAAGAAGGAAGTTTACTAAAAGCCGTAGAACTCAAGTCTAATTAACTGAAGAATTACAAGACGAGTTCAAAGAAATCCTGAGACAAAGTCGTTAAAGTCAAAGAATTAAGAAGATTAACAAAGAATTAAGAAGAGCAAGGACTTAATGACGCAATTAAGGAAAGAAGAAAGAGGGGAGAAAGCTTCCTAAGCACCTCCCTAATCTCCCCCATAAATAGATGATTAGGATTTACATTTCATTTTGTTGGCAAATATTGACAATTAGTTCTTCCATTTTATTTTCCTTGTCATTTAATTACATGTCATTTACCTTGATTGTCTTGCACCTTAAATACCTTTAATTTCAAGTAAGTTTTCTTTTAATTCTTGTCAATCTTTACTTTTTCTTGTTAATCTCCTATCTTCCTTTCTTGGTTTATGTTAAATCTTTATGCTTTATTGTTTATGTTTATGTTCTTGAGTTTTTGTTAAATTGATTAAGTGGGTTTTGATTATTTTGATCATTATTGTTAGTTTTGTTGATTTGGATTGTTTGTTTATGATTAGTAGATGTTTATTGATTAGTTTGATTTAATCTTTTGGTTGATTTTGATTAGTTTTGATTAGATTCGTATTATTTTGTGCTTCCTTGTTCTTCGTTTTTCTGTTACTGTTCTTCCCCAGATATTCCGAATCAACAGCACATTCCGGATCAAGGTTTTGTTGAAAGTTGTTCAGAATCAAAGTTTGCGAAGAAAACATTCCGAATCAAAAGTCTTCATTCGGAACATACCGGATCAGTGGAAGTTCCGAACCAAAGAAGTTCATTCGGAACATTTATTGTTCCGAATCAAGGAGGTCTTCATTCGGAACTTTCAAAGTTCCGAATCAGCATGGAGTTCCGAACCAAGAACATTCCGGATCAAGGAGTTTTATTCGGAATAATTAATTATTCCGGATCAACACATTCATTACGAAGATTCAAAGTTCCGAATCAAGGTGTGTTCATTCGGAACCTTTTCCGAATTAAGGAGTTTGAGTTCATTCGGAATTTATTCCGAGTCAAGACTTTATTCCGGGTCAGCAAAACATTCCGAACCAAAGGAGTTCATTCGGAATATCTAATATTCCGAACCAAGGCATTATTCCGAATAAAGAGTTTATTCCGGATAAGTGACATATTCCGAGTGAGCATTTTATTCCGGATCAAGGGTTTTGGATAATATTCCGAGTGAAGAAGAATCATTCCGAACGAAGGTGACATTCTGGATGAGTGATTATTCCGAACGAAGGATTATTCTGGATGATCTGTTTCCAGGTTCTTTTTAATTTCAGTTTTTAACTTTCTGTTTTTAATTTTCAAACTTTACTTTCCCCGCCTTTTTACTTAGTTGCACTTTAAGTTTACTTGCCTTAGATTTATTTTAGCCTTGCCTTAGTTTTAAGTTTTAGTTGCGTTTTAAGTTTGCCTTAGATAGTTTTAGTTTGCGTTATTTACGTTTAATTGCTATTTAATTTTCGTCACGCTTTTAAATTCTCGTCATTTATTTTAAATTAGAGTTAGATTTAAATTAACGTCATTTACTTTTAAGTCTTGCATTTTTTTAATTACTACAACGACACAACTATTGTTTCCACCAAAAGACAGTTGAGTCGCACTTAAAACCATTTTTCAATTCGATTAGACATACGACAAAAAACTTTTTTAACTGAGTAAAAGCCAGTTATCACTCATATATATTCATTTTATTATTCTATGCCTTTAATAAAAATCTGTCGGAACATACCGAATGTCCAAGCCGTTTTTCCATACTTAGACACATCAAAACTTCATGATACTACTCAGAGAACTTACTTACTATATGTAGAAAGTCCTCCCAAGAGCCCATCAAAAGATTTTACTTCTAAAGTTCCCGGCCCGACACATCTTTGATTTACAAAATCCAGACAGTTTAGCGACCTTGACTTACGAAACCATTTTGACCATTCTAAACAACTCCATTTATAAAACCGACACTTGATTCTAAAAATAGACTCAAAATGCTAAACTTTGAGCCTAAGAACAGCCCTTGAATCATTTGGAAACTCATTTTATAGTCCCCGAGATTCGATCCAAATATTGACAACAATTTTCGGATTGTGTCAACACTCGTCTCCCGGTACACGAAAATCAAACTAGTGTATCTTCCACCTCGTTTGGAGTTGAAAGGCCTACTTTATATCAAATCGAAGCTAAAGAAATCCTCTACAACATAATCCAATTATATCATCCTATATTCCGACTTAAGACCCTCGAAAATGGCTTCAAACCTACTGCCCAAAATTGACTATAAAAATCTCTTACAAAATCAAGTTTTTGATTAAAACCAACAACTTTTATCATCATTCTAAGCCCTTAATATCATTATAAACCAATCCTAACACTTGTATCATCATCAAAATCAAAAACCCAAAAATTAAAATTCATCTTTTTAACAAAAACATAACATAAACACCATTTGGTCATCACTACTAACACATGCATGATCAATATTTCCACCTAACAAGCATAGTTTTTATCAAAATTAAAAACTTAATGCATGTAAAAAAAATTAGTATCATTAGAATCACCTTGAAAAATTAGGAATGGGACTTGTTTTAGTTTGGATTGAATCAAGCTAGATTATGAGAAAATTTGATGAAAGTGAAGGGGGGGGGGTGTACGGCTAAGAAGAAAAAGGGAGGAAGGAGATGGTGGTTTTTATTTTATTGATTTTTAAATGAAAGGTGATAGCGGAAACTATATATATAGTGTAAGGTTAGGGTAGTTTTTGCCAATTTGTGATAGTTTTGGTCCAAAATATAAATATTAGTTAAAAAGCGGGAAATGACTAAAAGTCAATTTTACAAATATTTACGAGACTCGGGTTTCGTAAAAATACTTTTTAAAAGTTTAAACGCACACGAAAAATAATATAACGACTCGATACGTAATTAAAACGATATTGTCGAAAGTATTAAATATCGAAACGATCGATAATAAAATATAAAACTTTAGGCATCCGTCAGTATCGCGATCACTAGTAGTCCTCGTTGCTCGTCAAAGTATTAAAATAAAATATTAAATATCGGTTTCAACTTAAACCGTTAAGCATAATAGTATTTAACGTTATAAAATACTTCAAAATAATCGAAAATAGAATTTAAATTATGACCTTATTTTTACGGGTTTTACACGTTTCCATCACGCTCTTTCGAAATGATGTCAAGGATAAACTCCGGATCAATTTCGGTGTGGTCATTTGGAGGTTTATCGTAGGATTCCAAGAGAGCATCAAGTCTCCATTTAACCGTAAAACGACAAGTGCCTTCATATGGCACACCAAGAACTTCACCAAAGCTTTCGAGAGAGTATTGAATAATTTGATCATTCAACAAGAATCGAATGAAGATTTCTCCATTGTATTCAAACATGGAGTAAGTGCTAAAGAATTCTAGAAGAAACAAGGGGTAAATATCTTCTTCTATGTTGAGCAAGCAATCAAACCCCGAAAGCTAAAACATAGATTGGATATAATCATAACCCGTTATTCCCTCGTCAACGACTCTACCCTCATGGAAACAACGAGTAGAAAGGGATGGAAAGGAGTTTTGAAGTTGAGTGGAAGCATAGGTTTGGGAAAGGTTTGGCATTATTGTCTAGTGAGTTGATGATCCTTTTGGTATTGAGAAGGCATGATTAGTACCTAATATAAACATAAGACAATATTTTTCCAATCACTCATATGAAAATAAAATCAAAACTCAAAAAAAATGAAAATGTGTTATATCAATTTCTTGACAAACAAAGGATTGAATCCATATCATTCTCATGCTCGTAATGTATCTATTCCATTATTAACCAAGAACATATGAACTATGTTGGATCAACAATGGACTAGAACATTGGTTTTTCAAAACAAGGTTTTTAGGTAAGCATTAACAATGCAACTCCCTATTTGTTCATGGGTTCATCTCAATTCCATCTTTTAACCAAACTCAGTTAGCCAAAATTCGGATTTGTTCTACAAGTGGGTTTTAGTGAAATATTAATGAATATGAACCTAAGGAATCATAGTAAGAAAACCATGTCAACCCATATTCCTATTAAGGTTTTAATTCAATTTCAATTTTAAAAATCCCCAATTATGAAAGGATGAACCCTAGAACAAAATAGATGAAATTGAAAGAAAGTACTTACAATTAATTGATGTTTTATGAAGGATGAGTGAAACCCACAACTTGGAATCAATTAATTTGAGTGATTGAAGGTTTTTGAAGCTTCAACAATGGTGGAAAAGGTGAAAATCGTCGGTTGTGTGTTTTTGGAAGAGAGAGGGTTTGGTTTGAAAAAGGTTATTTTAATAAAACTGGCGCTCTGACAAACTTTACTGCCCGCGGTACCTTATTGATAAGGAACCGCAGGTTTGAGCCACCAGAGATAAAGAACCGCCTGCAGAGGCTGGTTTTTATCAATGAAACACGCCAAAAATTTTTAAAACCTAATTTTCTAAAATACTTAAAAATATATCTTAAACCTTTTTGAATATCATTTGGATCATCATAACACTAAGCAATATGCCTTAGTGAAGGATTACGAGTTGAATCGAGATAAAAAAGAACCGAAACAGACAAACGACTACTCGTAGCGAAAAAGGAAAAGTGGAGAGAAGTCAAGGGAAGTGAATCAGGACTAAGATCAATGCTCAAGGGATTAATGACAATCTTTAAATCATGGAGACGAAGAGCTTGTGTCATATATAGTGGTTTAAGACGTGCCTTTCCGGCGAAACGTTAAACGGCTTTGGTAATGAATAAACACAAAGAAATTATTGATGCATAGACTAAGATCACATTCAATAATAGTCTTAGTCTAAACCACAATATGAGCAAGGTATTGATTCACGTTCTCTCCCATAAAGGGCCTACTAACCGTATGGGTGCAAACCATGGAAATCATGCTTGATACTTTAAGCTACTACTAACTCACTCTACATCACCATAGTGAGTCAAGTATCCAAGCAATGAAGGTTTGAGAGGATAAAAGAAAAGAATCACAAACCATAAACAAATGTCAAGGCAAGGATGCCAAGAACAAGCACATAGTCAAGTAATGATCAAAAGAATGATCAAAGGGCGTGTGGAAGAATGAAAGCGTACCTTGGCCACAAAGAGCAATACATCAAGGAATCAATGCAATGCCCAACAATGACTATGATGATTACTAAGTCTTCAAGGACTAGTATCATTCCCAATCATCTTGATATCATCATTCAAGGATGTTGAAGATCAATGAAGATGAGTCTTCTACAAGTGCAAGTAACTCAATCCACAACAAATTAAATGATTGATCTTCATGAGTACCTACACAAAGCAAGATGCAAACTAGAAGATACATTTCAAGAGTAGATCTAAAATGCATAAGGTCTACTAATCTAAGAGGGATGCAATATTACCAGTTAAAAGACCTATTTTCCAAGAAAAAATAGTTTTAACCAAAGAGAAACTTTAGTACAACTTGACCTTCTAATTTGAGGAGACAATGGATCGATCCAAGTTTTAAAGTACAATATACTTCAAAGATCTTGAGTGACCATCGCTCTGATACCAATTGTAGAAACTAGAAGGGGGGGGTTGAATAGTTTCTCTTCAATTAGTCACCTAATTTAAATTACTTTGAATTAAGTGTGTATCAAAACTATCTTTTACTTGAAGCTAAGTTGCATAATGATTAGGTTCAATTCAAATGCATTAGCAATGGTAATAGGTAAGTATAATGATAATGAAATATGTAAAGAGTAAGGAAAGAGACAACCTAGTGACAAGACACCAAGATTTATAGTGGTTCGACAACGAGGCTCTATCCTCGTTTCTACTCCACTCCTCGAGTACACCTACTCAAGATTTCCACTATATCCACAAGCTCCCTTCTTGGTGGAGAAAGCCTTACATCGTCGCTTACATTATTTTCCGACACTAAGCTAAATGTCGAGACCTAATCATTAGCTAGGACCAATCTACACAACGTTGCCTACTTCACAATTTAACGACACAAGGGTAGATGTCGAGTTCTAATCTCAAGGTAGAACCAATCTTCACGACGTTGCCTACTTCACCATTTAACGACACAAGGCTAGATGTCGAGTTCTAATCCAAAGCTAGAACCAATCTTCACGACTCTTCACTTTGAATCTAAGTGAGAACTTCACACAACACAACTACTAATCACTTTCAAATTTAGTGAGAACTTACAAGACACAACCACATCACTTTATAGTTTAGTGAGAACTACTACACAAATCTATTACAACTCAACTAGACATATCCAAGTACAGACATGTAGCTTGGATCTACACAACACAAATCCAAGCAAACACATATGCAATGGATGTACACAACAAATCCAAGTATTCACAAATAGCTTGAATGAACACAACTAATCCAAGTATTTCATAAATACAAATGGATTAACAAAAATAAAAAGGCTAACATGATGAACATGACTAATTCATGGATTCATCTTTATCACAACACTAGTGAGTGAGTGATCTTCTCATTGGACAAGGTAAAGGAGGGGATCAAGAGGATAATCATATGTAAGCATACTTAACACATTAAGTGATCATTTACTAATGATTATGCTATAGAAAAGATAAATGGGGGCTGAGAAAAACGTCCAAGACGCTTGTTGGAAAATGAGATTTGATCCACTATTTATAGAAGACAAAGTCCAACGGCTAGCTGGGCGCGGATCCTTATCTAGTCGGCGGTACCTTATCGATAAGGAACCGCCTAGATATTTAAGGTACCGTCCAGTAGAGTCCGCTCCCTTTTTTGTCTTTTAGTAGGGTAGGAATATCTGAGGTTTTTTTAAACCTTCAAATGATATTCTTATGGCATATGGAATATGCCATTTTCAAATTTACATTTTCCATTTTAATAAAACATTTTCTTAAAAAGAAAGTTTATTAAAAAATCTTTTGTCATATTAACAAAAGTGAGTTTTAAGGATAATCACTTTGATGATCACTAAGTATGATTAAGAAAAGTTAGTGATATGATTATTACCTTGATGATAGTGTTAGTTAAATAATTCGTTTTGTGTTTTACACTAAATGTGTTGTATAGTTTGTTGTGATCAAAACTAAGAAAGATTAGTTAACACTAATAATGTTTTTAGGCATCACTTGCATTAACAAACTATAAGGAGTATTAGCAAGCGTGATGTCAATGGATGCCAAATATTTTACGTCTTATCGTCGGTTGTTCGATTTTTGTCATTTTTTATGTTTTATTTTAAATGACGTGTTAAGTCGAGTCGGGAGTAGATATTATTATATTTGAGGTACGCTTTAAATTTTAAAAAGTATCTTTATGAAACCCGAGCCCCGTAAATATTTTTAGAAAATGACTAATAGTTATTTCCCGCTTTTTAGCTAACTATTTTCATTTTTAGCCACAAATATTGCAAAATTACAACAATAATCCCTTAAGCACTATATATAAGGCAAAAATTAAACACACACCCTCATAATTCTCCACTCAAAAATTTTATTCTCTCTCTCTTGCTTTTTTTCTTTAGCCGTGACCTCCTCCACCCACACAAACCACACAATTTTCAAATTTGCTCCATTTTGAGGATGATCTAAGCTAAACTAATCAAAGTCCCTATCTTAGAATTGAACAAGGATAATTTTGGTGTAAGAATTTCATACATGCAAGGGTTTTTATTTTTTTCATGTTGGTAGGTGAAAGCCATGATCATGCAGGGTGTTTTTAGCATGATCAATAGTGATTCTTACAAGAATTTTATTAAAAACTTGATTTTGATCTAAAGGTTTTAATTTTTATGATGATTTGAATGTTATGGTTGATGTATGATGATGTTAGAGTGCTGGCATGATCATTTTCATGGTTGGTTTTTATCAAAAATATGATTTTGTACAAGTTTTTTATGGTCATTTTATAACAGTAAGTCAACAGTAAATTCGGGATTTTTATGTATTGATAATGGCTTAACTTATAGCCTAGGGTTGCATATAATTTAATTAGCTTCAATTTGATATAGAGTAGAGCTTCTAGCTCCAAACGAGCGCGAAGTTATTATGTTTTGATTGTTCGTGTACCGGGAGACGAGTATCGGCACTACATATAGAGGTTGTCGATATTTGAATCGAATCTCGGGGACTATAAATTGAAGTTTTAAAATGTGTAACCTACTGATAATGAGGTGTTAACTTTAGAGGTTGAGTTCACTTTAAAACCGGGGTGTCGGTTTTGTAAACGGAGTCGTTTAAAGAAGTTAAAACGATTGTATGAAAAATTAACGTAAATATGTCCAGATTTTGTAGTTTGAAAATAAGTCGGGTAAAGGACTTTAAAAGTAATTTCATTTGATAAACTTGTAGGAGGACTTTCTATGTATAGTAAGTTAGTTTATCGAGTCGTTTCATAAACGGTTGACAAGTTTAAAAGGGGTAAATAAGCTAGTACATGTAGTATGTACCGGTGGACTTTGTTAAAAGTGTAAAACGGTAAAGTAAATGTGTAGTAGAGTGTAATAAAGTTATTTATACCGTTTTCTCTCGAGTTTATCGTGATTTTATGAGTTTGCGTTTGATGTTGTTATGTATGATTTATTTCTCGAGTCATTATTAATGAACGCGCCTTATTTGATAGGTAGCGGTTCTCGTGTTTAAAAGACATCCATTATGATCGACGATCATCTCGCTAGATCTCTTATACTAAGGTGAGTCTGTAGCCTGATAGGTGTGTAAACACCCATCCTTTTTACCACTTAATTACAATAATAACCGAGCCAAAACGTGTATTTTATGTCATTTATGTCAGAATTATGCGTGGTTTGTGTTTTTGTTGTGATTTAGGACGAAAAGGTGAAAAGTGGAGAAAACACGGGATTTCACGGGCTTTTATCGAAGAAAAAGACGAAAGGCGAAGTCAAGAAATCAAGAGTGCAAAAAGAACGGAAGTCCAAGACCAATTCTGAAGATTTATCGAAGAAAAAGTCAAAAGACGGAAGTTTACTAAAAGTCGAAGAACTCAAGTCTAATTTATTGAAGAATTACAAGACGAGTTTGAAGAAATCCCGAGACAAAGTCATTAAAGTCAAAAGATTAAGAAGATTAAGGACTTGATGACGCAATTAAAGAAAGAAGAAAGAGGGGAGGAAGCTTCCTAAGCTCCTCCCTAATCTCCCTATATATAGTTTTCTTTCATTTCATTTGTAGTGGTTGGGTGGCTTGACAAACCACCACTTCCACCATTTTCATTTACCTTGCACTTTAAATTTATGTACCTTTAATTCATTGTCTTGCACTTTTAATTCATTTAATTTCCAAGTAAGTTTTATTTTATTGTTCTTGAATCTTCACTTTATTGTTAATCTCCTTCTATCTTTCTTGTTTGATTTGTTCTTCATCTTTATTGTTCATGTTCTTGATTTTTCATAGTTTTGATTAAGTGGGTTTTGATTATTTTGGTTATGATTGTTGGTGTTATTGATTTGGATTGATTGGTTATTGTTAGTAGATCATTTGTGGTTGTTTTGGTTTAATATTTTGGTTAATCTTGATTAGTTTTGGTTAAATTCGTGTGTTGTTGTTCATTCCCCTGTTTTTCGCTTAAGTTACTATTTCTTTCCCAGATATTCCGAATCAACTTTTTATTCCGTATCAAATTTGTTCATCTGGAATATTTTATATTCCGGATCAGAGTCTTTTATTCGGAATATTTATTTTATTCCGGATCAGTTCTTCATGCGGAATATTTGATTATTCCGGATCAAACTCTTCATGCGGAATATTTGATTATTCCAGATCAAGTTGTTTCATCCGGAATATTTGATTACTCCGGATCAAGTTGTTTCATCCAGAATATTTTATATTCCGGATCAAGGCCCGTATTCCGAATCAACAATATTTTCTTTTTATTCCGAATCAAACTTTTCCTGTTTTTTATTCCGGATCAAGCCTTATTCCTAATCAACTGGTTTATTCCGGATGAGTGACATATTCCGGATGAGCTTTGTTATTCCGGATGAGGGTGATATTCCGAATGAGTTTTTTAGTTTTTTGTAGTTTTCCAGTTTTTAGTTTAAGCTTTACTTTTCCCGCTTTTTTTCCTTATTTGCACTTTTACTTACCTTTCCTTTTAGTTTAAGTTTTAGTTTGAGTTATTTACCTTTATTGCTTTTAATTTCTCGTCATTTAATTTTCGTCAACTTTTTATCTTTCAGTATTTCTTTTTACCGTCTTTATTTTATTCTTATTTGTTTCAAGTCTTTATTTTTATTTTCCATTAGTTTTAGACAACGACCATTCCCTTTTTATTCCACCAAGAACAATTGAGTCGCACAATTAACCAGTGATCAATTCGAAGAGATACCGAGAAACGAACTTTTTCAACCTAGTAAAATCCATTTATTATAGCCTCGCTTTTTATGCTAGCTACTAAATGTTTTATTACCCGCGAGGGGGATACATGCTATTTGAAAATAAATGAACACAAGTCATGAGTAATTATTGGACCCGAATGTTGCCTAAGTTGATTACATTGCATTGAGTACCTTGTTGCTAAAGACCCTTAATTCATGATCCGTTAACTATCTTCTGACTTGATGTTGTGAGTCGGGAATAACCGCTTATTCTAATGATAGTACTATTGGGTTGACCACCCTATCTGAGACCAGAGCATTACGTTGAGTAACCTCTGGGAAGGATAATTTACGGGAATAAGAATGTGGTATTCTAGCAACTAATACCCTAGAGGGGCAATGGTTTTATTCTAGTCTTGCCGACATTTGGCGTGGGTGGCTATTTGGTTAAGGGGTCGGTGTCATGAGCTTAAATACAATGTTTATTATTGCCTTGAATATGGATTGTGTGTACGACAATTCTATAAATGATTATGATTGATTTTCTTCTTGTGTTCAAATGTGATTTGGTAAACCTATAGACTCGCTCAACATTATTGTTGACCCGTTTTAGCATGTGTTTCAGGTAATAGGAAGTGATGGAGCATGGAGCTTTGCTGTGGAGGTTGTGGCTTGGCTTTTGGAAGAATGTTGGTCTAAAAACTATTTCTATCATTTACTGTTGAACAATTTACTTTATGTTGATGTACTGTACTAAATTTGTTGGTTGTTGGTCGAGATCCATGGGGACTAAACGCTTTACTCTGGTGTCATTTTAGTACAATCATGGGATGAAATTTATGTTTTAGACCTATTATGCAAATCTTGTTTATATTTATGTGTAAACGTCTCACTTTTGAGTCGTTCAATATACCTTGTGTGATGATGCTTGTGTCTAGCACCCAATTGTGTATTTCTGCTGTGTAATGTACATTGGGGGTGTTAGAGATTCCACACCCAATGAAGGTTTCAGTGGCTATGTTCCAGCCGCTGACAATATGTCTCCTAGTTCAAGCGGGCATAGAAGTAGCAATGATGAGGATACTGGTAATTTAGAATCCACAGTCCATGACAACACCTTGTTTGGGGGAGGAATTCTTATAAAGGTGGCCAAAATTCATCCTCCCACCCAAATAATTGGTGATATTCATACTCCTGTTCAAACAAGAGGAGCTAAGAAGACTCAAGGTGGATTCATTGATAATATACACAAGAAGGATGATACTCCTTTTGTTCAAGAATGTTTGTTTGCCTGTTTCCTCTCTCAGTTAGAACCAAAGAAGATTTTTTATGCTCTTAAAGAAGAAAGCTGGGTTAAAGCAAAGCGGGATGAGCTTCATCAGTTTGCTATACAATATGTTGGGGAGCTTGTAGATTGTCCAAGGTATGTCAGGCCTATTGGAACAAGATGGGTTCTAAGAAACAAGAAGTATGAGAGAGGCATTGTTATTAGAAACAAGGCAAGGTTGGTTGCTCAGGGATATACTTAGGAAGAAGGTATTGATTATAAAGAGGTTTTTGCACCTATTGCTAGAATTGAGGCAATAAGGATTTTCCTAGCCTATGCTTCTTGCATGGGTTTCAAAGTCTACCAAATTGATGTGAAGAGTGCATTTTTGTATGGCATAATCAAAGAAGAAGTCTATGTCATGCAGACTCCTTGTTTTGAAGATCCTGAGCATCCAGATAAGGTTTATAGAGTGAAGAAGGCAATGTATGGCCTTCATCAGGCCCCTAGAGCTTGGTATGGAACACTTTCCACATACTTGGTGGAAAATGGATTTAAGAGGGGTACCATAGACCAGACTCTATTCATAAAGCAAGAAGTGAAGGATTTTCTTCTTGTATAGGTCTATGTTGATGATATCATGTTTGGTTCATCTAACCAAAGAATGAATGATGGTTTCTCCAAGCTTATGACAGATAAGTTTCAAATGAGTGCTATGGAATAGATGACTTTCTTTCTTGGTTTACAAATTCAGTAGAAAGAAGATGTGATAGGTGTGTAAACACCCATCCTTTTACCACTTAATTCTGGCTAAAACAAGACCAAAACACGTATTTAATATCATTTGTTTGGAATTATGCGTGGTTTTTGTGTTTATTGTGTTTTCAGAGCTAACCGGATGAATATTAAAGAAAACATGGGATTGCACGGGTTTTATCAAGGAAAAAGACTCAAGACAGAGTTTATTGTCCAAGAGATGCAAAAGATTTGAAGTCACTGGGCCTATTTGAAGATTTATCGAAGAAAAGGACCAAAGACGGAAGATTTACATAAGTCGAAGAAACTCAAGTCTATTTAACGAAGAAATTAAAAGACGAGTTGAATTTAATCAACGACAAATCTCGAAGCAGAATCGAAAACGTCAACTTTTCTGAAAAGACGAGAAGACAAGAAGAAAGGGGGAAAGCCCACTCACCAACCAACCACTAGGACTATATATAGTTTCTTCCTTCACATTTTTAGGGAGTTAGTTTTTGTTTTCTTCTTTCCCAGTTCTCTTTGGTTCGTAGCTTCACCAACACCATTAGGGTGTTTGGTGATTTTTAACTTTTCCTTCAATCTTGTAAGTTTTAATCATTACTCTTGTTACCTTTACATTAATCTTTCAATTCCATCTTTTCATTCATCTTGTTCATCTCCATTTTTTATTCAAAGTTCTTAAGTTCTTGTGTGATTGATTTTGATCTTTTAAAAGTTGTTGATTTAGTGTTTTTATTGGTGGGATTTGTTACTTATGGTATTTAAATGATTATTGGTTGATTTGGTAAAACCTTTTTGAGTAATTTGTGATTTTATTCGTAAACACGTTCTACTGCTCATGTTTCTGTTCTTCAGTTCTGAACATTCCGAGTAGACCATTTGCTAATTCCCTTATTCGGAATATTTTAAATATTCCGAATAGTGTTATTTTTCCGCATAGAGATCTCCACATTCCGAATAGCGTTTCTTGAATTTGTTCCGCATAGCCAATTGTTCCGAATAGGACTTTCTTTCCGAATTGAACCTTTTATTCCGCATAGGACTGTTTTCCGAATAGAAACCTTTTTCCGAACTGAATTTTATTCCGAGTAGACCTATCTTTCCGAATAGCCTGTTTATTTCGAACTGTAATTTATTCCGCATAGGGTATGTATTCCGAATAGGACTATTTTTCCGCATAGGGTTATTTTTACGAGTAGGATATTTTTCAGTAAGGGTATTTTCCAGTTTTAATTCTAGTGTTATGCTTTTTAATTGTTGATTGTTTTGAATTTATATCATTATTACTTTACTCATTTCCCTGTTTAGTAGATTAGAAAACCAAAACCCCTTTTTGTCACCAAGAACAAATCATTCCACTTTAAACCGAGATCAATTCGAGAGGATTCCGAGAATTATAATTGAACCTAGCAAAAATAGCTGACATTTTCATCTATCAAGATAAGTATGTGGCTGAGATTTTGAAGAAAATTGGTTTTTCACCACATGAAAAACGAGCTAGCACACCCATGGACAGGGAACATCCTTGGGGTAACATTGGAGATGGTGAGGAGGTTGATGTCAGGCATTATAGATCAATAATAGGCCCATTAATGTATCTCACAGCTTCAAGGCCTGATATCATGTTTGCAGTATGTGCATGTGCACGTCATCAAGTGACTCCCAAGGAATGTCACCTTCATGCTGTCAAGAGAATTTTTAGGTACCTTAGATGTTTTCCCACTTTGGGATTATGGTATCCTAGAGACTCTCCTTTGGATGTTATTGGATATTCAGACAATGATTATGATGGTGATAATAGAGATAGAAAGTCCACAATTGGTGGATGTTAGTTCCTTAGAAGCAGGGTTAGATCTTGGCAATGCAAGAAGCAAAATATGGTAGCCAATTCAACAACTGAGGCTGAGTATGTAGCAACTGCTGCATCTTGTGGGCAAGTGCTATGGATACAAAATCAGCTTTTGGATTATGGGTACAATTTTATGCATACTAAGATTTTTATAGATAATAACAGTACATTGTGCATAATTAAGAATCTTGTACATCATTCTAAAACCAAACACATAGAAATCAGGCATCATTTTATAAGGGATTATTTTAAAAAAGGTTTAATATTTCTAGATAAAATAGACACAGAGAAGAATGTGTTTGATCTTTTAACCAAACCTTTCGATGTTGAGAGATTTCAATACTTGGTTGCAAGTATTGGAATGATCAATCCATAAATTATGTGGTTTTTGAAATGGATGTAAAGTGTGTACAGGATGTGTATTGTTATTAGTTTTTATAAAAGTTGGATTTTACACATTATTTTTCTATCCGCTGACAAAGGCATTCTATCCGCTGACATAGTGGAAAGAAGCCGTTGACAGCTTTTATGGTAGTTTTTGTGGTTTTTCATCTAACATTGCAGGTATGTAGGGAATTGTAAATTTGGATACAGAGTTTCTTATGGAATCAAGGAGTGTGGCAACAAGGTTTATTTATGATGGTTGAGATATTTATATTTCTATCCTGAAATAAATATTTTTGTCACATTTATTTTTAAAAGCATACTCATCATGGTTTAAGGGGAGGTTTAGGATAACCTTTAGTTCTTGGGTATTCTTAGAATACTCTTATCACAATTCTAGATTATTTCCATAGGTGTGTGGGGTTCTGAGATAGTGATGTCATCTTTTTCTAAAGGTGGTGGAATTTTTTACCCTCGAGGCACTATAGCATGCACGTAATTTATTTTGCATGTATGCTGCCAAGACATTTTTGACCTAGAATTGGGCTGGTTAGTTTGGGAGCCTTTGGTTACATATCAATGGGATTACCTGGGAGTTACAAAGATATTATATGAGGTATCTTCCTTATTAAGGACGTGTTGAGCAAGGGACACTTGAGGACACTTATATCTATCTTGTGTAAGCAAGTGTGTATGATTGGACAGTGCTTGCAAAACTATGTCTCTTTGAGGATAAGATAACTCTCTTAGGATTAATAATCTTTGTTAGGTCTTTTATTTTTGTTTTTCTTTTATTTTTGACCTTTTTGATTAATAAAATTTTATCCGCTGACAAATATAGCCGTTGTCGCTGACAAAACTTTTTTACCGTTGGAAAACACTAGGTCCTACCTAGTTGTAATTTTTGTGATATTTTGAGCCGTAATATTTGGGGAATGGTTATATTCTTTAACTGTAATGAGATAAGTTGTAAATTTTCAAAGATTTTATTCATTACTTTTGAGAATTTTCTCACTTACCTTATTTTTCAACCAATCACATCTCTCTTATTTTTACTATATATTCGGCTCACCATATTGTGTAACAGGGCAACTTGCTTATTTGTTTTGCTTTCATCTTTTACCTATTAACCTTTACCTTTACTTAAAGCTTTCTTTTCATCCATGACGTTAAAGTTTAAAACCAGTGATGCTGTGTTGGAGTTCAAAGATCAACATAATATGCTTGCATATTTGAAAATTGATGATGCACATCCTTAATATACTCAGATGATAGAGTATTTGTTGGCTTCTCCTTTAAGGTATGATTTAACTCATGCTCCTATCATCCCTGTCACACACATCAAGCAGTTTGGAACAGTGCTAGTTCCACAACAGTTGATGGAGTGGCCATTATAGAGGGCATCATCCATGGGAAACAATGGGTTATCGTTGAGGCTTTGGTTCGCCAAGACTTGCATCTTAATGATGTTGATTGTATGGTATCCCTTCCCAAGGAGTTGCTACATGATGGTCTTCGGGGCTTGGGATATAGACTACCCCCAGAAGGGAACATAAATAAATATTCTAAGGGTCAATTCCCCCAGCCTGGAAGTTTTTAATACATGTCCTCCTACAATGCCTTAGTCCCAAATGCTCTTCATTCAATGATATCAACCAATCAATTAGGAGTGCTCTTGTGTGTATTGCAACTCGGCAACTCTTTAGTTTTTCAAAAATGATTTTTAAGGGCATGTTACAAAACAAGGGTAGCAAGATGACTCCTGCTTACCCTAGGTTTTTTCAAATGATTTTTGATCTCCAAGGAGACGGTGGTAGGGATCATGAAAACTTTTATGAGATCCCTACACAAAATAAAAAACTTTTTGTTACTCTCAACACTGAACCATATGACCCAATTCCCTTGACACCTCCCATGCTTGCTGTTATACAAGCAGCCTTACACCCACCAGCACCAGAACCTCAACCAGACCTCATTCCAAAACCTACTCATGAAGAACAACCACCATCACCACATCCACAACCACATATTGAACTAGATCCTACAGCCGTTGATATTTCTATGATAGTCATTGACACTTTAGTCCTAGCCCCCGACACTTCCCAAATATTTTTTTTGGTAATGGGTTACCCCGGTAAATATATTAACCAAAAAATAATGTTATGAACACAGGAATGTGGCCGAAGTACCACATTAACCTCAAGCAAAGGCTTGGATACTAGTGCTTATGACATGCCATAAACCCACTACGGATATCAAATGACATAGACTACATCATAAACTAATCATCGAACAGATGAACACCAGCAGAATGAAGTCTTGAAACAAAGCAAACACCCCACCACTCCAACAGCACGCCAGTGGCAGCAAAGGATCCACATGAGGCCGCCTCCTTAAAAAACCTTCTCGAGAAAAACCCAATGGGAAAAACCCCAAGAAGGACAAAAGAGTGCGGCCCTCATACACTAACATCACCATGAGAAACGCATATACTAGGCAATCTCCACCGATCCAACAAGGACTTGGAACGGGCACTAACCTTCTGAAATCTAAAGGTGACAAGATTTAGTCGAATAGTATCACAAATCAACACCACAACTTGATCAACATTCCTGCGTTTCCCTCTGAACAAACGAGAATTCGATTCAGCCCATAAAAATATGAAGTCACAGCCAAGACCATTCGGCCAATAATGCTAACCACAGATCGAGCCTTCGAGATAGGAGATAAATAGGCAAAAATGTCCGCAAATCACGGAGGTACAGATCCCATATCAGCCAACTCCCGAACATTACCCAAACACCTCTTCAGAATCACCACCTCAACAATTTCACTTAGCCAAAAGACAAAGGACCACTAGGGTGTTCTCCCTTGGTGGTCCTAGCCATGAAGCGGAGGGAACCACCACCACAAGTATGGTTGGTGATATGGACGTGGCTGGACCTATTGACCCTATTACAGGTCAAGCCAAGTCCACTATAGCTAAGTCCACCATCATGCCCCATGATTCTACATTTGGGATTGAGTACCCTTAGTGGATGAGGGAAGTATGAAACCTATGACTAACTTAAATTAACGGTACTCTACATAAGCTTGCAAAATTAAACTACAGAGTTTGTACAGAGATTGCCTGCTCAAGACCTTGAACTCAATGGGTTGAGTCAGAGGATTGTTGTATTAGAGTCTAGACGCGAGGATTCTTCCAAAGGGGAGGAAGATCAACCAACTGAACCCTTTATTATCAGTGATAAAAGTTCAAAAGATGGGTCATTTAGAGAGAAAGAGATAGTTGTTGCTTTGACATGGATGTAGAATCAAGAGCGGGGAAGATTTGATTCATCTAAGGTGTCTCTGGTGACACCTACACAACTGTCATTTGTGGAATTGATGAAGCAACAAGAAACAGGGTCAGCCGCTGACAAAGCCACTTTAAACGCATACACTTCACATGTAGCCGCTGAGAAACTAATTGATGAATCCCAACCATCATTGGTAATTAAAGATGTTCTACACAGGTATTCCCATCTACTCTACCCATTATAGATCCTAAATATAAGGGAAAAGGCAAATTGGTAGAGGTAGAAGTCCCTAAGAATGATGCACAGGTTAGGTATGATGCTACGTTAGCCCAACAGTTGGGTGAACAGGAAAGAAGAAGGGGGTTGAGAAAGGGGGGGGGGGGGTATTGAAGCTCAGATTAGTTCAGAATCTGAGAGTTTGAGAATGGGTGGTGAGAGTGATAGTGATGAGGAGGAAAGTATTGGTCATGGTTCTTATGCATATATGGAAGAAGAACCAGAAAAATTGGAGTATGGAGAGGGTGAAGCAGCTTTGGAGAGACTTAAGCAGCTTAAGATGCAAGTTGATTTTGATATACCTACCATTTTAGATATATATTTTAGGTATAAGAGGGAGGTTTTGGAAAATTTTGATATTCCTTTGACTGACAAGATTTGGGGGTTAGAGGTTGTGATAAGAGTTTAGAGGGATTACAAAACCATTTGGGAAAATAGGGCAAACATAGTTTTAAGTGAGAACAAGACTGCAAGAAAGGAATTATACTATATGATTCTAAGATGTCACAAGACTGGGTGGACATACACAAAACTAAAGAAGTTATCATTTGAGCAGTTGGAGTATCTAGTCTATCCAATTTGGGATTATGTTTGTGAAGCAAATACATACATGTTGCTTTTTGCTAAGAGACGGGAAGAAATTGAGGAGGATTTGAAGATAAAGAAAGCATCTATTGCTCCTAGGCCTGTGAAGAAGGGAGGAAAGTTTATGTTCCCTGAGTTTAGCCCATTGGACCCAAAATACAATTAAGGTCCTTTGAAGAAAAATATGGAGCTTTCTCGTTTAGAAGTTGGTGATCTTGCTGTTGTGATTCCACTTAACTTCAAGAATACTATTGTTAAATATGAAGAAGATCCAACAACAGGTATCTGGGTGATCACAAGGTATGGGGACAAAGTTCATATGTTCACATCGTTTATGTCCCTGTTTGGCAGCATTGATAGAGAAGATTTGGAGACTCTTTGGAGTCTGTTGAAGGAGAAGTATGAGGTTGAAGCACCTATTTCTCAAAATGGACTAAAGATATGGACAACATTCAAGATAATGTTTGACCATGATGCAGCAGATCCAGTATGGCTGGATTTGGGTGATCTAAGTACTTTAGAGTGGCGTTTGTATTCGGCTGTTGGTATTTTTCATCGCTACACAACAAAGTTTTTAGATTTCTTGCTGGTTGATAGGAAGTATCCTTGGTCACAAGATGTTTTGAAGAATATGATGAGCACCAAGCTTAAAGTGTACTATACCAGTGGAATATGAGTTGACTTGAGGAGATTCATCATTTCTCAATTATCAAAATAGGTTTTATTTGTAAGAATCCTCTCTATGTTTTGTTTTTATTCAGAAACTTGATGATTAGTGGTAATATCAAGTTTAGGGGAGGATTGTTGGGAATAAAAAGAGTCAAGTCTACTAGCTGATGACAAGTGATATCAAGCCACTGACAAAGTGTTATCAAGCCGTTGACAAAATAGGCCTAGACAGATTTATCAAGCCGCTGTCAAGATTTAGAAGTCAACACGTTTTGTTATATTAGGAGGATATGCATAAATATTATATTTCGTATGTTTGTCTTAGTATATCTTCCTAGAATAGTTGACAAGATAACTTTGTGTACAAGGCTCCTTGTGCTTATAAAAGGAGGCCTTTAGGTTTATGTTTCATATACATTCAATCACCGTTTTCATTGTTATTATTAATCGAAGTTGAAATTTTGGTATACGTTCTTTGTTATTTGTTCTTTGTGCTAAGTATTAATTTCGCATAATACTTAGTTTGTTAAATATACAAAGTTTATCAAACGTATTATACTTGAACTAATCTTGATAATACACAAGTTTAATTGATCTAAGTTTAGGATCAACACTTTACTATTATAAAACAAGTTTTCAAGTAATGGTCATTTCTAATGAGGAACATTTTTATTGGGATTTAATTAGGGAAAGTATTCTACCCCCGCCCCCCCCCCCCCCCCTTTCTAGTTTCTACAATTGGTATCAGAGCGATGGTCACACAATATCTTTGAATTATATTATGCTCTAAAGCTTGGATCGATCTATTGTCTCTACTAATTAGAATGGTTAGTTGTACTAAAGTTCTCCTTTTGGTCAAAGTTATTTTTCTTCAAAAATATACCTTAAAAATTATTTCTATATCAAGTCATCTTGATTATGATCTTATTAGTAGCTTTTATGCATTTTAGATTTGCTCTAGAAATGTATCTATGATGAGACTGCATTTATACATAGTCTCATCGTCCAAATCGGGCTTAAAACGCTTAAAATATCATCAAAATACCCAAATATATGCTTGTGTTTGTTCATTGTGTATTTTAGGTACGGATATCGTGAAATCAACAAATGATCAAAGGAATCAAGCAAAAACGAACACGGGAAACGAAGCCGCACAAAGAACCGGACCCGATTCATGAATTTCCATTCAAGTCCTTGAAGTTTTGAAGATTGGCAAGATTGGTCCCTCATCTTTTGAAGACTTATCATTTTAAACCCTTGTAAAACCCAAATATTACATGAGGGTCCCTAAAATGTCAAGATATTACATTATTGGCCCTTGAAGATTGCATTTATTACACCATTAGCCCTTAACCAAAGTTTGGAAAAAGCTTGTGCCATATTTGACAACTTATGCAAAGTTGGTATAAAAGGAAAAGCAAAGTTTGGGCTGTGACACTTTAAAAGACAAGGAAAGGAAAAGCAGGGGACCATTTTTGTCCAGACACAAAACATTATCCCACCACTCATAAGCCGCCACGTCATCCACTACCACACCATAACCAATCAAATCCCTCCCCTCGTCCACCTCACCCATCCACTTTGTTTTTAAAAAAACTGATTAAGTTAATCAGTTATTAAAAGTGTGGGAAACATAGTTTTTAAAAATTAACCACCCCTAAACCTAATTAAAACACACACAATACACACACCTAAGAACAAACCCTAATCCTCTAATTTCTCTAAATCAAAGGGGAAATCTCCCAAACTTAGCAGATCACTGATTAACACCCTTCTCACCATATCCCACAAGCAAACAAACCATCACCTTCACCAAACCAGGCCCCACAGCTTCCCCTGCTTCTCAATATTTAGCAAATATGGAATCACTTCAGAAAATCAACAACTCCAAACGTTTTTCTTGGTCCCCAAGACCATTTTAACGTCCAAAGATCAAAGACAACAGCTGTCAATCACATGGGGCACAAACAAGACCAATTTCAAAATCAGTCAAAGGGCAAAATCGGATTTTTTTGTATTAGGGTTTTTAGCTTTGCATTATTTTATTCAGTAGCCTAGAATGTTCTACTTTGCTGTATATAAGGAGCTTGCAACTTGTGCAAAGCCCTTGTTCCAGTTTTTGTAAGAAATTAATTTTATTAATGAAAATGAAAGGATTAATGTTTTTACAATTTCTCAGTTCCTGTTTAGTGTAATATGTATTTTCATTGCAAGTTAGTTAAAGTAGTTTCATAAGGATTCTTGTTTCATAGTTTGGTTTTCAAAAAGGATTTGGTTTCATAGTGTTAGTAGTAAAACAATTCTGATTTTGAAAGGAAAAGGATTTTGGGTTAAAACGTTTTTTTTACTTGGACTTCCTGAAATCCTCAATCACACTGAAGTGATAGTGGATTTGTGTTGAGAATTTCACGACTTGCCATTTGGTTTTTATAAGTTTAAAGGTTTTAAAGTTTTGTGGTTTGAAAAATTGATTTTCCATTTTTTTTTCTCATCATAAGCTATAAGCCATAAGCTGGCTTAACCAATAAGCCTAGCTTATAGCTCATAGTGATTTGTATCATTTCACTTTCATTTTGTTGCTTGGCAGGTTCACAATGATATTCAGTCTCTTATTCTCCATTTCATGTCATCACTTTTTTTGAAGATATTGGTGTTTTTCTCTACATCAGCCAACTCACAAGCTAAAAGCATAAGCCTCCAGCTTATAGGAGAAGGCCTCAGCTGGCCTTTGTGTGGTTGGATGTTAACCACACAAGGTAACGGGCTTGAACCCTCCTAGAAATAGAGTTTATGTGATATTTTTGTGATTTTGCATGATTTTGAGTTTGACTTGTTTAATTGCTCATTTATCTGTTTAATCTTGCTTGTTTAGTTGTTATATGCATGTTTGAGTAGTTATTGATCAGTTAAGATAGGATTTAAAAGCTTTTGGTTTGTTAAAGTTTGATTTCTGAAAATAAGGGGGTGTTTGGATTTGTGTTTTATCTGATTAAGGTGACATAAGTTTGGGTAAAAACAGGTTTTACACACCTTATTTGTTAGTTGGTAGTGTTCTCAGTCTTTAGTCTCAGTTTAGATAGGATTTTAAGCAAACTTGCATGTTCAAAACATAGCATACATAGGGCAAATCAGTAAACCATCTTTCTGTTTTGTTTTAAGTATAAAATTTCTTGAAGTTTTGAAGATTGGTAGAGTATAGGTTAAGTCAGTATTGAGAGCTTGTGATTTGTGCCTTTGTTAGGTTTTGTGTAAATCTTGGTCACTTGAATCTCATTCAATAGCCATTTGCATCAGCAAACACACACATCCCTCATTATTTGCCCACACTTGCTGAATTTTCTTGAATTTTGGTGTTTTTTTTACTTGGAGTTTGTGTTATTTTTGCATTACTTAGACTCCTCACTTGCCAAAGCGAGTGAGGGTGCCGTTTGTGCCCAAAAACAGCAAGAAACAAGCCTAAAACAAGCAAAAACGAGCCCAAATCAAGCCAAAACGAGCCAAAAATCCATATAGCAAGTATTTTCTTTGTTGTCCGAGAACGACCATATTTTTTTTGTTTTTTTTAGTGTTGTCCGATATCGGACAACACTGATATTGGACAAACCCTTTGTCTGGTAGGATCTTGGACAACACTAAAGTACTCCACCATGGGGTACTTTGGGTTACTTTCATTTTTAGCCAATTTTTTTAGTTTTTTTTAAACTTTTTCATTTTTCCCTTGTTAATTTAGTTAAAAAAAGATTTTTAGAAAAATAATATTTATTTTTAGCATTATTTTATTATTTTTATTATAATTTTAGTTTAAAAAGTGTTTTTAACCTTTTAAAAATAGAAAAATAGTTTTAAAAATTTTGGAAAAATACTTTTTAGTCTTTAAATAATATAAGTAACTTATTAGTTCAATAAAATTATATTTAGGGAATTTTGTTAATTATATTTAATTTTAGGGCTTTAATTAGCATTTAAAATTGAATATTTAATTAATAAAAGGTTTTAAAATATATTTGTTGGATTTTTATTCTTATTTATATTATTTTGGACTTAGTTTAAACTTTTAATTAATTTTTAGGTTTTGTTTTTAATTTCGTCGCGTTTTACGTAATTACGTTCGCGTTTTACGTCATTCGTCGTAGTGTAATCGTAGCGTAACTCATCTTTACTTTTTCTCTTCTCAACCAAAACGTCACTAATCCAAACTTGATTTCATATATGTTGGCACATTAATCCACACACCTCCTTCGAGAACGAACCCGCATTTATTCGACTCGTCGGTTTTCCTAAATCGTCGAGTTTAATACTTGCCACTCATATACGTTTTTCCTAAAACGTGTACGAAAAACCTACATCAAATTTTTGGCGCCGCTGCCGGGGAGGTGTTTAGTGTGCCATTATTATTAGTATCGTGTTTGTGTGAGTAGTGCGTTTTTGCTTTTCATTTTTGAAAAGCGTGAATACCGTACATACTCATTTTTGTTATTTTTATCTATTATATTATAATATCCAAATAAAATGTGTTTAGTTTTCCTAAATTAAACACAAAACAATCTTTACTATATTATAGATATATTGGTTTTCGTTTTTATTGTGAATATATTATTACTATATTGTATCTACGTAAGAACAATAAATATACAAGTACTCCAAAAGCGTGAAAACGCAACCTTGATTCGGGATTTCATCACTCGATCATTGCATTCGAATCTAAAGCAAAAGTTTAAAGGCAAAATAGATAAATACTTTCGTGAGGCTTAATTTCAATTAACACAAACTATAAGGTGGGTATAAGGCGGTTGTATTTCACGACCTAAGGGAAAAAGGCTCTTAAGTGCTTAGCGCCGCCTCGTTTCCCCCGCTTGCTTGTGCGTGTTTTGAGAAAGAAGGCTAATCGAGGGTTTGCCGCCCAAGTATTATCTACGTATATTATATTTGCTTGTGTTTTCAAGATTAAACCCTCTTGAATGTTTTGGTGTTCCACCAACGTTCTAAAGTCATCGAAGCCTTCACTCCACGTGATCGTTTTCATTCTTTGAGGCTCCTTTAATCGAGAAAGTCGATTCGAGGGGAGATTTGTAGATTTGTGTCTACCTAATACAACAAAAATCCAAAAAAATTAAAAAAAAAATCAAAAACCAAAAAAATTGAAAAATCGAAAAACCACAAAAAGAATCTTCTTTGCTACCACCCATTCTACGCTTTGTGCATGCGCACTCGATCGAAGGATTATTCCAATTCTAGCGAAGCTTCGAATCGACGCAATTGTAATCGAAGGAATCGACGACGTAGACGAGAATTAGAAACCGACGTTCCTAATATCGTTGTTGAAGAAACCGTAGAGGAGATGGCCGACAATCGTTCGATGATGGAATTGCTCCAAGCGCCCACCGAGGGTTATGGAGACGCGATCGTAATTCCCGCTATCGAATCGGAGAATTTTTAGATTAAGAGCGGAATGCTTTCGTTAATCCAAGCTACGAAGTTTCGAAGTCGTGAAGCCGATAATCCTCACGACCATATTCGGAATTTTGATTGTCTTTTGGCCACGAGCAAGTTTAAGAACGTCGACACCGATGTCGTCAAGCTTATGCTTTTTCCGTACTCGCTCGATGGTGCCGCCAAGGATTGGTACGAGAAAGAGCCACCTAATTCCATAACTACGTGGAAGGATCTCGTTTCCAAGTTCGTTAATTATTTTTTCCCACCGTCTAAGACAACGTTTTTCAAGAATGAAATTACGAAATTTGAGCAAAAACCTAATGAATCTTTTAGAGACGCGTGTGATCGCTTTAAGGAATTGCTTAGGCAATGTCCTCACCATGGTTTTTCCGAGTTGCACCAAATCGATACGTTTTACAACGGTCTTAATTTTCACGAACAAGATTTGTTGAATTCCGCCGCCGGTGGCAACTTTTTGTGTAAGACTCCGAAAGATGCATTGATAATTATCGAAAACCGATCCAAGGTTTACCAACTCCGCAACGCACCGAGTGTTGCCAATGTCGCCAATGTTAGTAGTTCTAATTGCGACATTGAGAGAGTTGATACGAAATTCGACAAGCTTACGAATGTGTTTACGTCATTTCTCGTTGAGATGCAAAAGAAAGACGCTCCCGCTACGGTGAAAGCGGTTGAGGTTTCGTGTACGTTTTGTGGTGGACCTCATAATTATTACGAGTGTGCGGATACGGATGGCCAAACGTCGAATGTGAGTGCGTTAAATGGAAACAACAATTTTCAAAATCAAAATAACGCGGGTCCATCACAACAAGGCAATTATAACCAAGGCAACAATTTTAATCAAAACCGAAACAATTTTCAAGGAAATAATCAACAAGGAAATTTTTCGAATCAAAATCAAGGAGGTTATAATCAAGGTCGTAATATAACTTGGCAAAATCGAGACAATAACCAAAACTCGAATTTTTCAAACAACAACAATCAAGGCAACAATTTTTCAAGTGGGAATCAAAACAATTTTCAAAGAAACAATCAAAACCAAGGGAACTTTAATTCTAATCAAAATAGTTTGTCAAACGATTTTCAAAATTACATGAAAACGAATGAGGCTAATATGAGACGATTAGAGGGAGAAATTGGTACTTTGAAAAACGACTTTTATATTACATTGAAATTGCAAAACACGAAGATTGAGCAAGGGCAAATTGATATTAAAAAGATGTTTTCGGCCATAATGAACAAGTCCTCGGGTGCGTCATCGAGTTCGTTACCTAGTGACACCGTTGCAAATCCGAAGGAACAATGTAAAGCCGCCTCATCTCGTGAGAAAGGTCGTGTGATTACCCCTAACCTTGAAGGATTTCGAGTTGTTCCTTCTTCTCAACCCTCGACTTCTAAGACGTCTTCTTGTTCTAAAGTCGATGGGGTAAACGTGGCGACCAAGGAAAAGAGTGCACACCCTCGTGTACCTCAAATTCCATCCACGGTTCAAAAAGAGAGCTTTGTCGACCTTACCAAAGTAACCCTCGAAGAAACTTGTGCATCGATCCTTCTTAAAAAACCCAAAAGGTGTATGCCGAGAAAGGAAAAGGATCCGGGCCAATTTCTACTACCTTGTGATTTTTCCGAGATTGAGGGATGTTTAGCTCTTGCCGATTTAGGTGCTAGCATCAATCTTATGCCTCATTCTCTTTGGAAATTGATGAGATTGCCTTCACTTACCCCCACGAACATGACAATCGAGCTAGCAAATTGTACGCCACTTATACCAATTGGAATAGCCGAGGATGTCTATGTCAAAGTTGGAAAGTTTGTTTTTCCCGCGGATTTCGTTATATCCGATTACGAGTGTGACCCTAAATGTCCCATTATTTTAGGCCGACCATTCTTATCGACGGCTAGAACCGTAATCGACGTTCACGAGGGGAGACTTACTATGAGATATGGGGATGAGAAAATAGACTTTTTTGCTAGAAAATCCCAAGGATTTAATGAGAATGAAAAAACCGAGGTTTCAAAACCTAATGATTCAAATCCTAATGATTTCAAAATGTTCACTTTAGCGGAAAGAATGAAGCTTAATGCATGTTTTGAAAGAATTAAGAAAAACGGTTTTAAAGATGATGATTTGAATGATAAAGAATACGTGTACCTAATTCAAAAGGGTATGAGTAAATTTATGGATGAAAACTCACTTTGGGATGTTTTTAGCGAAACAAGTGAAACACCAATTCCGAAGGGCGACGTTAGTGCCATCACGACAACGACCAAAATAGGCTCGTCTTCACCACCTTCGAAGGACCACGTCTTTGAGGCTTCAACTTCTAACTCCATCGAAGTGCCTCCTTTGCCTAGCCCAACACCCGTTGAGGCTAAAGGGTTTATCGACATCGATCCTCTCGTCCTAGGAAAGTCACCTAAGCATAGTCATTCGACTTGTAAGTCCATGGTTGTGAGTGCTCACATCGACTCTTTCTTTGACGATGACGATGGCGATTTTGCCGAGATTGATCACGTACTTCGAAATCCACATGCCATTTTTTATTCTCCTAAGAAGAAACATGTGAAGTACGATGATTACGAGTTTGATCCCGAGATTGAGGAAATCATTGAACGAGAGCTAGCTCTTATGCCTTCACTTCCACCTACGAGTGAGGTCGATCTTTCCAAAATCGAGGATGAACTTAATGAGTTGGAACGTCTTATTTTCGATGACGAACCAACTCATGTGACCACTAAAAATCCCATTCTCGAGGAGTTACCTTATAAACACTCCTCATTTGAGAATGACGTTTACCACATTCGTGAGGATTTAACTTATCAACAATCCCCACAAAAGAATGATGGTTTCGTGCTTGATCGTGATCTTTTCGAGAGAGTTTCTAAGATACTCAAGGAGGGGAATGACAAACCTTGGTTTGACAAGCCTATCTTTGATGAAGAAATCAATGAGATCGTCGTTCATGAGGATGACGAGTATGTAGACCCCAAGGGGGCGATGTTCTTTATTGATCGACGTTTTGAGAACTTATATAATCTACCACCCCCTAACCGCGACTTAAATGTGAGGATTTTTAGCGCGACTAATTTTGAGTTTGACACGCCAAATATTTTCGACATTATCAAATTGGGTTTTCATAAAGAGTTTTTGAACGATGAAAAAGGAAAGGATTTTAAAGATATTTTAAAAGAACTTTCTACATGTTTAACTCCGTCATCACATCGTTTTATGAGTGCTACCACCTCGTCTACTCCTTTTGACGATGGTTGGTGTGGATCTAGTGTGGGGGAAGCCCCAAATGTTCCCTCCCATTTCTCCACCGAGGACGAGATTTACGATCCCGGAATTGCTTGTAAAGGGAAATCTCGGTCTTCCACCGATGCAATAAATGGAAAATCTTTTCGTTTGCTTGGTGTGAGTCTACCTCGAGTAGCTCATATGTTTGACTTACCCATTGCCCCACCTTTCTACTTCTCATCTCTTTTCTTCTACCCCTTTGGGGTTTTAGCATGCGTTGGAGTGGCGTTGTTTCGTCTTTCATCCGAAAACGAGGACGCCATCTTCGACCCCGGTATACGTTTATCGGGTTTTTAAAGTACTCCATGTACTTTTGGGCCTTGTTTATCATGTAAGCCCTACCAAAAATGACCATACCATGATTATCCCTAAATGATCACATTTATGGGGATTCGAGTCGAGCTTTTGACTCGGTTATCAAAAACAAGGTGCCTCGTGGGGGATTCTCATGCTTATCCTTGTAAATATTATCGCTTTCTTAGTTAATGTAACGAGGGGACTTGTGCTCTTCCAACCTTTGTTCCGTGGTTGTTTGTGATTGTGATTCATTAGGTTCATCGTCATCATTGAAGCCTCTCGTGTTCGTTTTACGGATCACTCGAGCTTCGATCGTTGCCTTTGGAGATTCCGATATCCGATGATATCCTTTTATGTTCTAACGTTTATCTTATTAGCATAATTCATAAACGGCTTTTAGGTTATTCGTTTTACCCTTTCCATGCTCGAGATTAAGCATTTGACTTCGTCTCTAGTATGGGGGTGTTTACACCCCTAGACTCGAAACATTGAGGACAATGTTTAATTTTAGTATGGGGGGGTGAGTAGATACTTCACCTTGCCTATGTCAACACGCTATCCAATTTTCATCATTTCGTTATCGTTTTGTTGCAAATAAGGCTAAAAATGGCCAAATTTTAAAATGTTCTAGTTTTTCATAAGTGTTTAAGACACGAATGTAGGTTTTCCGATGGTGAGAATTAAGAGTAATTTTTGACTCGACCGTGCGTGTTAAGCACTTAGCTTCGATTCCTTAACTTTTTAGGCTAAGTCTCTTAAATGAGGACGAGAAATGATAGAGTTATTTATAAGTCTCGTAATCGTCACGATCTCATGTGTTGTAATTATTAGCTTATTCTCCCCACGCTTTTGCATAATAAATTGTTAATAAATATTGATTTGGCGGTTTAGTCACTATTGTTGGTTTCTAATTTATTTTGGTAGCTTCCATGTAATTAAATTGGGAAAACATTAAGGTATCGCCAGCGTCACGGTTTTGAAGTATTGGCACCCGAATAATCGAAAGCTTCACCTAATAATAAGATTTCAAGTGCTCACCTAAATTAAGCAAAAATTTGAAGCTCACAAGGCCGAAAAATCTATGCCCAAATTGAAAGTGAATCAAGCCTTAATCTTTGAAGCTTTAAAGATCCAAAATTCGCTTTAGCGTGAGGATATACGTCTTTGGCTAATAAAACCACCGATGAGGCGGATAATAAAAGGCAAGGCAAAACCGAAGTCATAATAAAAGCTTCATGGCGAAGTTGAATAAAAGATGGAGGTAAACCAAAGATAATAAGGCCCTTCCGTTAGGGGGCGTATAAAAGTCTTGGTAATAAGTCTCATGTTCAAAACCGTTATAAAACCGTGTTTATCGATCCTTCTTGTTGACTTAATTTTTTGACATCGTTGTCTATTGGGATGAATTATTGATTTAATGATTTTGGCTACACCGTTAAGTTTCTATTTTTAGAATTAATCTCTATTCACGCATAAGTTGATGATGTATCCTCGTGATCATTAAGACAAAAATAAAATATAAGAGATACCAAGTAGGAATAAGGGAGTTTAGGTTCGTAATTAACACTCATGAGATGTGTACGTGTTGCTAACTTATAATAACAATGATCTCGTTACACGCTTAGCATGGAATTAGGCGAAAATCGAGGACGACGAAATTATTTCTAACGAAGCATTCACGTGTTCTTGTTCTATGATCCCAAAAGTCACTTAATCGTGATGAAAACAATACATTATGTCTAAAACGCATGTAGTAGTTTATTTAAATTTATGTCTACAATAAATGTAATCATAAAATGAATTTTGGAAGTGCTATGATACTTAATTCTATCATTGCGTGGGGACACGGCAATGGTTTAGTATGGGGGAGTGATGAGACTGCATTTATACATAGTCTCAACGTCCAAATCGGGCTTAAAACGCTTAAAATATCATCAAAATACCCAAATATATGCTTGTGTTTGTTCATTGTGTATTTTAGGTACGGATATCGTGAAATCAACAAATGATCAAAGGAATCAAGCAAAAACGAACACGGGAAACGAAGCCGCACAAGGAACCGGACCCGATTCATGAATTTCCATTCAAGTCCTTGAAGTTTTGAAGATTGGCAAGATTGGTCCCTCATATTTTGAAGACTTATCATTTTAAACCCTTGTAAAACCCAAATATTACATGAGGGTCCCTAAAATGTCAAGATATTACATTATTGGCCCTTGAATATTGCATTTATTACACCATTAGCCCTTAACCAAAGTTTGGAAAAAGCTTGTGCCATATTTGACAACTTATGCAAAGTTGGTATAAAAGGAAAAGCAAAGTTTGGGCTGTGACACTTTAAAAGACAAGGAAAGGAAAAGCAGGGGACCATTTTTGTCCAGACACAAAACATTATCCCACCACTCATAAGCCGCCACGTCATCCACTACCACACCACAACCAATCAAATCCCTCCCCTCGTCCACCTCACCCATCCACTTTGTTTTTAAAAAAACTGATTAAGTTAATCAGTTATTAAAAGTGTGGGAAACATAGTTTTTAAAAATTAACCACCCCTAAACCTAATTAAAACACACACAATACACACACCTAAGAACAAAACCTAATCCTCTAATTTCTCTAAATCAAAGGGGAAATCTCCCAAACTTAGCAGATCACTGACTAACACCCTTCTCACCATATCCCACAAGCAAACAAACCATCACCTTCACCAAATCGGGCCCCACAGATTCCCCTGCTTCTCCATATTTAGCAAATATGGAATCACTTCAGAAAATCAACGACTCCAAACGTTTTTCTTGGTCCCCAAGACCATTTTAACGTCCAAAGATCAAAGACAACAGTTGTCAATCACATGGGGCACAAACAAGACCAATTTCAAAATCAGTCAAAGGGCAAAATCGGATTTTTGTGTATTAGGGTTTTTAGCTTTGCATTATTTTATTCAGTAACCTAGAATGTTCTACTTTGCTGTATATAAGGAGCTTGCAACTTGTGCAAAGCCCTTGTTCCAGTTTTTGTAAGAAATTAATTTTAGTAATGAAAATGAAAGGATTAATGTTTTTACAATTTCTGAGTTCCTGTTTAGTGTAATATGTATTTTCAATGCAAGTTAGTTAAAGTAGTTTCATAAGGATTCTTGTTTCACAGTTTGGTTTTCAAAAAGGATTTGGTTTCATAGTGTTAGTAGTAACACGTTTCTGATTTTGAAAGGAAAAGGATTTTGGGTTAAAACGTTTTTTTTTACTTGGACTTCCTGAAATCCTCAATCACACTGAAGTGATAGTGGATTTGTGTTGAGAATTTCACGACTTGCCATTTGGTTTTTATAAGTTTAAAGGTTTTAAAGTTTTGTGGTTTGAAAAATTGATTTTCCATTTTTTTTCTCATCATAAGCTATAAGCCATAAGCTGGCTTAACCAATAAGCCTAGCTTATAGCTCATAGTGATTTGTATCATTTCACTTTCATTTTTTTGCTTGGCAGGTTCACAAGGATATTCAGTCTCTTATTCTCCATTTCATGTCATCACTTTTTTTGAAGATATTGGTGTTTTTCTCTACATCAGCCAACTCACAAGCTAAAAGCATAAGCCTCCAGCTTATAAGAGAAGGCCTCAGCTGGCCTTTGTGTGGTTGGATGTTAACCACACAAGGTAACGGGCTTGAACCCTCCTAGAAATAGAGTTTATGTGATATTTTTGTGATTTTGCATGATTTTGAGTTTGACTTGTTTAATTGCTCATTTATCTGTTTAATCTTGCTTGTTTAGTTGTTATATGCATGTTTGAGTAGTTATTGATCAGTTAAGATAGGATTTAAAAGCTTTTGGTTTGTTAAAGTTTGATTTCTGAAAATAAGGGGGTGTTTGGATTTGTGTTTTATCTGATTAAGGTGACATAAGTTTGGGTAAAAACAGGTTTTACACACCTTATTTGTTAGTTGGTAGTGTTCTCAGTCTTTAGTCTCAGTTTAGATAGGATTTTAAGCAAACTTGCATATTCAAAACTTAGCATACATAGGGCAAGTCAGTAAACCATCTTTCTGTTTTGTTTTAAGTATAAACTTTCTTGATGTTTTGAAGATTGGTAGAGTATAGGTTAAGTCAGTATTGAGAGCTTGTGATTTGTGCCTTTGTTAGGTTTTGTGTAAATCTTGGTCACTTGAATCTCATTTAATAGCCATTTGCATCAGCAAACACACACAGCCCTCATTATTTGCCCACACTTGCTGAATTTTCTTGAATTTTGGTGTTTTTTTTTTACTTGGAGTTTGTGTTATTTTTGCATTACTTAGACTCCTCACTTGCCAAAGCGAGTGAGGGTGCCGTTTGTGCCCAAAAACAGCAAGAAACAAGCCTAAAACAAGCAAAAACGAGCCCAAATCAACCCAAAACGAGCCAAAAATCCATACAGCAAGTATTTTCTTTGTTGTCCGAGAACGACCATATTTTTTTTGTTTTTTTAGTGTTCTCCGATATCGGACAACACTGATATTGGACAAACCCTTTGTCTGGTAGGATCTTGGACAACACTAAAGTACTCCACCATGGGGTACTTTGGGGTACTTTCATTTTTAGCCAATTTTTTTAGTTTTTTTTTAACTTTTTCATTTTTTCCTTGTTAATTTAGTTAAAAAAAGATTTTTAGAAAAATAATATTTATTTTTAGCATTATTTTATTATTTTTATTATTATTTTAGTTTAAAAAGTGTTTTTAGCCTTTTAAAAATAAAAAAATAGTTTTAAAAATTTTGGAAAAATACTTTTTAGTCTTTAAATAATATAAGTAACTTATTAGTTCAATAAAATTATATTTTGGGCATATTGTTAATTATATTTAATTTTAGGGATTTAATTAGCATTTAAAATTGAATATTTAATTAATAAAAGGTTTTAAAATATATTTGTTGGATTTTTATTCTTATTTATATTATTTTGGACTTAGTTTAAACTTTTAATTAATTTTTAGGTTTTGTTTTTAATTTCGCCGCGTTTTACGTAATTACGTTCGCGTTTTACGTCATTCGTCGTAGTGTAATCGTAGCGTAACTCGTCTTTACTTTTTCTCTTCTCATCAAAAAACGTCACTAATCCAAACTTGATTTCATATATATTGGCACATTAATCCACACACCTCCTTCGAGAACGAACCCGCATTTATTCGACTCGTCGGTTTTCCTAAATCGTCGAGTTTAATACTTGCCACTCATATACGTTTTTCCTAAAACGTGTACGAAAAACCTACATCAATCTACTAGTTTATATCTCTCTTTATGTAGGTACTCATGAAGGTTAAACATTAATTTGGTTATGGATTGAGTTACTTACACTTATCGAAGACTCGTCTCCTTTTGATCTCCAACATCATGGGATGACGATATCAAGATTGGTGAATGTGATACTAGTCCTTGAAGACTTAGTATGCACTTTGATCAAGTTTGGTTGTTGCATTAGTCCATAGAAGACTAGGGATGCACTTTATGGCTAAGATGTGTTTTCGTCCTTCCACAAGCCCTTTGATCATTTTTTTATCATTACTTGACTATGTGATTGTTCTTGGCATCCTTTCCTTGACACTTATTTGTCGTATGTGATTCTATTCTTTCACCCTCTCAAACCTTCATGGTCTTAGATACTTAACTCACATAGGAGTTGTAGAGTGATTAAGTAGAAGCTTAAAGTATCAAGCATGATTTATATGGTTTGAAACTTAATACGGTTTGTGAGCCCTATATCATGTGTAGTATGTGAAATTGAGCTTGTCTTTAAGTTGATTGATTAATCCTTTGAGATACCAAACTACATCATATGTTGTGTCTAGGATACTACATATTTGGAATTGAAATATTCCAAGGATATTGTCATTGTTATCCTTAAACAATGATATCAATCTGATCACGAAGGATAGAAAGTGAATCTATACTCTTGCTCATGTTTTTTAAAAGTTTAAGACATTTAGTATTAAGTGTTCTTGAACTATATAACAAAAATAGCTTGGTATTTTTCATTACCAAAGCCGTTTCAACATACGCCGGAAAGGAACGTCATGAACCACTATATATGACATACGGACTAAAGTTGCCATTTTGCAACTTTATATACAAAGGAAATCTGCCTTAATTATTTACAAATTACCAGGGACCAATTCTGTCATTATTGGAAGTATAAGGATGAGATCTGCCAACCAAGCCCACTACTTAACCCTTAACCCCAGCCCATATGTTTAAACAAGTTTAGTTTAATAAAGTGGCGCCTAACAACTTGTGTTTAACCTAAACCAGATCAAATTAGCTTACATGTACATAAACCCTAACCACCCATTATTAATCAAATCAAAGGGTATTAACACCCACCTACGTCATCTTTTTGTCCTCACCTTTACTCAGCAACCCTACACCCACATGCCCTGACCGATGAGCTTGACGTTTTGGGATGAATACACAAACTGGATGGCTGTGATTTCTTGGCTTGATCCCCACAACAACCCTAAGGTTCAAGATCATTTGTACTATATGGCAATCACATGAGACTTCACCAGCATCACATGATACCACTTTGACTTATTTCAAAAAGAGGAATCCAACAAGCATCTTCATGGCATCTTACAAGGGCTATTCTCAAAGTTCAATAGATAGGGTTTAGTCTTCTCATGTATCCAAAATCATTTGTAGCTTTGTATAAATAGCTTAGCGGTTAGCATTTTCTTCTTTGTTCCAGAATTTTTGTAAACCCATTCTGTTGAATTGTTAAAGTGATAATTAGGCCATGCATATTTCTGAGTTCCATTTTAACTTACTTTGTTTTAAATTCGTCCCATTTACTTTTCATGCAATTTTAATTTTTAGTTTCATCAAAATTTTTTGAGTTAAAAGAATTTTGGTCAAAATATTTTGAGACCCTTTGATGTATAAAGTGATCATAGCCACCTGATTATGACAAAATAAAGTTGTGGTGAGGTTTATACATCAAGGTTACATTCTTGTTATTTACTTTTCCTTACAAGTTTCTGGTTTCAAATGGTTTTCTCAAATTTTCAATTTCTTTTGTTTACTGCTTACCCCTTACTGTTTAATAAGCTAGTTCATAAGCTATCTAACAAATAGCTTTTGTTGTCTATAACATAGAAGTTCATATATACTTTTGTAGTCTATAACTTGGACTGTTGTAGTCCAAGTTCCCAACTCATAGCTTTCTCCATAATCCCCAAGTTTCAGATTAGCTTATTAGGATGATGACATCAGCCATCCCCTTGGTTTGGATGTAAATCAAGAAAGGTAGCTTGAACCTACCCTTTTAACTTTTCTACAAATTTTGTGCCTTTGTGAATCATGCTATGTGGTTATTCAGCTTAATTTTTAGTTTCCTTTTGCTTATATTAGTTTGTTTAGTTGAATGGAGTTCAGGTTTTATCTTGTAGTTGATTATATCTTCAAGTTTCATTGTTAATCTTTTCTTATTAGTGTATTAAGGGGTGTTTGGTATAGACTCGTTTAGGATTGCTGACAACAAGAATTGGCCTATCTCTTGCCTGCACACTTTGGGATAGTATAGGATAGTGTGTTAGTGCCTTTAGTTGCATAGGTTATTTGCAAAATTCATGGTTTGTGTGTTTTTCATTTTTCTAATAATGTTGTCTGATATAGCCTAATTTACTGTTGCGTAATAAGTTTGATTGTGTTATCTGATATATTTTGAGGTAGTGGCATTATGGTTTGATTGTGAACTTGATTGAGTGCTCAAAACTGCAAAACACTGCCTTAACGGGTCATTTTCATCAGCTATAAATTTTGATAGCTTTAGGTAACATTAGGTCTTGAATCTTGGTTTGATGTTAGATTAGTTATCTTTAATCATCTGCATTAGGTTTTATTTTATAGTACAACTTTTTATTGCTTATTTTGTAGCTTAAAATTCACTTTTGTGCCATTTGCATCAGTTAACTGTTGCATTGCTCCATAGCTTCTAGTATAGTTTCTTTTCCTTGCATTTTACTTTATAACTTGTGACAACCATGGTTTTGGGGTTCGTCACTTAGACTATAGTTTAGGGTGTTTTGTGCAAATATGTACTTTTATCAGCTTATGTGTTTCTTTTGTGTGTTTTGAGTGAGGTTTGGATATCGTTGATGGGTATATGGTACTCATAAGTAAATCGAGGAACGTTTATTTCATGTTCATGAGCTCACAAGGTAGTGACTACAAAATGAGATGGGGTTTTTCGTGGTTTTACGTATACGTATATGTATTATAGAAAATCGTATTTTTACGATTTAAGGTTTAGCATTTAGATGTCTCGGATGAGGTAATTAGTCACGGGAGTATTTTTCAAGATGGTTTTAAGTCATTTAGGACTTAGTTAATTAGTTTATTTCATATTTCAAGAGTTTTTATAAAACTGTATATTTTACGTCTTTTACGGTATACGCGTAAATTTGACTAGTTTTACGGTTTTGAGGTTCGAGAGTATTAGAAGCTGAAATAAATTAAGGGAATTTAAGGTAATAATAGTTAATAGTTAATTTACAGTAATATCATTAAAAATAAGTCGGCCATAGTGTGTTCGACTTGATTTTGGGCAGAATTTTGCTTAAGGAAGGGACGCGGAGCCCAGTTTGAGTACTATTAGGCTTCCTGGTTAGTTTTAATTACCCATGTTACTCCCTTTAGCCCTAAAAAATAATTTATCCTTTCCATTACTCTAATCTCAGTGGTTTCTATCAATGTAGGATCAAGAAAACCCAATAATTCAATTTGGGTTTAAGGTACACACTAAAACTATGACAATTAACGTTTAATTTACGTATATGTAACTTAATATGATAGATTAGGGTTGAGATTCATAATTTTTTATTAGGGTTTGTTAATGACCTGTAATTAGTGATGTAATTAATGAGTTTTTATCATTGGAAATCGTTTTTAGGTTTTAATTAGGTTTATGTATGATTAATTAGGTTAATCATATTAAATTTGTCATTAAAAACTAGGCAGAATTTTTGGGTTATTGTTTTGATCATATCTAGAGTTTAAAATTTTTAAATTGCGATCTTGGTACCTATGGAAAGGTATTTGAGTTGGATTTCAAATGCAAGAAACACGAACTAAATTGGAGGTCGGGAAGTGGTTCAAAAACAGGTTACAACAGTCGAAGGTCAAATCAGTTTTGAAATCAGTCGGGTTTAAATTAATGTTTTAAGATGTTTAGGGTACTTAGGAGTATAATTGGACCTTCAAACAAACATGAGACTTCGATTATATGTTAAATAAAAGATTTGAGGAGGGTTAAACAATTGGGTTAGGGTAAGACCCTCTGATCAAAACAAACTTTTCGTGTGTTTAAAACCAGTAAATTATAGATAGGTAAAAGTATATATATATATATATATATATATATATATATATATATATATGGATGCCTTAATAGTAGATTTAAGGTTGCGTCCTAATGGGAGAGTTAGCTAACACATGTAAGGGCATAGTTTTTCTTTTACATGGCATGTTATTTTGGTTAAGGGGGTGTTTGACCCATAGTTTGAATTAGGAAAAACGTGACTATTTTGGGTTAAATGTTAACGGGGCGAGTTATGAACTAAACTAAGTTAAGGTCTTTATAGAGGGATGTAATTAGATGCATATGGCATATAAATGGGTTTAAGTGGTAGGATAAGGTTATATATCCATCATAGATTGATGATCCATTTTGGTATGTGGTTCATGTCTTGATTGTATACTTTTGTGTGTTTAGATTTTTGCTAGAGCACGAATACTTAGAGAAGCCTGTTCAGGTGAGTTTCATAGTCCCATGTTTCTATGATTTATAAATGTTTTGACTTCCAGATGGGATGGGAGAGACACTGTATGGTTTTGTAACTAATGTTGTGAATGTTTTTATGGTTTGTGATGGACTTGTGTGTTCACTTATGTGATTAACAGCTATGTCATTCTTGATTGTGTTTATGATTTGGATCGGGGGACACGTACCGTCCCAGTTATTGTGGTTTGACTTGGTACCAAGGGGATGTTGACAAGGCGGGGCCTTGGGATTGGTTCATAGGTGTATGGGCGCCTATGGGACCATGGTGATTGGTAAGGCTTGGAGCCTTGGAATTGTGGTTATTGGTAAGTCTTGAAGCCTTGGATTTTTGGTGATTGTTAATCTTGAATGCTAGTTGTTACATAATTGTAGCACATTTTCCATATGTTCTTTTATTAGTGGTTGTTATTCACGGCTTATAATTGATTTGGAGTTGGAGTCTAAACCTATGGCTCTCACCAACATTATTGTTGACGTGTTTTAGTGTCTCTTTTAGGTGAGAATGTGGTTAAGCGTGAGAATATGAGTGGCTAGCTGGGAGCCTTAGGATTGCATTTGGAGGAACCCCATTTCCTCTTAGTATTTAGTTAATGTTTGATTAAGTGATACTTTGTTGACACCTATATGTTTGTTATTTGTTAATTGTATGTCTTTGGTAAGAGGTAGGCATGTTACCTACTTACCTAGACGCCTGCGTTGTTTGTGATATCTTCATGAGATTGTGTCACCATTTATGATATTTCCATTTCATTTAGTTATCTCTGTAGACACGCTATTGTTGTGATGATATCTATACGTCACGCCTCATATTACGCCATGGTGGGGTGTGACAGAATGGTATCAGAGACAATGGTTATAGATAATTAGGTTGTCTAGTCTAGTAGCCTAGTCTATAGCTTAAGGGTCCATGCATGTAGATGTCATAGGGGTATGTGTGCATTATAGTATATGGAGTGCTTAAGTGTTAATTTCGTTTTGTATATTTATTTACTTTCATACTTACTTATTGAGATATAGTATATGTAAGTGCATTCATTTATTTTCTATTGATGCGACGTATGAACCGGAAGTGTAGGAACCTATTTAGTGTTACCCATGTCACGTAGAAAAAGAGGTGTGCTAGGTAATAATAGGATAGTACCGATGTTGAGTTTGCGACTAGTAGTAGATTCGAATTTCCACCTAAATGGTTATGGTCATTTTTTTAATGTTGGATATTTTGTTGTTATTGATTTGTTTTAGTGATTGAGCCTCTAGTTATGAATGAAGTTAGTGTTGACGTATGAGATGTTCTTATTTTACCTATACGATATATATATAGAGTGTATTTTATGTGGTATATATGTGGTATACTTATGTGTTCCGTGTAGTACTAATTTCTTATAAGTGTCATCATAGGAGGGAGTACATGGGTGAAAGGGGACATCTATAATTATGGAGGCCTACTTGATTATATATGTGCCACAACACCGATGGACTTCCAAGTATGGTTGCATGAAAAAAGGGTTAGTACATGCTTATATATGATGAGATCTGTATTTTGGGTATTTGTAAACAATATGAGTTTATGTAATGGTTGCCTATGATATGCCTATGGTTTTTTGTGTTATATGTTTTGGGTTATAGTCGTGTTGTGTGATTATGGGGTCACACGATATGGTTTGGTTTTGGTGATGGGTTTTATGCCTTGTTGTGGCATGGTGAGATGGTGAGATGGTGATTACTCGTATGGAAAAACGAGTCTATGACGCGATCGATTGACTTGACATGTACGATAACGAGTATGTTTTGAGAGATTTAATAGGTATATATATGCGGATGTATATATACTAGTAGATGTTATGTTATGATATTCGGTCGTTCAATAGTTATTATAACTTGAACGTACCTAGTGTTCTCTCGTGATTAAACAGTTTATTAACGACGTTTTGAATCTTTTGAAGGGTGTCTACATTCGGGTATGTATTTTAATTGATGAGAACTACCAAATTTTCTTGCAAAGGAGTCTAGCTAATTAAAGGAAAGTTCTTTTGAAAATATTTTGTAAGTGTACGATATGATATCCTGACTTACATATCTTTTCTTTAAGTTTATTGGTAATAAGTTAAAAAAAATCTTGACAATGAATGGATTAGTTTTCTAGCTAACATGTGATGGTACATATAAAGGGTAAAGAAATTTTACGATAATTTTCTTAAAAGTGGAGTTAAAATTTTAGAAGTATTTATATAGATGGAAAGAGTAAAAAGGAATATTTTATTATAATAATGATAATAGTAACACCACACCTTGTAAACGTGTACTAGTTAGTTATAACAAGCCTAAAAGGATTGTATAAAATAATTATAATATAGAATAAAATGAATAAAAACACCATATTTTATAAGCACGTATTGGTTTCATAATAACAAGTGAAATGAGTTTAATGTGAGTAAATAAGATAATGGTTAGAATAACGGTACACTATACTAACTAGTGGATACCTTTGATAAAATAATGAAGATAAAAGATAAATTTATTGTTAAAAGAGATGATAGATAAAGTGAGTCTTAGTACACTAACTGAGTTATGCCCTTTGATAGTAACGAAGATGGTAAAATATGACTATGATTTCATTTATTGGTGTTAAAATATGGTCCTAATGTGAAGTAACTAATTGAGATGAAATTCTAAGATATTGAACTTGGGTAATAAAAATCATGATGAGTCTGTCTTTTGTTGTTGGCACACTCCATTGATCTTTCGGATTACATCGTTTTGTTTTCAGTTCTTTTGGCTAGGTTTCGTTTTACCCTATCTTTTATTTTGGGACACGATTGTTTGGAATTCTTTTGGTACACGTCATGGTTGATTTATTTATGCGGTTGTGGGAACGTTAGGATGAGAGGATAGAGTTGGGTAGTATTACTTATGGTTAGATATTAGAATGGAAAGATGTATTTTGTTTTTAAAGGTTATGTTGAAGGAATGATTAAGATGTGGAGTTTTGAAACTTAGATTGGTTACGGGAATAAGGGGGTAAGTAAAGTTAGTTGACTGGTCATGGGAACGAGATGTCATGCTATGAGAAGTTGGTTGAAGTACCATTAGGAGATTGATGAAAGTACTAGCGGATGTGAGGGTATAGTAGAAAGTTTTTACTAATGGAAATATGGGGAAAATAACATGCAAGGGAATTGGTATAGTTATGGAGGCAAGGTAGTAGTAGACACGTGAAGGAAAACATTGATGTGAAAGAATGATTGGTAGGAGGATGATTAATGGTGAAGTGCAACAAGTAAGGAAGAGTGAGGCATTGAGGGGTTGAAGTACCTTTAGGAATATTGTTGTAGATGAGTTGAAGTTAGAAGCTACTACGTAGTGTGATGTTCCTAGGTAACATCATGGAGACGAGAAGGATTGCATGAAGAGCTACATCGTGAAGCAAGGAGCCGAAAGGACTACGTGTCGGCTTCTAGAAGGATGTAAGAGATTTAGAAAGAGTCAGAGAAGTTGCAAGGACTAGAAATGTGACAAGCACTATGATGGGAATCTCCGTATGGTTCGTGACGAAGAAGGACATATCGAGTACTGGAGTGGAGCTACAAAGAGCTGAACCAATGGATCGTGATGGAGTGACTACATAACATGGGAGATTAAGAACTCGTGGAAGTAACAAGGGGATTCGAGTGACTACACAAAGATAGAATTTTGTGGCAATCAATATCGAGGGATGAGTAGTGAAGCTGAGCGGAATAAGTTCGTAGAGAAGTAATTATAGGGTCAGTTTAGTGAAGGTGTTTATGAAGGATCTTTGGAAGAGACAGTTATGCATTATTTAATGCAATAACGTTTCCATAGAGTTGATGAATTGAGTGAGAAATTTTGGTTGGACATGATAGTGAAGGAATTAGGGAGAACCATGGAAGGAGAGAACCAGGTATTCCTAGAAGATGATGATTAAAAGTACCTCATGTTAGGTGCAAGGTCATAATAGAAGTATGAGACTTGAGTAAGAATTTAGAATATGGCTTAGTTTAGACATATCGAAACTAATATGGGTATAAGATGAGAGTGTGATCTGTATGTAATCACAGAAAACTCTAGTTTGTCCCTATTAGGATGGAGTAAGAGAGTTGGTCTTGGGGAAAACAAGTGAATCTACTTGGAAAACATTGACGTATAGATGACTTGAAAGACGGGAAGCATAACATCGTGATGTATGCCATGAGCTGAGGAAGAAGAAGGAAGTGTGGACAGATGTGAATCATGAATGAAAGAGGTCGAGATAGGAAGCGAAGGTAAAACTTTGGTATAGCCTAATGAGTAGACTAAGGCACTAAGCCCGCTAATATTGTTGTAGTGTGGAAAGGAAATGACACTGGCCTATATTGTTTGATTGGAAGGCTTAGTTTAGATAATCGAATAGATGAGGAGTTATAGATGTGATGTGTCATGAGAGACGAAGGGTTTGGTCTAACTGAGACAAGATGAGGAGCACTATGACCTTGAAGGTAAGACATTTTTTAGGTATAAAGGAAAAAATTTAGCTAATTGTCTTAGAAAGAGTTGAATATGTTCAAGGGTATGTTGAATATAAAGGATCATTAAAAGTCCTTCATTGAGCAAAGTGAGAAAAGAAGTGTATGAGTGCTACTAATGAGCTATCCAAATTTAA